>JAZKJV010007055.1:0-353930 GCA_037367405.1 Ottelia alismoides
TAGATTTTTCAAATATTTTTGCAACCATTTTTCAAACCATTTGCAAATCATTTTTCAAATATTTTATTTCACACAAAGAAAATATTTTTTCAATCAAAATGTTTTTTACAGAGGTTGAAAACATGTAACAAAAGGTTTTCCAAATAGTTTTCAAAAGATTTTTCACAAGGATTTTCAAACTATTTTTCAAACATTTTGCAAAAAATATTTTCACCTGATTTATTAATCAGTAAATATATAAAGAATTTGAGGAATAATCACATCTTTTTATTAAGAATTTTAATGAATTATTAGCCATATTTATTAAGGAAATACGAAAGTACGAGTTATGGCTAAAGTATATACACAGTATATACGACCCCCCTATACTTAGCTTGAGCTATGTCGTCACAGATCGGAGAGAAAAGAGAAGACATAACTCGTACTGACTATAACAAAGTCTAAAGAATAAATAAATAAGGGATGAAGGAATGAACGAACGAGAAGTCGACCGTCCCCCCTATACTTAGGATCAAATACTCCTAAATATAGCAGACTGTACACAAAGAAGGGAGGGTCAAGGGTGGGAATGAACAGATCGTACTCAGATTGTCTCCCCCTATACTTAGGGTAAGATATCCATAAGTATAGACAAGAAGAGGAGACAATGGAGAGGATCAAAGAATAGAAGAAACTCGGGGTGCACGCCCCCTATACTTAGGACAAAGTACGTCCTAAGTATAGAAAACTGACGAAAAGGGGCGACACCTTTCTGATAGATAGGGAAGATAGAAGAGGAAAAGAAGAAAAGAAGAAAAGAGAAAAGCTATCAACAGATGGAAGAAGATAGAGACGAATGTACGCATCACTCCCCCTATACTTAGGGTACAAGAAGCCCTAAGTATAGGCAACCACAGGAGTGATGAAACAGAACGATGAATGAATACTCGGCTCGTCCACCCCCCTATACTTAGGACAAAGTACGTCCTAAGCAAGGAAAATACAATAATGGGTGGACGAGCAATACGGGAGAGAGAACAAAGGTACACACAGGAATATACAACAGAGATGGATATATACAGGATCAAGAAGGTAGAAAGCTGACCTTCTTGCGAGACAGCTGAGGGATAGATCTAGTGTGGTGCAAGTCGACATCGGGGTCCACAGTGGACGGAAGACGATCAGGGTCGATAGAGTGAAGGCCCTAAGTGGAATCAAATCGGAAAGGCACGAACTGATCAGTAGAAGTAGTACGGCTCGGTTCGCCCTTGGTGGTCCTATGTTGTGAAGGCGTAGACGGGTGAGAGGAAGAAGTGTGGTCAGGTCTGGCCTTGGAAGTCTCGTTGATATCGAAGTGGAATGGGACAAACTCGTCCTCATCGGAAGAAGTGTAATAAGAGTCGTCCTGCGAGGGATTGTCCAGGTCAAAATCAAAAGGAACGAAATTATCAGTGGAAGTATACGAACTCAGATCGTCCTCAAGAGTCTCACCTGAATCATTTGTTTCCTCATGAGGTCTCTCAAAATAATGGGCAGCATCATAACCAACCTCAATCATCTTTACTTTTGAGTGGCCAGGAACATACTTATCAGTGGACGTAGTCAAACCAGGTCCGTCCTGTCTAGTCTTGGTATCTGCCCTCCGCTCAAGTGGATCAATCACGTAAATACTTTGGATTTCATCAACACATCGCCACACACCAGGAGGAGGAAACTCAAGGTCCATGCTTTCCGATTTCCTCCCCTTTCGAGGGATTCGTCGGGTCTCATCAACGGTCGCTAAGCAAGCATCTCTAATATCCTCAGATCGGTCATAGGCCTCGGAGTCAGCTAAAGTCGGTGAAAGTGCATCAGATGCATGTCTCTGGTCAATTGTAGGTGTGGTGATCAACATTTCGCTCTCGTCAACAGGACGGAAGCGAATCTCTCCTGATCCATAGTAAATAATGACCCTCGCAGAGGCGAGAAATGGTCGTCCTAGGATGATTGGAGAGGGCTCTCCTGTGGAGGTCTCCATGGGCAACACGACAAAGTCAACATGATGGCTCGTGCCCCTAATCGAAATGACGGCATTTTCAAGGATACCCCTCGGCCTCTTGATAGATCTATCAACAAATTGTACGATCATCCTGGTTTTCTTGAGAGGCCCTAAGTGAAGAGACTGTACCAGCGAGAATGGTAGTATGCTAATAGACGCACCACCGTCTAGGAGAGTGTGATCACATGTATGGTCAGAGATGGTGCAAGTGATGAAAGGAGTAGTCGTGTTCTTCTTTCTAGGAATGGGACGGTGTGTGATGGCATGCGCAGTGGCCATGGTCAGAATGTGACACTCAGATCTGCTCCTCCGCTTTCTCTTCTTGGGAAGAGGGGCAGATAAACCGGTCATGGCCTGTTGAAGTGGGGCACAGATGATCTCATGAATAGTAGCCACCACTTTGGGTTCAGATAGCATCTTTTTGAATTTTTGAACTTCTTTCATACAAGGGAGAAAGTCAGAATCAACATATACACGAGGCATGCCAAGAGCAGTCTGTACAGCGGCATCCTCGGGGTTGGAGATGGGACAAGATGTGAATGGATGGGTGGTCAAATGATTGGGCAATTGGCCCCTCTCCTCACAACGCGGCTCGATCGTGTGACTCCCAAAATCTTTTTGTGTTTTTATGTTTTTCTCATTTTTTGTATTTTTGGCGATTGCAAGCTCCCATGATCAACCACAAGTAAATCTGTATCCTCGATGAAAAGAGCACTAGTTCGATATTCTCTCAAAGTGGCAAGATTCTCTCTCATAAAATCAATGTGCTCTATCATTTGGTTCATGACTATACTCATGGAGATCGTGAGAGGTGACTCCAACAGACCTGTCTCGGGTGGATGTGAAGGTGAAGTTGGGTAATACACATGTGGAGGTGGAGGTGGGTAGAAATCCGAGTCCTGATACTGTGGCTGAGGCAGATATGTGCAAAAGTCAGAAAAAGTAGGAGGAGGATCCTCCTGATAAAAGGGAGGTGGACCGGCTGAAGGGTACGAGGAATCCACAAAATCCGGATAAAAATCGCTCCAGGGATCCATCTCAAAACAAGAGAAAAACGATCAGGAGAACACGACGGTCAAGTCAAGAGATGTGCGAAAAAGGCGCAAATGCACGGAGTGATCGAGTATGCACACAAAATAATCACAAGCAAAAATGAATCAATCAAACCCTCAATTCACCTACTCAACTCGGTAGAGACCGAAAAATCGGTCTTTTTATCTTGTCTGTTTTAGAGTTAGGTGAGAAGTCAAGAAGTTGCACAAACACTTAGCTGCTGAATGGGATTTGGGCACTAATCCTTAGTGTGTGCGCGAGCAAGTAAAACGAAGACAATGAGGGGATTACTCGACCCAAGACAAATTTTTCTTTTTGTGGTTTTTAGGGTCAAGTAATATTAACAGTCCCAATTTTATTGATTATAACTTTTTTTGGATTTTTAATAAAAATGCATGATCCTAACGGGGATGCATTTTCTTTAAGCTCCTAGGTTGGCAAAATCAGAGGGAGAGTCGGAAAAGCAATGCAAGCGGCAAAACGATGATGTATGCTAAAGCGTAAATGCTCACCTTACCTCCAGCACTCTACATGCAAGGATGCTCAGCAGAATTGAAGCCTAACTATATGCAAATGCAAGCCGATGAAATCGCCCCAAGTTTCAGAGATTGCTATTAACGTGAAGCACCACAAGTCGGTCATCAATCCTCAATCCAAAAAGTCTGGTCTAGACTCACCCCTCCTCTTCTCGACAAATCGAGTTCAGGAGTAGCGCTTGATGGGGTGGGCTCACGGCACGTAGGCTCGGAGATGATGATGCGACTGTTTAAATTTGACTAAGTCCAAACAAGACTATAGGTACATGAAGATATATTAGGTGTTTGGCCTTAATCTATCGCAAGCAATCCTAAAACTAGGGGCTCAACCACACAAAAGGAAGAAAAGAAAACCGAGAAAACAAAGGAAGAAAAATGCGGTGAAAACCGTAAAATCCGCGGTGAGCCCCCAAGTGTACAAACACTTGGAAATTGGGCCCGAAAGTCAAAAGTCCTATGGTACCTGTATTACTACAATAATAGAGTCCCTCTCTCACAAAAGTTACACAAATAAATGCAGGAAGTAAATGCTACAAGTAATGGTGGAGCTCGGTCTTCAAAAATCCTCTTCGTCTCCTTCGGTGCTAGGCTGGCAGATGCCGGCTTCACGTGGGTGTGTAGGCGCCTCGGGTGAAGCGCCTCCCTCGATCCGTGGTTCCTCGCACAAATTCAACAAAGAAGAGATGTTAGACAGCTCAAAAGATATATCAAAAATAATAAAAGCCACGAAATGTAGACAAATAACCACAACACAACAAAAACAAGATCTACGTGTTGTTGCTCCCCGGCAACGGCGCCATTTGATAACCAGGGATTTCTAACAGTCTAGTATTCCACACAAAGCGGGAACACAAGGGTCGCTGCGGTGACAGCTGAAAATCCCTTATCTTATAATCAAATAAGGCCCTTGCTGTTCTGAGGAAGGGCCTTCCTAATAATAACAGTCTAGTCTCTCGTACCCAGGACCAACAGAAGGCGCCAAAGACCCCAATTCCCGCTCAGGTTCAAGCCAACCTAAATAGTTTGAATCAAGTCCAGAACCAACCACAAGATCAGGTATACTATTCAGATAATTCTTTATCTGAACATGAGATCCTTTAGTATGATAATGTCAATCATATGTCCCTCAGGAGCGGAAGGACCGTGATTGTACCTAGTCGGGCATGGGCACCAGAGGAAGATGCCGCCAAGTCTCTACCTGAGGAGAACTTGGAGGAAGAGGAGAAGTACAACCACCACCATCGGCAGAAGAAGAGGACTTCCAAGTCCTCAAAGAAGAAGGAGACCTGCACTAGCAATGAGTCCGACGCGACCAATGAAGAGCCCGCCCTAGCAGTCGCGGAAGATGCATCACCGGTTTTGCAGCAGTAATTTCCTTACAGTCAGAGTTGTAGTCAGAGTTGTTAGTCTCAGTTTAGGAGTCATGTACAAAGCTCAGTTCCTAGTTTTAATGAAAATCTTTCAATTTCGGAATCTGAGTTAGCATCAATAATACCTTTTCCCCGAGCTCTTAAGGGTGGAAAGAAGAAAACCAAAAAAATACAAAAAAGATGACCCGGAGATGGTAGAGTTTTGCAATAAACACATCAAGGTCACAATCCCTTTTGACAAGTATGTGGAGATGACATCTGCATTTCAGAAATACCTTAAGGTGAGATGCACACCTACTAGGGTCAGCAAAAGACCAAAAGTCGTGTTGAGAAACACGTTCTATCAATAGCGACTACTTGCGCAATAAAGAATTTGTTTCCGAGGAAACAAAAAGACATGGGTGCACATTATGTGGTGAGTAATGTCGATGACACTGTGTTTGTAAGCACTCTCCTGGACAACGGCTCTTCAATTAACTTAATGTCGACAACCCTATATGAACGGCTTAATCTCAGACCTCTTAGGAAATCAAGAGCCCTACTTTAGTTTGCGGATAAATCAACCAAGAGGTCCTAAGGACAATTGAGGAATGTTGTCATAAAATTCAAGAGTCAGGAGTACATGGTGGACTTTACAGTCCTCGATATGGAGACCCCTCGCAATTGGATAGATTCCCAGATCATATTAGGAAGGCCCTTCCTCAGAACAGCAGGGGCCTTATTTGATTATAAGATTGAGAAAATCCAGTTCCAAACACCAAGCGGAGACGAGGAACTTAAGATGAAGCAGACCAGATGGCAGTGACCGGATTCAGAATCCAACACTGATTACTCTTCGTCCGAAGCAGATTGTATTCATGTAGACACTGTCGGGACATGAAGATAGAACCCAGCTAGCACCGATGAGTCCCTCTCCTCCGGAGAAGATCTCGTGCATGAGTCAGTTTGCGAGGTCCTTAGAAATGAATGCAGCACAAAATATGCATCCCCTACATCTTTGATGACTTAGATGCCCAGCTGGGCATGTCAGTCCTTCCCTCTTTAGGACAGTCAGAAGATGAGGATGACAAGTCGGATGTGGCTTTAGCCAATTACCTGGAAATCTTTGACGATTCGACTCCAGAGCCAAACAAGTTGGTGGCAACAATTTCAAGGACAGATCCAGCAACTACCAGCACTGAGCCAAATTCGATTGAGCCAGACTTCCTTGATGATCACACTTTACCTGAACTTAAACCTTTACCCGCAACACTTAAGTATGCCTTCCATGCAGGACAAGAGAAGAAGTATCCGGTCATCATCAGCTCACGATTGACCGAGGAGCAGGAATCTCGCTTGCTAGAGATCCTAGAGAAAAACTGCAAGGAAATAGGCTGGAGCATTTCCGATCTCCACGGGATAAATCCCGCTCTGTGCTCGCACCATATCTACTTGGAGAATGAAGCTAAACCCTCTCGTGAATTCCAAAGTCGGTTGAATCTAAATTTACGAGAGGTAGTGAAGAAGGAGATAGAGAAATGGTGCGACGCGGGTTTTGTTTATCCCATCTCCGATTCCAAATGGGTGGCTCCAATCCATGTTGTCCCGAAAAAATCGGGAATTCAGACGACCAGAAATGAAGAAGGAGAGGGGATCGTGACACGAGGGCCCATGTCGTGGTGCATCTGTGTGGATTACAGACGCCTGAATGCCACGACAAAGAAGGATCATTTCCCCCTACCATTCATCGATCAGATCTTATTGAGACTAGTGGGGAAAGAATTCTTCTCCTTTTTAGATGGGTTCTCGAGCTACAATCAAGTGGCCATAGCTCCTGAGGACCAGGAGAAAACCACATTTACATGCCCTTTTGGTACCTATTCTTTCAGGCGCATGCCTTTCGAGATATGTAATGCTCCCGGTACTTTTCAAAGGTACATGATTGCTGTATTCACCGAAATGGTCGGCAAATTTCTGGAAGTCTTCATTGATGACTTCTCGATCCATGGTGATTCCTTCGATTCCTGTCTTAGGAATCTGGACCGAGTCTTCAAGCGATGTTGTGAGGTCAATCTGATGCTCTCCTAGGAGAAAAGTCATTTCATGGTGACAAAGGGTATTGTGTTGGGGCATGTCATCTCTAAGAGAGGAATGGAGTTTGACCCTGCCAAGGTAGATGTGATCAGATGACTCTAACAACCAACCAATGTGGAATAGTTGCGGTCTTTCCTTGGCCATGTTGGACTTTATCGAAGATTTATCAAAGATTTTTCTAAGATTGTCCGACCGTTGACTGAGCTTTTAGGCAAGGACATGGAGTTTATTGTTGATCACAAATGTCTTGAAGCCTTTAAGCAACTACAAGGAATGATCATGGACTCCCCAATCCTACAAGCCCCAAATTGGTCTCTACCTTTTGAGATCATGATGGACGCATTGGATTTTACTGTTGGGGTTGTGTTAGGACAGAGGAGGGATGGTGTCCCGTTCGCCATACACTATGCAAGCAAAGTGCTTGATACTGCTCAGCGTAACTATACAGTTACGGAAAAGGAGATGCTTGCGGTAGTGTTTGCCTTAATAAATTCAGATCTCATTTAATTGGATCCAAGGTGATTGTGTTCACTGACCACACAGCACTACATTACTTAATGGAAAAGAAGGACGTGAAGGCACGTCTTCTTAGGTGGATTCTACTTATCCAGGAGTTTGACTTGGACATTCATGATAAACCTGGAAAGAAAAATGTAGTAGTTGATCATCTCTCCTGTCTCGAGGATCTTAAGGCTTCTGATGATACGCTGATTCGAGACTCCTTCCCTGACGAGTCGATCTTTGTTGTCGACTCACTCCCATGGTATGCCGATATTGTGAACTATCTTGTCTCCAAGAAAGTTCCCAAAAATTGGCCCAAGACCACATAGACCGACTGAAGTCGGATTCGATACATTACCATTGGGAGGATCCGATCCTTTTCTTCGAAGGACCGGATTGTGTCTGGAGATGGTGTATTCCTCAGGAGGAATACCAGAGTGTCATTTCTTTATGCCACAATCTGGAGGTAGGAGGACACCACTCCGGGAAGAGGACTGCATGGAACATACTTCAATGTGACTTATACTGGTCGACTCTGTTTCGTGATGCAATCACCTTTACGAAGTTGTGCCTAGTATGCCAGCGAATGGGAGGAACCATTGGTTCCAAGGATGAGATGCTGATGCAGCTTGTCATCTTTGTTGTGTCTTTGAGGCATGGGGCATCGACTTCATAGGACCATTCCCAGTTATCCACGGATTCGAATATATCCTTCTGGTAGTAGACTATCTGTCAAGGTAGGTGGAGGTTATCCCAACCCGAGCCGCATACAGCAGGATTGTATGTAAATACATCAGAGATCACATCATCTCTAGGTTTGGGATCCCCAAAATGTTGATATCAGATGTGGGTAGACACTTTGTAAGCAGAGATGTGAAGAATCTCTTGAAGGATTACAGCATCGAACACTGTGTTGCTAGTCCTTACCACCCACAGACCAATGTCATGGCAGAGGTTTTTGAATAGAGAGGTGAAAACCATATTGCAGAAGCTTGCCCGCCTAGATAGTAAGGACTAGTCTTAGATCTTGGATCAGGTCCTATGGGCTTATAGGACATCTTACAAGACACCATTAGGAACCTCCCCATTCAGGATGGTATTTGGGAAGCCATGTCATTTGCCCGTAGAGTTAGTGCACAAATCAGAATGGGTAATCAAGAAGGTCAATTGGAACACACACCAAGGGTAGAAATAGAGAGAAATGGATCCGAATGATCTTGTGGAAGTCAGAAACTGAGCATACGACAACAATTTAGTGTACAAGGACAAAGTAAAGCGTTGGCATGATAGATATATCAGACGAAAGACCTTTGTTCCTAGACAGAAGGTATGGTTGTTCAATTCAAGGCTAAAGGTTTCCCAAAAGCAAACTGAAATCCAAATAGACGGGCCCATTCATTGTCCGTGTTGTGCATGATAGTCGATGTGTTGAGATCTCAGATCTCACAGATACGCACATACATTCTTAGTCAATGGACAACTGTTGAAGCACTTTGTCGAACCCAACGAACAGTTAGTCCATGTTGAGGAGATTGTATTCATGTGCGAGACAGATTCAGGAGATAAACATAGAGCCGCACATGAGATCTTGCAGCAGTAAACTCTCACCATCAGCAACATCTAGAAAGATTCAGACCACCATCCTTGTATATACCCACTATAGTTGTACATTCTTCTCCCCCCTGCAACTCTAATCACTCGCCCCAGCTTCATGTATTTCCATCTATGACTATACTTAGGATGACCATATCCTAAGTATAGGGGCCAGGTATCGGCTGAATCCATTCCATGTACATCCTCTGTGTCACATCGGTCCTCATACACCTTCATGTCCTTTACTTAGGCTGACCTGAGCCTAAGTATGGGGGGGGACCGATGCCCATTATGTATATACTTATCCACTTCCCCTCTTGACCTCTCCTCCGTCCTTTTTGATCTTATTCTACACTTAGGCTGCCAGAGCCTACGTATAGGGGGGAGGACGACTTTTATACATTTATGTAATTTTAGCTCTCTTATGCTTAGCATGAGCTGTCTTTTTCCTCGCTTTTTGTGCTCTGAGGACATATCACACGCTAAGTATAGGGGGCGTGTATATATTACATATATACTTGACCCATAGCTCGTACTTTCACGTATTTTGTATATACTATACAATAATTACGGGATGGGCAAAAATGGAGATTTGTTTTTGTAAAATATATGTATACTTGTATATTGTATAACACTTGTATAATATTTAACATGGGAAGTATACGAAATTTTTGAATATATATATATATATATCAAAATCAAAGGCTACTTATTTACTCTTGCACATCATCTCTGCATCTGAAAAGAAAGAAAGAAAAAGAGTCTTGCATTCCATTTCATCTACACAGCATGTCATATGCATCTCATCTACATATCTTGCATATGCAAGGTGAAAAGCTAGGGGTTCTTAACCATGTTATGAGTAGAAACTGTGGAGGGACTTGATTTGGACCTTAATAAACCTAATTTCATAGGAACCTTAAAGGAACTGGAGTTAAGATTTCTCAGGTCAAATGAATTAATTCTTTGAGTCCGCAAGTCTATGTTCACATGTCATCTTGATTAGTCTAAGTAGAATATTTCGTGCACACGCATGATTCTTTTAGATAATGACCTAACTTGGACATGCACAATGCACATACCTCTTCATTGATGAAGTGGTGAGGAGGTAGAATTCTTTAGCTTGGAGTAGCACACAGGTGGAAACATCCATCCTCCTCTAGGGAGGGAAGTGCATCTCAACCTAGTCTGGTGGTGTTGACGTTTGAGGACGGGATGATGTGGGTTGCAATAATGCTTCAAAAGAGGGATAGTCTACTGGCTCAAGAGGAAAAACTCCTGATGTACATGCTGCATCTTGTATATCTGTGAAAAAATGCAAGAACTCCAAAAAATAGACAGGCCGGATAGAAAATAAAATACCTGTCGGAGTATGTATATTAGCAAGAAGTTTGCAGCTGGATGACTTGGCTACACTGGTCAAGCATCCCAGGATAGGTAGTTACACTTGCTACTGTCCATTCTTTTCTCCACCCCCTCCTCTTGAGCTGGTCGCACTTGAACTTAGAAGGGAATACCCCGCTCCTCGAGGAAAGAGTTACTGGACCGGGGAATTAGAGATACCTTGTTAGAGGAGGCAGCTTCTTAGCCATTTCTGATGTGGAGAGTTATCTTACACTTACACGGTACAAGTAAGAATCACAGTCATCAAAAATTTGTGTCTGAGGATTTGTTCTGACCTGACTGTTGAGGCATCTTGAATGGAAGACTTGTAGAACTTGAAGTCTGTTAGGTCTTAAATTCAGATCCCCATAAGGTTCCACCATACAATTAATCCAAAGGTCGATTCAAGCTCCATTTTCAACTTCTGTTCATGACCTTGATATGGAATCCAAAATCATTTCACTCTTGCATTTCATTTTAGTTGCTCGGGTACGAGCAAGGTTTAAGTATAGGGGTTTGATGAATCTATGATTCATCACTCTTAAAGTTGAAAATAGATTCTTGTTCCTGAGTAATTAGCTGCATATTCCATTTATATTTCATAACTAGCATTCATGCATGCATAAATAATATATGCACTTTAGTATTCATATAAGCATTAAATAAGAAAGCCCAGTTCACTTGTAAATATTCACATGTATATTCACCATATTGGACCTATTTGTCTGTATTTTATACTCACTCCAAAGTCAATAAAACCAACTCTATATTGTATATATTACTAACTAATAATATAAGGAAAAGGCAAAAAATTCCTAACTTGTAAAATTACCTAATAAAACCCCAAACCCAGTTGAAGATGTTAGACCTTAGAATATACATATCTATCTCATACAACCTTCGATCTAGGTCTACTCACTTTTAGATTAATACATATTCAGAGACCTTCAAAATGAGACCAATTTCATTTAAATCAGAGCTCGTATGCAAAACTTGGGTTTTGGGACCCCGTTGTACATTATATGTATGTATATTTATAACCTTGTATTTTTGTATCTTATTTGACCTCATCTCCTTTTTGGTCAACATGAAACTCGTAGATCTCATCTAGACATACAACTTTCATGTTTTGAGTTTTTCCAAATTCGGCTATCTTCTCTCCCTTATCTCATATTTTCCTTCGGCCACTCAGATCAGGTCACGTGGTGCCTTCTGATTGTGCCACACGGCCCGCTCCATTACGCACCACGTACCCTCAATCTTGGTCGTCTGATCTCCTTCAGGCGCTTCTAATCACAGCCGTCCATTTCCCTAGTTGGTCATCACCGTCCGATTGTCTCCAGATCAAATCATGACTATCTGCTAGCGCCTCTTCCTAACCACGCCATGCGTCACATCCTCCTCCTCCCAATCTTCTCCATCTCAACCGCTCAAACCACTTCGTGTTCGCAGCCCTTCGATTGGCACCTTCCTTCCATCCAAGCCATTGGCCACCGTCGTTCGCTCTGCTCGCCATGTGGCTCTATCCTTGCATTTCGATATCGCAGCAACGATCTAATCAAGATTGTTCTTTAGCGCCCACCCCTCTACCGTTGGATTGTAAAATCCAACGGCCGAGGACCCGTCGTCAACCTCTAGCCCTCCTCGCTCCCCCACGTTCTCCACCTCTTGCAGCCTATCCATCCTTTCTATTTCCTCTGCCACTACAGCCACCATCTCCACCCTCTAGCGCCTCCACCTCGTAGCCTATGACTCCCTCATCCTCGCCAGCCACCATGATCTCCATAAAGATCGTCATTGTCGCTCCATGACCCCCACGAAACCTCACCTTCTATCACTGCCACCTCCACCTTCTTCCTATAAATACCCCGCCTCCGGATACCTACGACCCCATCTCCCATTGCAGAGAGGTCCCTCGAGCTCCTATCTACCTGACAGTGATAGTGATTGAGTGTGGATGCGAGAGACGACGGTGGTATACCTCCGATGAGATATGCAGCATTTCTTCGTCGTGTAGGAGCTCCCCCGACGAGCTGCTCAAGCTCGGGTAGCTACCGACCCTCGAGCGATGACCAGGACTCCTCCCCGAGCTTCAGACCCTAGGTAGCATCCTCCATCCTCCTTCGATCACCCTTCTTCTTTCCTCATGTCTTTCTCATAATTTATACCGCATCTTTGATCACCTTCACTCCGTTTCGACCATCCACCGAGCTCCATCTTGGAGCTCTCACCTTCGCGTGCTAATACGTTCACTCCGACAATGACTCGCACCCTCTTCCGACCAAAACACCGCCGCCACGACGGAGGAGGACCATTAGCCACCGCTCGCTTCGCCTCCAGGCCTCTCCTCATTTGCACTCGCCTCACGAACACGTTGCACACGTTGTATTGCACAAGCTGACCCTGCAGGACCTAGCATCTTCATTGGCCAGACTTCACGTCGAAGCTGCTCCAAGCTTCGTCTTCCCCGACCTCCGGTCAACTCCGGCAGCTTCCATCACCTGCGGGAGACTCCTAACGTTTCCACGATTCCCCTGGGCTATCAAGGAGTCTCCGGTGAACTTCCGCGACCTCAGGCGAAGGAGGAGGAGAAAGGAGCTCAACGTCGGAGCCCCGCTAAGTCCGCCGCAGGAGGCGGCGGACCAGAGAAGAAGACGTACAGTTGTCGTTGGATCTCCTGGATCCGATGGACCTTGCCAAGCCACATCCCCTTGAGCCAGTGGTCGTTAGATCATCCGTATCAAGCGGCCCTGGTTGCGCCACGTAACCGTTGCCCCGCGCTCCAGTCTCCGTCAGATCTAATGCCAATAGTCAGTCACGTCGACGACATCAGCACCGTTGGATCATTGCGATCTGACAACCCTCAATGCGCCACGCTAGCAGTTCCAGCAGTCGTTAGATGCACACTAATACAACAGTCCACATCGCGCCACGTATCCTCCTCCGAGCCTCTTCCTCGAATCTAGGCTTGGAGCACCTGAAGCTGATCCAAACCTCCAGAACCTCCCGAGCCTCCTTCCGAGCCTCGATCGACGTCCGAGCCTAGTTGTACACGTGTCTCCCATGCAAGGGACGGGTAAATTTCATGAGGGACCCCTAAGGTTTTGGAAATTGCACTTTGGTCCCTATCGGGTGTGTCATGCGAGGCGCACGTGACTTTATGGGAAATTTGCATCCGCCACCCCCGTATTATAGGTAATTGCATTTAAGTCTTTGTCAGCACGTTTTATTTTCATAAGTTTTATTTTCTGTATTTGCATTTTGGTCCTTGTCTTTGCACACATATTTAGGTATCCATTTCGCATCATTTTTAAATTCTAAAAATTACATGTAGTAGCCAAACTTGTCCTTTATCTTATGTGACACGTGGTTTATTTTTGTGAGATCTATGGAATTTAATATTATTAATTTGGTGAAATTTTCTATATTTTATCCATAGTGTGCTTTTTAATTTATATTAATTTTCTTGCTGCTCCAAAAGTCATCATAAAATCACATAAGACTTAGGATAATTTATTCTACCTCATGCCCAAAAATCATTGCATTTGCACGCATCACGAGGCCCGAATAAATTAAATAGTGATTTTCTTGATTGATTTTTAATAGGTCCAATTCACATAGAATTTTAGGTTTATTAATTTTTAGGATAAGTTTTATATCAGGAAATAATGTGTTTTGGTATTTATTAAAATTAATTTTGTAAAAATCACCTTGCATTCATATTTTATTCACAGTAAATCCATAAACTGTCAGAAAATTCCAAAAAAATAGTCTTGCCTAATTTCATTGCATTTCATATTGTAGCCATGTTTCATAATTTTTGGACTTAATTTGATCATACTTCTGTTTAACTTGTAAAATTGGCCTGAAAATTGTATTCGTTCTTTCCTTTATTGCATAAAAATTGCTAAAAAAACCCAAAAATATCCTTATGAAAATATGACCTCTGAATTCACTCCTAATTCACCTAAGGAGACAGCTGCCTCCCTGAGTTCGTCCTTTGACTTGCCCAAGTAAAATAAATCTACCCGTCGAAATTAATTAACACTAATTAAAGTGGTATTTTTGACTTAGCCTTGATTGTATGACTACAGTGAAACTTAACACTTAATTTGAACATTAATTTGATCAAATTAACAAGGGCAGTCTGAGTGACGTCATTGATGTTGCCCTGATTCATTTTGCAGGAGATGTGGTCTTTGACTCACATCAGTTGCATCTCGTGCCCGATTATCATTGTCTTCTAACTTGTATAGATCCAGATGTCCATATCATCTTATTCCTTAGTCTAACACCTCATTTGCATCTTGTGATTACGCCATACTTAGGGTGCACTTTACCTTAAGAATAGGGGGTATAGGACTCTTGATTATTCTTTTGATTCTTTTTACCTCTTTTTTGGTGCCTATACTTCGGGATATTTTACCCTAAGCATAAGGGAGGTAGACCATGTACATTCTATCACTTAGTTTTCCCTTTATGTACAATCTTCTATACCTAGGATGACTTGATCCTAAATATAGGGGGAAATACCGAGACCTCTTCATTCTATTCTTTGATTCGTCATTGTAGTATAGCATTCCTTTCTCTTCCCTATACTAAGCACGAGTTATGTCTTCTTCATCGCTCTTTGTTCACTCTGAAGACATCATCCGAGCTAAGTATAGGGGGTTGTCGTATATATTACATATATACTTTAGCCATAACTTGTACTTTGTGTGAGTGTGTTAATAAATAAAATGGCTAAAATCTTTTATTTAAAAGTCATAAAATTTTTAAAATATTTCTTATACATAAAATTCTTTCTTGCACATACATAGCTATTTATAAAAATTATTTTTGTACAAAGGTTAGTAAAAATGTTTGGATTGTAAAAAGTTTGGAAATGTTTTGATATGAAAACTATGTATATAGTACAATTTTTTTGTAAAATGTTTGAAAAACAAAAGTTTGCAAAAACCCTTGTGTAAATGTTTGTAAAAGTTTGCAAAAAACTTCTACATCCATGCATACATTCAACATTTTCCAAAAAAATTGCACATTTTTAAAAACTTTGCATAAAAATATTTTTGTATATTTTTGTACATTCTTCTGAATAAGGATTGACATTTAAACTAGTCTAAAATTCAATGGGAAAATGGAGCTTGGTTAAGACCTTAATCCACTTAATTCTAAGAGGAACGTTATAGGACTTAGGGTTGAGACTTTTCATGTCCATTAGTGGCTTAATTGTTTGAGTCCACTAGGCTATAATCGCATGTCATTTTGATGAGCCTAAGTAGAACACTTAACAATGCACACATGACTCTCACAGGTAATGGCTTTACTTGCACCGACACCTTACACATAGCTTTCTACGGATGAGGCGGTGAGGAGGCGGTCTCCTTTGGCTTGGGGTAGCATACGAGGGTAATACTTCTAGGCAGAACCTCTCGTCTTCTTTTAGTGAAGGAAGTGTGTTTCAACTTGGTTTGGTGGTGTTGAGGTCTAAAGACATGAGTTGTGGGTTGCAATAATGCTTCAAATGAGGGATAGTCTACTGGCTCAAGAGCAAACAATACTTTTGTATATATGTTGCACCATGTAGATATGTTGTATATATGCACATCAAAAAAAGTGCAAAAGAAAGAAAAACTCCAAAAAAGTGGTCAGTCTGATAGAAAATAAAATACCTGCCAGAGTGAATATAGACAAATAAAGCAAAGCCTATATTACCCATTCCCATCTCATGAGGCTTGCAGCAGGGAGACTTATCTACAATGGTTGGACTCCCAGGGATACATGACTACACTGGTCATGGTCTATTCTCTTTTTTCCCCTCTTCTCTAGCTGATTGAACTTGAACTTAGAAGGGAATACCCCGCTCCTCGAGGAAAGAGCTGTTGGACTAGGGCATTAGAGTTACCTTGTTAAGAGGGGATGTTTCTTTGTCATTTCTGAGGTGGGGAGCTACATATCACTTATACCGTACAAGAAAAGATTCATGGTCATTAGAGTTTGTGTATGTAGACTTGTTCTGATCTGGATTATTAAGGAGTCTTGACCATAGAATGGTGGAACTTAGAGGATGTTGAGTCTTAAACCTATGTCCAAATAAGGTTCCAACAAATCTTTAATCTAAAGGTCTGATTGAGCTCCATACTTCAATTTAATGAAGACAAGTTTAATAATCAACCTTTTTTCTCGTTTCATTTCTTTTCCAAATAAGTGTTTGTTAAGGGACTAGCAAAGGTAAAGTATAAGGGGGTGATAAATCCCTGATCATCACTCTTTATTCTTTTATTTTAGCTATTTATCTTGGCAAATAATTATGTAAATAGATGTAAATACAATAAGTTAGCTTTATGCATGCATGTGTTAATACTATATAATTAGCATGTATTTGTGTAAAAATAAAAAAAATAAAGAAAAAAGGAAGGAGGTATTTAGAATAAATACAGAGTGACCCGAACCCCAAGAGAGGGCCAAGCATTGGCCTAATCGCCAAATAAAATAAGTAGAGAGAGATAGGGTCCACTCTATTCTGTACATATTATTTAAGTGTAAGTAAATAATTATTTTGAAAAAAATAAAAATAAAATATTATTTTTACCCCTTATATATAGTTCTAAAAATAAAATAAAAATCAGGAAAAGAAAAATATAAATAAAAATAAATTCCCTCTCCCTTGTACATAATACATGTACATATGTTTCCTTCTCCATTTATTACACACCTGTAATTAAACAATAAAAATACAATAAAAATTATTTTATACTCCAAAAATTTATGTTATAAATAAATAAAATATAAAATAGGGATATTTTCGTAAAAATAACAAAATAAGAATAATTGTATAAAATACATAGATATATTATACATGTATATAATACTCTATACTGTATATAGACTAATTTATTTTTCAAAAAAATAAATAAAAATCACAGAAAAAATAGTTTTAAAAATAACAAATATTATTCATTTTATGCACCTTTTGATTTAAAATCATTTGCCATTTTTATTTAATTTGTAAGTATTTTGTATATTCTATTTTTCTGATTGGTCCACGTCAGATGTTGACACCGGTCAACCTCCTCTTCCCGGGCTTGACCTGACCCGACCTCTTCACCGGACCGTCTTCTCTGATTTTTTTTCGGGCGGATCACGCAACCCCTCACTCCGATTCTCCACCCGTGGACTCTCCTAGGATCCAGGACCCTCACGGATTCCTAGGAAGGCACGAATCTCCTTCAGTTCGCGTGCCCTCGCCTGATTCCTCCAGCCTCCTGGGAACGCTATAAAGCTTCTCATCCGCCTCCCGGGAGAAGTAGTTCATGCCTTGCTCCCATTTCTAACCCCAGCCACCTCCAGCTGAGTGACAGCTACTCGAAGCACCGCTTGGCGCTCGATTTGGTGCAGCGGAGCCAACGCTCCACCATCGTGGCCGGACCACCGCCACGAGTAGCCTCCCCTGACTTCTGCATCGAGGTCGAGGCCATCACCCCAACGTTCATCCTGGCCTGGAGCTCAGGGGCACATCCCGACCTTCAGGTAACCCTTTTATCCTTCCTATTTTTCTGTTTGTTCGAATCTTTCCATTTAGCATCGCCACACGTTCACCTGCTCTGACCAACCGGTCGGAGCCCCGTTACCCACTTCCAGATGCTTCGATCGACCTGGACACTCACACCATATCTCGCTCCGCAACCTGATCACCCGGAGCCTCAACCATCAGGTCGAGATTAGGATCCAGATCTCCCCTACCATCTTCACCGGAGATCGATGCCCGCCTCCCTCCACTTCTTTGGCTTTGAGTTTCAATAACCCGACTGGAGCATCGCCCTGAGTCCTAGCTACCCTTTACAGGTGAAAGAATGCGTTTAAGAACGATGATTCCATCCATCTGAGACTCGCTAGAGTAGCTCCAGGTCCCCTTCGTCGTCACGCCCATCCGACCGGTGTCTGCTCCATCGGGTCCGCTCAGTCAATGTGGAAGCCTTCCACGACCCATCCAGTGCTTCCTGATCGACCATCGGAGTTAAGGAATACCTCATGTGCTCCGCTGAACTTCTCCCGGTGTTGTTCATCCAAACTACTCCAACACCGTTGGATTAGCCACGTACCTCCAGATCGTATCCAGACTGCCGACGCAACATACCTATAGACCGTTGGATGTCAGACCTAACGTCCATCTGCGCCTCACGTCCTCGACCACTTATGGAGCATCAGATCTGACACCTGCAGCGATCAGAGTCGCACATCCGCGCCCACACCAGCGGTCTCCACGTGTCCTCACGTGCCTCTCACGTGCTGCAAGGGTATATTCCTCTTTTTACCCTGCATTTGTAATGTTTTATGTTTTAGTCTGCAAATAAAAGTTGTAGTTGAACTTATTTGCACTTTAGTTCCTATAGTTTTTGGTATTTACGTTTGAGTCCTCTCTGTTTGAGACAAGTCAACAATGGTGTTTTTGCATATTTGGTCCTAGATTTTTGTTATGTTAACGTTTGATTGAAAATTTTTCCTAATTTACACTTATGCCCCCGTGAACGTTGTATTACTCGTGTGCTAGAATTGATTGGAAATTTTATAGAGACACCCTTGGACTTTTATGCATGTTATTGTTTAGTCCATAGACTTAAACTATTTGCATTTATGTCCCTACGACCTGCGTGTCTTGTTTTTGATTGAATAAATAGCAAAATCTACTCCAAAAATTCCCAAAATTTAACAAGTAGCTCCTGCTACTGAGTAATATTTTTGGTAATTTTTGTGATGTAATTTTATTTTGCTTGCTATTTTCTAAAAATCAAAAACCCTAAAAAGATTTTATAAAATCCATAACAAATATAAAAATCAACCTAAAAATTCTACAAAAAATTACGTGTTCTTGATTCGCTATGTTTTATTTTTGTAGTATTTTGGTTTCATTCTCTTTTATAAAACCCATAAAATTGTAAAAGACCTAAAAACATATAAAATCATTAAAAAAATTTATAAAAATCAAAAAAATGTGTTTTCCATTTCTGTAGTTAGCTATATTTCTTTATTTTATCATAAAATTGCAACCACGAATTTAGGGGTACTTTGAATATTTTAAAGTTGCCTTTTCCTCTAGGTTGTACACTATTTTCATATTTGTCTTTCTTGTATTTTTATAAAATTGTATAAAAATCAAAAATATTTCAGAAAATCACAAAAACATCTGCATATTTTTAAAACACAAAAATATTTTTACTTAGCATTTTTGAGTATATTTAGTCATATATAAAAAATTATTGCATTGTGATTTCTTTCATGTTTTATTCACTTTCCTTATCAGAAAGTAAAAAAATTGCAAATTAAAAATCACCAAAAATATGTCTTTTCATTTCTGATTTCTTGACTACTTCGTAGGCTTAGCCCATACTCCTTTTTTACCATGGTGGGTATACTAAGTTAAATAAATAGCGAGATCGCTTCTTTCGATTTGTGTGCTTGATTGCTTCCTTTGGTTATCTTATTTTTCTTGTTAAGTTCAACTCAGGTGATTGAGGTCACAAGTACCTTGGATATCACTTAGACTCATCGCTCGAACCGTTCATCAATCTACAAGTTTCATGTTGAGCAAAAAGTAAAAAGAGGTCATTTGTATAAAAGTGTATTTTTTGGCGTATTTTTAATTGGTAAAAACATAGTTTTTGTGATTTTGAGGTCTATTGTATTTTTAACTTTTTTTTAAAGCCAAAACAAATATAGACAATAATTAATCTAATTTTATGGGTTTCCAATAGAATATAAAAACAAAGAAAAGAGTTAGTAATTAAATACTATAAAAAGGTTAGTATATATAGGTTAATATAAGTTAATATTAATGAATTGGTTGTGATTTTTATTTAATTATTTAAGTAAGGAGATTATTATATAAATTTTAACATGATGAATATGAGATTCATCAATGAATTACCCTAGTCGTTCTTGATAGGCATTTCTTGCCAACAACACAATCGCATTTGATTATGAAAACATAGAGATATGTTTTGTATCCAAAGAAAGTCCAAATTGATATGGTCTAGGATGCTGCCAACAATCTTGCATCTGATGTTAATGTAGAGTTTTTTAGTTCAGCAGGCGATTTCGGTTTCGTGGATAGATCATGCCTGGACGATGTGTCAAGTCTTAACACTAAGATTTAAGACTTGCTCTCACGTGAAGAGAAGGAAATATTAGATGTTACATCACCATTTCAACGAACGAAGGCTCGGACAAGTGCCTATCAAACATGTTTAGTTCGAGTCAGTCAAAAAGTGAGCAGGTAATCAAGTTGGATAATGTCATTGCTTCATTCTTATATATCGTCCATGATCCAACTTTGGAACTAAAAGCAAATACGGTGGATGTATTTGTTGATACATAATTCACCACCAAGACAACCATGTACATGCCAAATTTTCATATTCTTCTACATTAGGGGCTAAGATTTTACTATGAACCTAAAGTATGCCTTCCTTATACGTATCCAAAAAATAGTTTGCCATCTTCATCAACTTGTAGTTGATTGATGATCCTAGGTCTTGCTCATCAGAGATTTTGACAAGAACCGTAAGGTTACATGCTGGAGTGTATTGGATTTTCATGGGATTAGTCCCACTCTCTGTTTGCACCACATGTACTTGAATGAGGACTCAAGTTGTCCCATGAGTTTAAGAGAAGGTTCAACCCTAGATCTCGGAAAATTGTCAAAAGGGAAATATCAACACGATGTGAAGTTGATTTCACCTACTTCATCCCCAACTTGAATGGGTGAGTCCAATTCATCTTGTATAGAAGAAGTTGGGTGTACAAATAGTTTACAATGAGAATGGAGAGGAGAGATAATCCCCGGTAACCATATCATTGCTTGAATGTCTTGACTAGTAGTTCCTAAACTCGTCGACAAAGAAATATGGCTTCCCTTTCCATCTTTTATTTTGTGTTCATTTATTGTACCCGTATATTTACAAAATAAATCAAGAGAATTTGATGTGAATAATTCGAAAGTAGAGCCCACATATACATTTAGTTAGATTTGGAAAGTGTGAGTAAATGTGTAATAAACGAATTGTCAAGGACACAAAGCATACTTGGGAATTTTATACAAAATATAACGTCCTCGCTCAACATTTTATTTAAGGATTTTTAAACTTGTATCCTTTCGAACTTTTCCAATGATACTTATGCCTCAAACTTATTTTCAATTACACTTGTGGTTCTATATTTTTATAAAATTCCATGTATTACCCCCTTTTAAGTGTAGTATACGGTAAAACTGTAAAAATGGATGATCACTATTGTGAATTTTATAAGAACATTGAGGCATTTATACAACTGAAAAAATTAATAGTACGAATGCTATTCGAAAAAACCTGAAAGGGCACCAACTGTAAAACACCTTTTATTTAGCAACGGAGCGCCAGCCACCATTTTACAAGTTATACTTATTCAATGACTTATTACCCTGAAATTTGTTCAAAAACCCACTTTTTAAGGTTGATTTAACCTAAGATCCCGAAATATATTCTTAGTTTGTTCAATATGATCGTTATTCTTACCTTAATATATTCTTAGTTTGTTCAATGTGATCGTTATCAAACAAACATAGAGATGGGAGCAACAAAGGAATAATATTCCATTCTCTCAAAAAGACCTTCTAGTTCCCATCCATTCCTTTCAAGGAGGGGAACACTCTGCAGCTGTCCACGCGATTGACAACAGGAAATACCAATCGTTTGATCGCAATCGAATGGGCCCGAATGCGAGATTCCGCTTTTCGAATGTGCAGCCGGATAGGTGCTCTTTTAAAAGGAGTGTAATCGCACAGCTTCCATTATAAGGCTCTCCTGAAAGATAGCACCAGTTGGCAATCCGTTCTCTCTCCCTCCTTTCAATGCTATCCAGCACCTTCCTCTTCCCTCGGTGTCACTCACGTCTCTTTCTCTGTACATATCCAAAGTCTTGGTTCGTATATTGTTTATTTCCTTGTTCAAAAATATACATACATTTGACATATTCAGAAACTGTAGCAGTAAAATGGTTAGGTTTCCACTTCCAACGAAGAAGATGGGATTCACATGCGTGGGTTCTTGTGAGAGAGAGAGAGGGAGGGAGAGATCCACACCAATGGGTTGCTTTGGCAGAACATGAGGAAGAGCAGAGATTTGATGGGGACCATGGAGCCTCCCAAATATACACATCGCGTCTCCATCTTATTAGGACAATGGAAAGCTACATGCACCATTTTCTTTGCTGTCAGCTCTCCCTTCTCTCCTTGGCTATGGCCAAGTGGGGGCAGAGAGTTCCCCGAGCCTGTTTCCTGTAAAGCTGTCCAGACCGACCACTTATATATATATATATATATATAGGGATAAATGGGGCTGCCCCCTAGGGGGAGCTAACTTGGCTCCCCCCACCCCATTTTCACCCATTTTTTTATTTTTTTTTGAAAATTTCTTCCATGAATATTCATCACTATATCCCTATATTATGCTATTAAAATTTCGTGCGAAACAGAGACTCCTACGGCCTCCATCTAGACAGTCATTTTTTAACGGTAACAGGATTTTTTAAATCGACCCCGTTTGGATGAAGGTCGTAGGAGTCTCTGTTTCACACGAAATTTTAATAGCATAATATAGGGATTTAATAATGAATTTACACGGTTTTAGATTTCAAAAAAAATAAAAAATTATGTCAAAAAGGGGCGGGGGGAACTAAGTTAGCTCCCCCTAGGGGGCATACACATTTTTCCCATATATATATATATATATATATATATATATATGAAAAAATGGGGCTGCCCCCGTCCCATTTTTCGGCGTTTTTTTTATTTTTTTTTGAAAAATAAAACCATGTATATTCATCCATATATCCCTCCTACATGCCATTCGAATTTCGTCAGAAACAGAGACTCCTACGGCCTCCATCTCGATGGTATCGATTTAAAAAAAATCCTATTACCGTTAAAAAATTACTGTCCGGATGGAGGCCGTAGGAGTCTCTGTTTATGACGAAATTCGAATGGTATATAGGAGGGATATAGGGATGAATGTAAATGGTGTTATTTTTCAAAAAAAAATAAAAAATTTTGCCCAAATAAGGCGGGGGCAGCCATGTTGGCTGCCCCTAGGGGGCAGCCACATATGACCCATATATATATATATATATATATATAATATGGAAAAAATGGGGCTGCCCCCGCCCCATTTTTCGGCTTTTTTTTTTTTTTTTTTTTTGAAAAATAAAACCATGTATATTCATCCATATATCCCTCCTACATGTCATTCGAATTTCGTCAGAAACAGAGACTCCTACGGCCTCCATCTCGATGGTATCGATTTAAAAAAATCCTGTTACCGTTAAAAAATTACTGTCCGGATGGAGGCCGTAGGAGTCTCTGTTTCTGACGAAATTCGAATGGGATATAGGAGGGATATAGGGATGAATGTAAATGGCGTTATTTTTTCAAAAAAAATAAAAAATTTGCCCAAATAAGGCGGGGGCAACCACATATGGCTGCCCCCGCCCCATTTTTCGGCATTTTTTTATTTTTTTTGAAAAATAAAACCATATATATTCATCCATATATCCCTCCTACATGTCATTCGAATTTCGTCAGAAACAGAGACTCCTACGGCCTCCATCTCGATGGTATCGATTTAAAAAAATCCTGTTACCGTTAAAAAATTACTGTCCGGATGGAGGCCGTAGGAGTCTCTGTTTCTGACGAAATTCGAATGGTATATAGGAGGGATATAGGGATGAATGTAAATGGTGTTATTTTTCAAAAAAAATAAAAAAATTTGCCCAAATAAGGCGGGGGCAGCTATGTTGGCTGCGCCTAGGGGGCAGCCACATATGACCCCCATATATATATAATTGCACATTTTGTCACTAAGTACCAATAGTAGGACGAAACTTTTGGCCGGGGGGCCACCTCTAATCACCCTTCGACAGTGGATACAAAAAAATAATTGGTATAAAACACGTCGTTTTCGAGGATTTTTAAATAAGTATTAAAATATTTAATGTTAATAAAAGATATTTTTATCAGATCCTATAATCATTGCCAATTACCTCCACAATCTTTGAAACAACTTAATTCTTTCCTCGACCGCCTAAACTTGCTAACCCTTATCCTATAAACCATGTAATTAACCTCCATCCATTTGCTCGTTAAATATAACCCGATTTCATTAAAAAGAGATGGGAATCCGTCCTCTTTGTTTCATAAATTTACAAAAATACCATGATGCACCTCCTCTTCCTCCCTCGCTGTGTTCCTCCGCCCCATCCACCTCCTCCTCCCATCCCATTGCTCCGCCCAGCCCCGAGCCGTTGGTCCACCTCCTTCGGTTCCACTCTCCACTCCTACTCCATCCTCTCTGCCTCATCCTCTCGCGTTGCTTCGCCCAGCCTCGAGCCGATATCTGCCTCCTTTGGCTCCACTCTCCGCTCCTTCTCCATCCTCACTGCCTCCTCCCTGTGCAAACCTGCCCCGGATCCCTTCCACGCCGACGACGGCCTCAAGCTCTGCATCGTATGGACGATTAGCTTCGTCATTGTTGCTTCCTCCAGACACTACCTCCTCCGCCCCATCATCACCGACCACCCCGTCCTTCTGATCGATCAACTGTTGGTCCGCATCCTTCGGATCCACTCTCTGCTGGTTCATTCCATCTCCTCGGAGTGGGGAAAGTTCGTGCCTTTTTCGTAGGAAGTGTTTGATTTAAGGTGTCGTGTGATGTAAAAATATGATTTGTTGGATCTGGGGGCCTTGTCATAATCTGGAAGAAGTTTGTGTTTGGTAAAGTGCTGGATTTGGAAATATGGCTTCTTTGAATGCGTTAACAGTAGTAATGCATTGTAGTTACATGATCTGGTGTTCCAAGAAACGATGAAAATTGGATTTTCCTTCTGACGTGTTTTGGATCTGATATGATCTGCTGTTTCCTTGGAGTTCTGATCGAGCCGTGTTTGAGATTAATCGAATTTGAGCTGCAACTGCTCCACTCATCCGTGTCCATTGAACTGATTTGATGAAGGGATAGAAGAAGGAATGAGGGAGAGAGAGGAAGAAATCCAACTCTTAGATTCCATGTTGTTTGATTAACTCAATTTTAACCCAAGAAAGTTAACTCAAGATGTATCAATTTAATGGCAGGGTTCATGAGGTAAGACGAACAAGTTTACATGGTCGAGCGAGGAATTCAGTTGTTTTAAAGGTCGTGAAGGTAATTGACAAAGATTATAAGGTCTGTCGGGTAAAAACCTCTCAATTAAATATGTAGCATGTTTGAAAAAATAAAAAAAAACATCCATCTGCGGCACCTGAGGTGTCAATTGGGTGTCATGTTGGGATGTAATTGCCAAATCGGCACAGGAGGTGCCGATTTGAGCTTATCCCATTTGGTTATTTTGCATCGTATATTTTGGGGATTTTTACCGTTACTATCCTTTCAAGTTTTCCCAATAACATCATATCCATAACTTTTTTACAGTTACATGCGTGACATTATACTTTTAGGAAAGTCATGGTAGTGATATTTTACTTGTGCTCTTGTATCAAACCAGTAAAAAAGCAATATTGTGAATCTTGTAAAAACATATAGGCATACGTTTTTGAAAAAGTTGGGGGTATAAATGTTCTTCGAACGTGAAATCGTCAAGTTGAACCACTCCCAAACTCATTCAATTATATTTTCTTAGGTCCAAACAAGACCTTATCCATCGTAATATTATCTAGCCTCACATTTGACCTTCATGTAGTTTAAAAGAACACCAAGGTGCTATAGACTGAACCATGACAACCCAAAGGGTATTAGTGCTTCTCATTTAGAGAATACTCTTATACCCCTAGTTTAAGAATGGATGATATGCATATTCCAAAAGATGCTACACCTATGGATTAAATTGCATTTTCTTTATAAATTCTTACCAATTTTCTGAATGATGTGAATTCATATGAAAATAGTATAGTATTATCCTACTCATGTGGATAGAAGTGTATTTTTCCCAAAGTGAATATTATAATTTCGTATGACTTCTCACAAAGATCTCTGCAATTTATAATGTAAGTAATCAATAAAAAATAAATATCAAGATATTGATCATTCCATATTCATAAGTTTAACATTCCATATTATAACATCTAGCCATTTAAAAGAAAACAGATATTCTATTATAATCATAAAAGTATTACAATTTTTAAGAAATAATATAAAATAGTTTACAATATTTTATGTTATCCATTTCCTAAAAATTCCTCTTAAGCCTCCCCCCTCCTCATCCTCCTCCTTCACCTCCATCGTCGTTTCCTTTACCATCATTTCCCGCCATCTTATGACTATCTTCACGTGTTGTTCTTTTTGTCTTCTTCTTGATATTTCATTCTGAATACGTTGGTACATGCCCAGAAGTGTGCGACTTAGCTAAGGACTTCCTTGGAGTTTAGCTGGTTGAGTAATTTGATCTCTTGTATTTGTCACACTTGTTGACTGTCGCAGTGGATCTAACTATATAGGCTCATTGATCCTTACTCCTATGATGATCCGTGAGGCAGATCTGGAGATTGTTGCAGTATTATCATGGGAATACCAAAGAATTATCTCTCAAACTCCTATTATCTCAGTTTGGAAAAGCATGACAAATATCTCAGCTCGAAGACCTTCTGAATTGAGTTGGTAGTGTGAGCTGAGAGGGTTTAGAGTCAAATTGACTTTAAGGACCAGCATATAACAATCCTGCAAACTGTGATTGACTTAAAACTTCAATATATCCTATAATCATGAAATAATATTATTATATTAAGTAACCACTAAATTGAATTATTGAAATAATTATATATAGAAATTATTCCAACCTGAAGTCCCAAATTGTGGTTGCTCTTGTCACGACTGTTGCTCGCTAAATCCCTTAAATGCATACCTAAAAGATTTGGACTAGTATATTCATAACATAAAAAAGTAAAAAATAAAACGAATTATTGTGATAATCAGACAAAGAAATTATTGCAACATGGAGTCTCAATTTTGTTTGTAAAGGATACGAGGATCCTCAAGCACATCACGGAAGCGTGTTGATCGCATCTCATGCGATCGGAGCGACTAGTCGCACTAGTCGCTAGATGCAGTGGAATTTAAAAAAATTTAAATCAATCGATGAAACCATATGATCACAAGAACATTTCTTGGTTTCATCAAACCACGAAGAAATACCTCTTGAAGCGTGGTTGTGATCACAAGATCTCTAAAGCAAGAGATCCTCCTGACTCAAGTCCGATCTACGAAGATGGCACTTGCGGGCACGATGATGAGACGTGTTCCTCCCGCAATCCTCGATGAAGATCCAAGCCTTGAATCTCCTGATTTCGTCCAACGAAATCCGTCGATGGAGATCCACAAGCAATTGAAGTGACAACGAACTGGTGTGGAGACGATTGCTTCTTCCCTCAAAGCACAAGATGAATGGCCACCTTAGAGAAAGAGAGGACGAGAATGAGAGAGAGAGAGATAGGGTAGGTGTGTAGTCTTAATGTTATATTATTGTAGCTTGAAGAGGTTAGAGTTGCCCTCTTTATATACTAGTTTGGAAGTCCATGGATCACAATCCATGGCATATACAAAATCAATGGTTAGATTGATATGTATATTAAATCAGTGGCCATGATCATTGTTGTTCAAAAACAACAACATATTAATTTATTTTAAATTAAATAAATGTTTCATTATCATCAACATAATTTAATTCAATAAATAAATCAATAAACACAAGATAATGAGATATTAATTAAAATAGGATAATAATCCTCCAAAATCATGGGGCTTCACCCATGACCAAGTCATGGGTGACGCCACCTCATTATTTGGTGGATTATCTCCTCCTTTTAATTCATATCATTATCTCTTATTTATCTTGCAACATTATCCACTAAATTAATTCCAAATTAATTAGTGTATATCTATTGCAAATCTATCTAGTAAAATAATTCCCAATTAATTAGTGAATATTTCAATCATGCCATTGAAAATATGTGAATCATATTCACAACCCAAACTAAATTGTAAATTACATTTCTAATTAATTACTTAATGTGAATCCAATTCACGTTAACAATTAACAATGCTATTTACAAAGGTGCTCTCTCTCTCTAATATATTATAAATCATATTTATAATATATACACATATATTATGGATAGCACTATCCACAATCTGTATTCCTTGATAATTAAATCCCATTTAATTATCTTGGATAATCATTCTCATAATATGAATCCCATTTATATTATTCTTGATAATTAAATCTCATTTAATTATCAATATCTTGTTGCTTGGATATATATAATTCATCAAATGAATTATTCTTGAACTCCTTCAAGAATAATGTGCTTTCTCCGCAGATACTTGGAGATAAGGACAGGGCGATTGTATTGTTCCATGTATAGTGACTTGGATGTTGAGATCTCATCTCAAATCCAGATCTTACGTACCTCCCACAGATGCTTGATTAAATCAAGACCGCAAATCTAATCTTCTCATTGAATCTGAATCTCATTCAGACCAATGTCCAACATTGGAACAAGATCTGATTGCCTCTCTACTGATAGGAGTCAGAAAAATCCAGACATGTTTCATCACTCCTCGGAATGGAAGCGTCAAGGTTATACAATCGTTTATGATCACATCACCCTCATGTATTCCTAATACCTGTACATCCTGCATACTGGAAGACCTATGATCAACCTGGAGATCAAGATCAATTTTACACTGTCTTCCTCAGAGTTCGATCACCAAGTTTCTCAATCTTGGTCATTGGGGATCGGTATCGATCATATGCTTTCCCAAAGCATATATCATACCTTCAAATTCTTGTCATGCTTCGAAAGCATGATGACCATGCATGGAATTTGATCGGTCCCAATACCTCATGAGTGAGCTCATGTTTTATGGTTCATAAGTGAACCTGTATGATACCTTTGAGAGTCGTATTACTCATATGTCCTTACATGCACACCAGCGCACTGGTGTATAGACCTTGGTTAGGTCATCAACCTATTGGTCTGCCAAATGTACACACTCAGACATATAGTAACACATCTTTATCTGGTCAGAGGATGTGTGTCTATGTTGTGACAACACTCAACATAGGACTTAGTTTATCTCGATCTCGTTAAGTCAACCCATTGACCTAACTAATCTGACACCTTCGAATCGCTATTCCCATGCAGAGGACCTGCATCAAGAGGTCGATCAGATATCAGCCTATGTGAGAAAGGATTTCCATCTCCTACTCAAACTGGAGATCATCTCTTAATAATCATTTGACGGTGCTTGATGAGTCCTCTATCTAACTCTTTAGATATTCATCCGAACACCAGCCTCTATTATTCCTTTAATGAATCAACAACTATATGATCATCAAGATGGCCATGGTACGTAACCCTAATTGTACAGAGGGACCTTATAGTGCATTCATTCATTTAATTTCTGAAAGGGAGTGAAACATCAATAACTTTTATTGATAAACATATATATTACAATAACATTTATTGTAAGAATGGTTCGCATGGGGCTCACATGTCCAACAATCTTCCACTAACCCTCAGAACCATTCCAGGTACAATCCATAAAACCATACTCATTACATGTTGGTCGAAAACCTTTTGTGTCAAAGGTTTGGTAAGAGTATCAACAACGTTAGGCAAAGGCCACCTTAGTGATGATGATATCACCGTGCTTTGAATCTCCCGAATGATGTTGTATTTCCTTTCCACGTGTTTGCTCTTTTGATGCCATCTGGGTTCCTTTGCCTGGCCAATGGCTCCCGTGTTATCGCAGAGTAACGAGATGGGAGTATCAGAAGAAACTACGCCAAGCTCCAAGATGAACTTGTGCAACGACACCGCCTCCTTTGCAACATCCAATGCGGCAATGTATTCAGCTTCTGTTACTGAATCCGACGTAGTGTCCTTCTTCTTGCTTTTCCAGCTCACAACACCACTGTTCCCACAGGAATACAAACCCTGATGTCGACTTTCGATCATCAATATCCGACTGGAACTCTGAATTTGTATATCCCAAGACATGGAGATCACCATCTCCATAGACCAAGATGTAATCTTGCATCCGTCTTAGATATTTGAATATGTTCTTTACTTCATTCCAGTGTTGCTCTCCATAGCAAGATTGGTAACAACTTACCACTCCCACTGCATGGCAATGTCTGGCCTAGTACACATCATGGCATACATTAAGCTTCCTACAGCTGATGCATAGGGGCATCCAGCCATGGCTTTCTTTTCCTCAACACTTTGAGGAGTCATCCCTTTAGACAGATGGATACCATGTCTTAAGGGGCAGAATCCTTTCTTGGAACTATCCATACGGAATCATTCAAGAATCTTCTTAATGTATCCATGTTGTGATAATCCCAATATCCTCTTTTCTAGATTTCTGAACAACTTCAGGCCTAAGATGTAAGAGGCTTCTCCAAGATCTTTCATCTCGAATGTATGGGATAGCCAAATCTTCACACTGTCATCATTCCTGTATCATTCCCAATGATAAGGATATCATCTATATAAAGCACGATGAACACAATGGCGCTCCCATTAAGCTTCTTGTACATACAAGGTTCATTAGGATTCTGCACAAAATCATAACTCTTTATGGTTTTGTCAAATCTGATGTTCCATCTACGAGAAGCTTGTTTGAGCCCATAGATGGATTTCTTCAGTATGCATACTTTTCCATCCTCAACTATGAAGCCTTGGGGCTGCTCCATATAGATATCCTCCTCGAGGTATCCATTGAGGAAAGCTATCTTGACGTCCATCTGCCAGATGTCGTAGTCAAGAGATGCCGCTATAGATAGCAGTGTCCTGATGGACTTAAGCATAGCCACAGGAGAGAACGTCTCATCGTAGTCGTTGCCTTCTCTCTGTGTGTAGCCCTTGACCACAAGCCGTGCTTTGAAAGTCTCTACTTCCCCATCAGGTCCCCTTTTTCTCTTGAAGATCCATTTACACCCATTGGGTTTCACCCCTTTAGGTTGATCCTCTAGGGTCCATACACCATTCTTATGCATGGAGTCAATTTTTGACTTCATTGCTAGCATCCATCTATCCATGACATGATCCGCGAGTGCTTCATCGAATGAAGAAGGTTCATTGTCAGTCTCACCTGACACATGGAATCCATACCTTTCAGGTGGTGCAACCACCCTCGAACACCTTCGAAGAGGTATGGGTGTTTCATCTTTATTTATCTCTTCAGTTTCTGGCTCAGGAATCTCAGAACCCTCAGGGGATTCAATGAGTTCCTCTACTTCATTTCTGTCTTGACCTTTAAGGAAATAATCCTCCAGAAATTTCATATCTCTAGAGACAAAGACCTTTTGGGTCTCAGGGTCATAAAGTTGATATCCAATACCATCTTTAACATACCCAATGAAGTAACACTCACAAGTGTGAGATTCTAGCTTACTTGTGTCCACGTTCTTTGCATGGACCAAGTATCCCCAAACCCTCAAGTGATTAACACTAGATTTGGTTCCATGCCATAGCTCGTGAGGATTCTTGGGTACGGATTTGTTAGGAATCTTGTTCAAGATATTGTAGTCTCTACTGCATATCCCCAGAAACTAAGAGTTAACGTGCTTTGCTCATCATTTAATGGACCATGTCCTTGATGGTCCTGTTGCGTCTTTCAGCAACACCATTAAGTTGGGGAGTTCCAAGGGGAGTGAGATTGGAGAAAATTCCATTCTCTTTAAGATATTCCTTGAATTCATCTGAGAGGTACTCACCACCTCGGTCAGATCGAATCCGTTTAATCTTCCTATCGGTTTGGTTCTCAATCAAATCCTTAAACTCTTTGAACTTTTCAAAGGTTTCAGATTTATGACGTAGTAGGAAGATAAACCTATATCACGGATAGTCATCAATAAACGTCAAATAATATCGATATCCATTTTGAGTCGCGGTACTGAAGGGACCACATACATCAGTATGTATTAGGTCGAGAATAACTTTGCATCTCGTAACCTTGTTACGGAAAGGCATCCTGGTCATTTTACCTCGAATGCAATGTTCACAGGTAGGTAAAGACTGAACGTGTAGAAAATCTAAATGTCCATCCTTTATCAATCTATTGATTCTATCAATAGATAAATGACCTAGCCTTTGATGCCAAATCATATTCGAAAGATTTTCATTCTCCCTGGATCTTTTAGGGTTTTTATTATCAGTGATAGTGACATTTATGACACATTCATCAATGCAAAATTCATAGAGTCCACCAGAAGTCAGAAAACCATCCGCAATAAATTTATCATATTGATTAATGACTAACTTATTACAGAAAAGGAAGGAATATCCATGTCTAAAAAGTTTAGATAAATATATCAAATTCCTCCCGACATCAGGTATATAAAGACACTCTTTAAGTACCAAGAGTCGACCACTAGATAACGATAGTCGACAGGTCTCGATGGCGACTGCTTCAACACTTGCATCAGATCCCATCTGGATGACTATCTCCCCTTGCTCCAGATTCCTAGATTCCTGAAACAAATGCAATGAATTGCATACATGAACAGAAGCACCAGAATCTACAACTCAACTTCCTTCTCGTCCAACAAGAAAGCTAGTTTCAATGTTAAAGTAGATTCCATACCTGCTGGGGCTTTATCTTTGTCAGCAGACATCAAGTATTCTAGGCAGTTATGCCGTCAGTGCCCCGGATTCTTGTAGTGGTGACAGACATCGGTCTTCTTCGATGTCATTAACGTGGAAGCACTAGAAGATGAACCAACTCCTTGATTCTTCTTCTTTCTCTTCTGGGCTGGGCACTTCCGAGAACCTTGCTTCCAACCGCGCTTTTCTCTTACTTGTGCAACCATTGCTCTAGCAGAGGGGTCGTCCTTCCTCGTTATGTCTTCTGTAGACTTCAATGCAACTAACAGCCGAGCGTTAGTGAAATCACCTTTGCTCATGTGATAAGACACGACAAAGTTGTTGAAAGACTTAGGGAGTGATAGGAGAATGAAATAAGCTTGCATATCAGAATCCATGTAGGCTCCTGATTAATCCACATTTTATCATCTTTATTCTATCATTTTGGCCTAAAAAATCCTCGCAAATGCATGTAAATACCCTTAATTCACACATTCTAGCATCCATGCATGTGTGTTTAAATAGTATATAAAATACGGTTTTTAAAGCCAAAATTATAGAATAAAGAAAAGAAAAATAATAATAAAATATTATAAATATTTTACGATCCAAAACCCCGAGACCTAAGCATCTTGATGAATAGGTCGACAAGGAGCAAAGTAGGGGGAGATTAGAGCCAAAATACAATAAAACCCCCTTTTATTTAATTCATTCTTTGTTTATTTTGGGACCTATTTTTGATCCCACGTTTTATACTCCAAATAAAGAAACTTTGTACATGAAAGATGTAGATAATTAAATAAAGAAAAACACAAAATTTACTTTACTCAAAAATAATGTACAGATACCAAGTTATGGTCTGAATAAAAATCCAAAATCCTAACTTGCCAGACCTGTATCTCCCAAATAAAAACTCAAAAAATATCAAAATCACCTTTAATTGTATATAATTTCAAATAAGCTATTTAATGGAGGTGATTTCATATTTTGCGGAGCTATGGTTTGAAAGTTGAATTTTGGACCCCTATAGTATACCTATACTAATTAAAAAATTCATTTTATTTATTATTCATTATTTCCATAATTTTATATGTTTGTAAATTTTTATATAATATTTATAGTATGTGTGTATATTAAAACAAAAGTAAAATACTAAAGGAAACATGAAAATAAATTACTTATATTTCACACCTACGTAAAATATCTATACTTATACCTATAATACACATACCCTTAATTTATTAAGTGTATAAAAAACATCAAAATAGAAAATAAAAATATATTTACATCCCTAAAAATAAGTTGTAAATATATAAAATAATAAACAAAATTAATAAAATCAAATAAATAAAAATAAAAATAAAATATTAAAATATATAGATACATGTACCTATATAGGCCTAAAAAGGTAACTTGTATTTTTTATACGTCAGAAAAATAAATAAAAATCACCATAAAATTCTTCATAAATGAGAAACATTTTTTATTTTGTAACCTAAAATTAATAAAATCATTTACTATTTTATTTCAAATTTTCAAATAATTTTGACCAGCATTTTTCTTATTGGTCCACGTGGACCAACCAACGCTGGTCGTTGGTTGACCTCGGTCAACTCCCTGACCGAGGCCAGCCAGCTTCTGACGCCCGTGATTTTGCCTCATTTTCAAGAAATTTTGGCGCCCTATTCTTCCATCTTTTGGCCTCGATTCCTTCTTGGGACTCCTTCCTTGATCATCAATGATCCACGCCGTGTGCTCGAATCTAGCCATATCTCCATCATTCGCGTGTGGCCCTCGCTTGAAGGAGACGCCATCACCATGTATAAATCGGACCCATCACCTTCGAGCTCAATTTTAGACCCCTTGCGTGCAGCTTTCTCCCCATCTATTGTGCTCCACATATAGAGGGAGGTGACAGCTCCCCATTCCAAGCTTCAGGAGGGTCGAGGAAGGGCCGAGGCGGCTCCACCAACTCCGCCAACCATCGGCGTTGAGGTTCTTCTACCTCAAGTATCCTACCTTCGAGGTTTTCCCTTTTTTTCCCATTTTCTTTTCGCTTTTTATTCCATGTAGTTATAGGATCATTCCCCCCTTAGATCTTCGAGTTTCGTTCACCGATTCACCCAATCGTACCCCCTTGCCGGAGCGCACCTCCGGCCGAAAATCCAAGTCACCGCTCCACCTTCATCCGACCACCTTCGCACCTCTGCGTGGTCCAGGAAGTTTGCCCTGGACCTTCTAACCCCTTTTTGCAGGTCTAAGCGCGGTCAAAGCATCTGGAGCACATTTTGGAGCACTCGCCAGAGATATCTGGACCCATTTCCTCCGCCGCCCTCCTGGCAGCGCACCGAAGCTTCTCCGACGACGTCGAGCCCTCCAGCACATAGAGCAACCTCCCAGGAGCATCCCGGGCCATTTTGCACGCTTCCAGACTGTCGGAGGCCCGAGATCGAGCACAGGGAAGTTCGCCTCGTTGGCGTTCTTCCCTGTTCTTCCTCCTCGCTTCTCCGCCGTCCGATCAGAGGCTCGCTCCAGTTCGATCAGCAACCGTCCGATCTCGGCCTGCATTGACCGTCAATCTCCTCGTCAGATCTGATCCGGGCCGCTCATCGCTGAATCGTCATCGCGCGTTGTGCGCGCGCCACATGGATAAGTGAGCAGCTCACCGCCGTCCGATCGCACACCTGTTGGGTATTTTGCACTTTCGACCCAACCCTTTTTTGTATTTTAAATTAGTTCATAAACTTTCAGGCGTAGTTTAAATATTTCTGTACAATTTGCATTTAAACCCCCGTACTTTGAATATTTGTATTTAGGTCATGTCCAAGTCACCTCACGTGACCCGTGCACGTGGGGTGGTGGGCATTTTGCAAGGACCCCCTGGGGTTTGTTTATTTCATTCTAGTCCGTGAACTTTCGATTTACGTTGTATTATTTTGGTAAAATTGCATCTAAGCCCCTGGAACTTTGTAATATTGCATAAATACCCCTGTCAGGTCACGTGCCCAGTGCACGTGGGTTTGGAAATTTTGCAGTGACCCCCCTCCGAGTTTGGTATTTATATTTAGTCCAGAAAATTGTGTTTAACGTTGTATATTTTTGGAAAATTTACATGTAGGCCCTTGGACTTCTGTGTATTTACAATTACGCCCTTGCTAGTATTGTATCTTTGTGTGGATGTTTGCATTTGTTTCATGCATCATTTTAACTTGGAAAATTACCAAAAAAATTACCATAAGCTCTTGTTGCATTGTAGTTTAACGCTATATTTTTAGTTTGCATTTTCATTTCATTTTAATATTTATAAAAAAATCAAAAATAGGCATTTTCAGCATTGTTTGCATTAGAGAATACCTAAAAATTATAAAAAGTGTTTGAAAAATTCCAAAAAGTTCACATTTTGTGTATTTCTGTATCTTTTAACTTCTGTCCAAAAATCATTAAAACATTCAAAAGAAAACTCCGAAAAATTACAAAACCCCTAAAATCATCATAAAAATCCTAAAAATTCTACAAAAATCCTAGAAATACAATTTCAGTTTCTGAATTTTCCCTATTTCATTATTTTTATGTTGAATTTAGTTTGAGGAATTTCAGACACTGTTTGATATTTTTCATCCTCATTTTGATTTCAGCCAGTAATTTCATTCACTATTTTCAGTATTTTTACCTTTAAAAATACCCAAAAAATTAGGAAAAATCTATAAAAATCACAAAAACATTAGAAAATATAAAAATCATAAAAACATTTTGTTTCCTGTATTTTGACCCTCTTTCCCTATTTTTACCTCTCTCTTATCTCTCTTGTATTATATATTCTATATAGTTTTACATATTTATTAAAAAAATAGAAAAGTACAAAATATAAAAAATATAAAATCAAAAATTAAATAAAAATATAAAGTTCAAAACCCACAAAAAATAGCACTTGTAGGCATTTGATCACTTTCACATTTTGAACATTTTTGCCTCATTATACCGGTTTGTTCCCTGTGTTCGACCTCTACACTGCTTGCATACTATACACATCCTTTGTAGAGTTATAATAAATTTTAACTCCGCACATTTACTTCCATTGCTTGAATTACTTGTTGTGGGCTGATTGTTGATTGAAGTCCGGATTTCGTATGGTCAATTCTGCGACTGAGTTCCCGCCTTGTGTGGAACTTAAGACCATCGATCTTCGCGCTCATCAAATGGCGCCATTGCCGGGGAGCAACAACGTAGTTTAGTGTTTTTGTTGATTGTGAATATTTGCCTACCTTTTCACATATTTATTTGATTATATTATTTGATTGGACTAATCACCTTTTGATTGGATTTTGTGCGAGGTACCGTCGAGCGAGAGAAGCGCCCTATCCTAAGCGCTTGTGCACCCACGTGAAAGCTCACTTAGCACCAAAGAGACTTTGGAGGCTTGAGAAAACCATCACTTTTGTAGAGTTTTTTGTACTTTAAAATATTTGTAACTTGAAGTGAGAGAGAGACTTAATTTGTAATAACTTGAACTCTCCAGGACACTCGGGCCTAATTTCCAAGTGTTTGTTCACTTGGGGGCTCACCGCGATTTTATGTTTTTCGCGGCTTTCTCACTTTTATTTTTATTTGTTTCACGAGGATTTAGCCCCTAGACATAGGAATTTTTGTTGACTGTGACGACTTAAGAAGCTAAGGCCCAATCCCTAATATATTGCATGCACCTATAGATCGTAATTGGACTTGGCTAAAAATCAACTGAAAAAGCTATTGACTTGGACTAGAGACCACGTGTTGGGAGGGGTCATATACAGCGCGTGCAAGATCCATTGTGGTGGACACCGATCAGCTCCCAAGACCGGACTCTAGTCTCTCTTCCGAGTCTTAGCTACTTGTTCTTCACGCTAATAGAAGTTACTCATCTTAGGGCGATTTCCTCGTGCATGCATCTAGGTAGTTTTATTTATTGTCTTTAATTTATACGCTGATCACTTTGCATGTAGAGTGCTGGCGAAAAGGTACGCATCTCTATCCCTGCATGCATCATAGATTTTGATCACACATCGACTTTTCCGCTTTCCTCCCCCAGTTTTATTAGACTTTAAATAACAAGGAAATTGGAAAATTCGTTAGACGATGTTTGTTCAGAAAAATACCTAAAAAGTGAAAGCAATAAAATTGGGACTGCTAAAGCAAACTTGACTTTAAATTCACCTCACAAAACTTTTATCTTGGGGAGAGCACCCTCCTTATTGATTGATTTATCTACTGCGAGAGAGTGACTCGACACTAGGGTAGAGCCATACCCAAAATTTTAGTTGACTACTGGCAGTGGTTAGTCGTTCTCCAGTGATGATCTCTCCGGTAACCGGTAAAGCGAACTGCGACGTCCTTAGTTGATTGAATTGGCGGGAACAACCGGGATACGGTCCGCAGTTCATACTAGCTGGGAAAGATCTAATGTGGATTGGGACAGTCGGCTAGGAATGTAGGGTTCCTAATAGCTCGTTCTAATGCTCTGATAGATTGATTGATAACCCAATAAAATTTGACAAGATAAAGGACCAAACTTTCACAGTCTTCAACTCAAGGGTTGCGTAGGTGAATTTGGGGTTTGAATTCAAATCTTGTTTGCTTTCCAGATCTCATCCTCCCTTCTCTCTAGATCAAGATGATGGGAAGGAAATCCCCTAGGCCACGTCTGGTGGCACCGCTGTCGAGCACTCCTCCTTTTTCATCTAGGTCGGTTTCGGGGAGTCCAGACCCACTCTCCGAACCTGAGTTCACTTCCACCATGTCCCCCTCGATCACCCATCTTCTGTCAGTCCAGAGGTGTCAAAGTTTAGTGGAGAACCGAGTTCAGAACATTTGACAACACCTGAGATGGATTCTTTTGACTTTGCAGAAACCCCAGGAGATGGATGGCAGAGATGAACACCCTGATGAGCAGAGACCACCTCCGTACATATTTGATCAATAATTCACTGTTAGCCTCCCTGGAAATCATGTAGAGACAGATCAGAGACCAGGGAGTGTTCATGGGTGAAATCATGAGGGAGATGCGTGAGGGACGAGATGAACGAAATGAGGGTGGTGATATACCAGATGCAGCAAGTGAAGGAGGACCTGACCATGAGAGGCCGCCTCCGCGGACCATGAGGCAGTTGCACAACCCTGGTGCAACTCTCACGCATCGATGGATCCGACACCCTCCCATCTATGGAGACTTCGAGCTTCGCCCACATAACATTCAGCTACTGCCTAAGTTTCACGGGTTGTCCACCAAAGAACCGCACCTCCATCTGCAGGAATTTGAAATGATATGCAGTACAATCCATGACAGGTTTTGACTGAGCATACAATCAAAATGATAGCCTTCTCATTCTCCTTGGTTGATAGAGCCGCCTATTGGCTGAAACATTTGGGGAGGTACATCGACACTTGGGAGCAGCTCCAGACTACATCCGGACTACATACTTGCATAAGTACTATCCACTCGACCGGGCAAACACAGCGCGAGCCATGATCAGTAACTTCACAATGATCCTGAATGAACAATTCCATGAGGCTTGACATCGCTTTAGAGAGCTCATTGACCAGTGTCCACATCACGATATATCAACGCCCAACTTGGTTCAGAGTTACTTTTTTGGATTGACACCAGAGCTGCAGGGGCTTGTTAATGCCTCTTGTGGTGGGTCCTATTTTTCTAAGGGTGAAGATGAAGTTTGAGCCATTTACGAAGGAATGGCAGAGAACTCTACAGTTATGGCCCAAGCTCGAGTCTACACACATCAGAAACCCCCCGAGGAGCAGGATCTTATCAGAGGATCGTCCGCATCGATGCCAGTCCCCACACTCCGTCAGCAGCCGCAACTCAAGATGAATCATCCACTGCGGACATGGGCATAATTAGTGAAAAATTGGATCGCATTGAGTTTTTGGAGAAGAAGCAAGGCCAAGGTCTGGCACAGATTGACCAGTTGGCTAAGACCATGAGTGACCTGAAGACTCACATCTTGAGTATTCAGCTGGCACAATCATCTTCACATCCTCCTCCCAGGTCACTGGCTGAGTCTAGAGGTAGTCGTTCTACCCCACCACCCCCCGCATATCGACAAGTTCACCATGTCCAGGAGGTGCTGGTACAACAGTTACCACACTATTCACAGCAGCCACCATCTCAAGACACTCAGATGGTGGTCTATCAGTCGGATCAGCCATTGGCAACTACCACCTCCACCCTTTGAGCAGGAGCCGTTGATGGAAGTCAACGGGATATGGTACGACCGGTACCCCCAGCAGGTTGGCATTCATCGTGATCACCAAGGATTCCGTTAGACCACCAGAGGTACCTCATCCCAACAACAGCCTCCGGCTTAGGGCAGTCATAATAGCCAACACCAGCAGCCCCAATATTCCCAACAGCAGCATTATAAGAAGAATCCTCGTCCCTCCTATCAGGGACAACAGTGGAGGCAACGACAGCAGCCTTACCAACAGTAGTATTCCCAGTCTCACCAGCAACCTCAGTTCCAGCAAGGGAACACTCCCAGTTCTCCTGCATCTGCCTTAGAGAACCCAACACTTGACGATCTCGCCCACTTGCTCTACGAACAGCAAGCATCCTTCTGGTGAGAAATGGATGAGTTCTGACAGGAAATGAGGGACATAATGAAAGGAAAAGCTGCCATACATGCACAGATAGAGCCGAACCCTAATAACTTAAAGAGAAAGTCTGAGCAGGTACAATTTACAGAGGATACCACTCCTAGTGCTTATTTGAATGACATGCATTCTATGTTTGATACTCACTTCGTGTCACTTAGGAGCGGTAGGGAACCAGCCGGCGGTGCCTCATCTGAGGGACAACACCATGAAGAATCGAGAGCCCCAGATGAGGAGAGGAGCGATGTTGATGCCGCCGACAGTAATGATGATGACGGTGGTGCTGATGCCACCAAGGATGACGATCCAGACGACGGTGCTGAGGTCGTCAGGAAACCAGATGCAGACGATGGTGCTGAAGCCACCATTTTTGACACAGAACCAAAGCATGGTACTGAGGCCGCGAAGGAGAATATTGTGGGTGGTGCTAATGCCCCCATTTTAAGTCCAAATGTATTCCAACCTTATGTATCGCCATTTTCTGTATCTCTAGTCAATATGAAAAAGAACAAAAAAATGAATAAAGGAAAGGTTTCTTCATCAATTCTGAATCCATGTGTATTGAATGATGATGTTTGCATAGATTTCAATCCTTCAAAGGCCCATAAACCTTCTCTTGACCTTCTATCTGAGGAGGGCCCATACATCCCCTTCCCTCAAGCACTCCGCTCAGCGAAGGGGAATAAAACATAAAATCCCAAAAAGAAGGAACAGGTAGAGTTCAGCCAACGGATGATAAACAGATTTCAGATACAGCTGACTCTACAGGAGGCACTTGAGCACATACCCCTATTCCAAAAGAACCTGAGAGAAAAGATCACTGTACGTAGGAAGAGGCGGAACACTAGAGGAGAAATCCATGTGCTAACCCATGCCACATGTTATGCCATTCAGAACCAGCTGCCAGCTAAAAGACCTGATGCAGGAGCTCCCTATGTCAGATGCCAGATTACTGATCAGTCGTTCGATCGTACTCTATTAGACAACGGCTCTTCTATCAAACTCCTTCTAGTATCCTTAATCGACCAATTTGAGTTTGGCTCTCTTCTTCGGAGTAGGACAGTCCTTCAGTTTGCTGATCGATCGATTAAGAGGCCGAAGGGGTTGTTGAGAGACGTGTTCGTTACCATTAAGGGCCTGAAATTCCTCGTGGACTTTGTTGTATTCGACATGAAGATCCTTGAGTCGGTGACAGATGTCCCCATCATACTTGGACGCCCATTCTTGACCACAGCCAAGGCAGTGACCGACCATGATAGTGGGAAGGTGTACTTTCGTGTAGAGGGTGAGAGTATACAAATAGAGACGATTGACGAGACCCGAGCGAGAGATTCGGCCTGCTCAGAACCATGCATTAACACAGTACAGATGACAGATGCCGAGTTAGACGTCCACCAAGAGTGTGATGTCGTGATGATCGATGATGAAGCAGTTTGGGAAGAACCAGAAGCACGAGCCCTCGCCTTATCCACAGACTCAGAGTACACACCTTCCATAGCAGATGAGAGTTCAGAGAGCACACCCTTGGCAGAGGACACTATAGAGGTTGACAGTTGTGTGATGAGTGGAGAAATCGATGATTGTTCAGACTCAGATCCCTCAGAGGCAGACTTTGATTGGAAGGATTTTGATGCATATTTGCCATGTCTGTTTCCCGATGAGATGACATAGAGGACAAAGAGCGAGCCAGCCCAGTTGATAGATACACGAGCAAGCTTCCCTTCGTCAGATGATCGCATACAGTGAGAGTTCTCACATGCAGACCTGGTTGCTTTTACACAAACATATCAAAAGCCAGATCTGCCAACTCCCACCAAGCCAGAATTGAAGCCTTTGCCGTAGTCGCTCAAGTATAGATTCCTTGCAGGAGAATCAGTAATGCATCCAGTCATTTTCTCAGGAGATTTGAATGGAGAACAAGAATCTCGTTTGATGGAGGTTCTTGAAAGAAACCACAAGGCAATAAGATGGAGTGTGGCTGATCTCAAGGGGATAAGTCCGACCCTATGCTTCCACCATATCTACCTCGAGGAGGATGCTAAGCCATCGCGTGAGTTCCAACGACGGCTGAACCTGAATCTTCAAGATGTAGTCATGAAAGAAATATCTAAATGGTGGACCACCGATTTTATCTACCCCATCTCCGACTCCAAGTTAGTCCTTTATATGTGGTGCCCAAGAATATGGGTATCACTACAGTTGTGAATGAGTCTGGAGAAGAGATTGCAACCCGGGTACCCACTTCTTGGAGGGTCTGTGTAGACTACAGACGATTGAATGAGGCCACCAAGAAGGATCATTTCCCGCTACCATTTATTGATCAGATTATCGAGAGGCTAGCTAGAAAGAGTCATTATTATTTTCTTGGCGGGTACTCCGGATACAATCAAGTGGCCATTGCGCCAAAAGACCAAGATAATACGACGTTCACCTGTCCATTTGGGACTTATGCTTTCAGACGGATGCTCTTTGGTCTATGTAACGCCCCGGCGACATTCCATAGGTGCATGTTGTCCATCTTTTCGAACATGATAGGTGACTGTTTGGAGGTCTTCATGGATGACTTCTCGGTTTATGGCGACGGGTTTGATGTTTGTCTTGACTGCCTAGACCGAGTACTTCAGCGCTGTATAGAGGTAAACCTTGTACTATCTTGGGAGAAGAGTCACTTTATGGTGACTCGGGGGAGGGTCCTTGGTCACATCATCTCCAACAGGGGCATGGAGGTTGATCCGGCCAAGGTGGATATCATTAGAAAACTCAATCAACCGTCCAATTTGAGACAGTTGCGGTCTTTTCTGGGGCATGTCGGTTTCTACCGACGGTTCATTCAGGACTTCAGTCGTATTGCCCGACCGCTGACAGAATTATTTACTAAACACACCGAGTGCCTTGTAGATGATAAGTGTCTGCATTCATTTGAGACTCTCAAGAATTTAGTTATCGAGGCTCCTGTCCTTCAGCCACCCGATTGGTCTCTCCCATTTGAGATCATGACGGATGCTTCAGATTATGCCGTAGGGGCTATGTTTAGATAGAGGAGAGGTGGATTACCCTATGCCATACACTACGCTAGCCGGACTTTGGATGCGGCTCAGAGGAACTATACAGTGACTGAGAAACAGATGCTAGCGGTAGTCTTTGCTTTGGATAAGTACAGATATTACATTCTTGGATCTAGAGTGACACTTTTTACAGATCATACTTCCATTCGGTACTTGATGTCGAAGAAGGATGCCAAAGCCATGTTGACCAGATGGATCCTTCTCCTCCAGGAATTTGATATTGAGATTAAGGATAAACTTGGAGTTTAGAGTGTAGTGGCAGATCACCTCTCCCGTTTAGAGAACCTTGAGGAATCTGAGCCCATAGCACCTATTACCGAGACTTTTCTTGATGAGGCGATCCTTGCTATCACCTCTCTCCCATGGTATGACGACATTGTGAATTACCTTGTTGCCAAATCTACTCCACAAGGTTGGCCCAAACAGCGGCTTGAGACCACCTTTGCGAAGGCCAAGTCGTACCATTGGGAGGATCACGTCCTTTATCATGAAGGAGGGTATAACATCTAGAGACGGTGCATTCCTCAAGATGAGAAGCATAGCATCCTCACCCACTGCCACAAGCTTGAGGCAGGAGGACATCATTCTGGGAGACGGACAGCATAGAAGGTGCTCCAATCCATCCTTTGGTGGCCTACCCTTTTCATGGATTCTGATGAGTTCAGGAGAAGGTGTACTGACTGTCAGAAGATGGGTACTTGTAGACAGAGAGACATGATACCCGTGCAACCCATTCACTTTTGTGAGGTTTTTGATGCATGGGGAATTGATTTCATGGGCCCATTTCCTAAAAGTCAGGGGTTTGAGTATATTCTCCTTGTTGTAGATTATGTGAGTTGTTGGGTTGAGGCCATCCCCGTCCGAGCCGCAGATGCTAAAACCGTATGTCATTTCTTGAGGAAAAATATTATTTCACGGTTCGGGGTACCTAGATTCTTGATTTCAGATGGGGGGTCTCACTTTATTAACGACAAGGTAAAGGCCCTTGTAGACGAGTTCAGTATTGACCACTGTGTTGCCATGCCATATCACCCTCAGACTAATGGTCTTGCTGAAGTATCAAATAGGGAGATTAAGACAATTTTACAGAAGGTAGTCTTCCCAGACCGAAAGGACTGGTCACATCTTTTGGACTCGGTCTTGTGGGATTATCGGACCTCCTTCAAGATACCATTAGGGACTTCTCCCTTTCATCTCGTCTATGGCAAGCCATGCCATTGACCAGTGGAGATAAATCATAAGTCACTTTGGGCGGTTACAGAACTATTATTGGATCCTAAGAGTGTAGGAGAACAAAGGAAAGTAGAGATGGAAACCCTGAGGAACTGAGAGACACATCCTTTGCTAGCAGCCTACAATATAAGGAAAAAGTGAAGACACGACACGATTCTCATATCAGCTATAAACAGTTTGAGCTCGATCAGCGCGTATGGTTGTTTGATTCTAGGCTGAAATTATTTCCAGGGAAATTACAGAGTAAGTGGAAAGGATCGTATGTGGTCAGGAAGGTACATGACAATGGTAGTATTGACATATCCGAGGTGTCATCTTCCTCTACTTTTCGCGTCAACGGTCAACGCTTGAAATTATATCTTGATCGTGATCCACCGACCGTTGACGTTGCCCCCATTCATTTGGTATGAGATGTGGTCTTTGACTCACACCTTCTGCATCTCGTACATGATTATCACTTCTATCTTCTGCTATATAGATCCATTTGTCTATATTATTAATTCTTTCATTCATTTGTTATGAATGTCACCCCGTCGTCATCCTATGATTTTGCTATACTTAGGACGCACCTCGTCCTAAGTATAGGGGGGTGCACACACTGAGCTGTGATCTGTTTATTCTTTTGCTTCTTTTCTTCTTTTCTTCTTTTCCTTTTCTATCTTCTTTATCTATCAGAAAGGTGTCTTCCCTTTTTATCAGTCTTCTATACTTAGGACATACTTATCCCTAAGTATAGCAGGCGTGTACCCCGAGTCGTTCTATTCTTTGATACTCTCCATTGTCTCCTCTTCTTATCTATACTTAGGGATACCTTAGCCTAAGTATAGGTTGAGACAGTCTGAGTACGATCTATTCATTCCCACCCTTGACCCTCCCTGCTTTGTGTACAGTATGCTATACTTAGGATTATTTGATCCTAAGTATAGGTGGGATGGTCAACTTCTCATTCATTCATTCCTTCATCTCTTAATTATTTATTCTTTAGACTTTTCTATACTCAGTACGAGTTATGTCTTCTCTTTTCTCTCCGATCTATGAGGACATATCTCAAGCTAAGTATAGGGGGGTCGTATATTGTGTATACACTTTATCCATAACTCGTAATTTAGTATTTTTACTATGACTAATTATACTTATAAAATTCATTAAAAACCTTAAATTCTTTTTGTATATACTGATTAATAAAAAGATGTGATCATTCCTCAAATTCTTTTTATATATACTGATTAATAAATCAGGTGAAGAACCATTGCAAAATGTTTGAAAAATAGTTTGAAAATCTTTGTCAAAAATCTTTTGAAAACTATTTGGAAAACATCTTGTTACATGCTTTCAACCTTTGTAAAAATATTTTGATTTATAAAAATAGTTTTCTTTGTGTGAAATAAAATGTTTAAAAAATGATTTCCTAATGGTTTGAAAATGGTTGCAAAAATATTTGAAAAATCTATATATTGTTTGGAAAACTTTTGCAAAATGATTTTCAAATGTGTGTACATGTTTATAAAAATAGTTTGTAAAAATTATTTTGGACTTTAGTTTTCAAAATTATTTGAAAAACATTTGTCAAATAAGTTTGAGGAATACTTACATCTCACCTAAAATTCTCTATGTATATACCTATAAAATCGACCACTTACCCTTGTAAATTCTTAAAATCTACTTCTTGTATATATAAGTTACATTCCCGTGTAAATATTTGTACCTAGTTTTAGCCAAAATCTTTTGTTTTCAAAAATCCCAAAAATATTTGCAAAATTAAAATCCAAAAACATTTGAAAAATCTTTTTGAAAAATCTAAAAGAATGCATATGCATCATCATCATCTTCTCAAAAATCCATAAAAAGTTCAAAATCTTTGAAAATTGCATCACAAAATTATTTTTGGCATTTTGCATAACATTTGCATAGCATGAGCATTTTTCGGAATAAGTTTGATAGTTGAATGAGTCTAAGAAAAATCCTAAGATTTGAGCTTGGTTGGACCTTAAAATCTACCTAATTAACATGAACCTTATAGGAGATGGATTTGAGGTACTTCATGTCCAGTTGACTTAATTCTTTGAGGATCACGAGACTTGGTTCAATGGATTCTTGACTGCCTAAGTAGAGTATTTCAGAGCTCACGCACGACTCTTGTTGATAATGACCTAACTTGGACACCTGCACTTTTCACTAGGCTCAACTCAGTTGGAGTGGTGAGGAGGTTGGATTTGCCGATATGAGACGCGCACAGGTGGAAACACTTGTCCTCCTCTAGGGAGGGGAGTGCACCCCAACCCATCCGGTGATGATGAGTTTCGAGGATAGGAGATTGTGGGTTGCAATTAAGCTTAAAAAGAGGGATAGTCTACTAGCTCAAGAGGAAAAACTCCCTATGTAAATGCTGTTGTATATAGTATTCAAAAAAAACAAAATTCAAAAATCAAAAACTCCAAAAAAGTGGACATGCCTGTACACAAATAAAAATGCCTGCCGGAGTGTACATATGTGTATAGTCAATAAGCAAGCATGAGCCTCAAAGTCAAATCATGTGAGCTGCAGCTGGATGACTTGACTACATTGGTCTTGCATCCTAGGATAGGTAGCCACACTGGCTACCGTCCATTCTTCTCTTCACCCCCTCCTCTTGAGCTGGTTGCCACTTGAACTTAGAAGGGAATACCTCGCTCCATGAGGAATGAGTTGTTGGATTGGGGAATTATTAGGTTGTCATACTAGAGAAATCAGTCTCTTTATCATTTCAGTTGGGGAGAGCCACCATCACTTACACTGTATGAGTCAGATTCATAGTCACAAGGGTTAGCGTATGACTTGAAATATTTCTGACCTGGCTATTGAGGAGACTTGAGCAGAGTTTTGGGATTCTCGAAGGTTGTTGGATTTCAAATCTAGTTCTCACTGAGGTTCCGCCCGCACTAAAATTCCAAAGGTCCGACTTGAGCTCCAAACTTTGATTTTGTGAAGACAAGTTTGATAATTGAAATCAATCCATCTTTCTTCTTTTTCTTTTCTCTGTTTTCTTTTCTGCACATATTGCATAAGTGTCTGCTAGGAACTAGCAAAGGCAAAGTATAGGGAGATGATGAATCCACATTTCATCATCTTTATTCTATCATTTTGGCCTTAAAAACCCTCGTAAATGCATGTAAATACCCTTAATTCACACATTTTAGCATCCATGCATGTGTGTGTAAATAGTGTATAAAATACGGTTTTTAAAGCCAAAATTATATAATAAAGAAAAGAAAAGAATAAGAATAAACTATTATAAATATTTTATGACCCGAAACCCTAAGACCTAGGCATCTTGATGAATAGGTCGACAAGGAGCAGAGTAGGGGGAGATAAGGGCCAAAATACAATAAAACCCCCTTTTTATTTAGTTCATTCTTTGTTCATTTTGGGACCTATTTTGGTCCCAATTTTTATACTCCAAATAAAGAAACTTTGTACATGAAAGATGTAGATAATTAAATAAAGAAAAATACAAAATTTACTTTACAGAAAAATAATGTACAGATACCAAGTTATGGTCTGAATAAAAATCCAAAATCCCAACTTCCCAGACCTGTATCTCCCAAATAAAAACTCAAAAAATATCAAACTCACTTTAATTGTATATAATTTCAAATAAGCTATTTAATGGAGGTGATTTCATATTTTGCGAAACTACGGTTTGAAAGTTGAATTTTGGACCCCTATAGTATACCTATACTGATTAAAATATTCATTTTATTTTTTATTATTATTATTTCCATAATTTTATATTTTTGTAAATTTTTATATACTATTTATAGTATGTGTGCATATTAAAACAAAAGTAAAATACTAAAGGAAACATGAAAATAAATTACTTATATTTCACACCTAGGTAAAATACCTATACTTATACCTATAATACACATACCCTTAATTTATTAAGTATATAAAATACATCAGAAAAATAAAATAAAAATATATTTACATCCGTTAAAATAAGTTGTAAATCTATAAAATAATAAACAAAATTAATTAAATCAAATAAATAAAAATAAAAAAATATTAAATTACATAGATACATGTACCCATATAGGCCTAGAAAGGTAACTTGTACTTTTATACCTCATAAAAATAAATGAAAATCACCATAAAATTCTTCATAAAAAAAGGAAAAATTTTTATTTTATAACCTAAAGCTAATAAAATCATTTACTATTTTATTTTAAATTTTCAAATAATTTTGACCAGCATTTTTCTGATTGGTCCACATGGACTAACCAGCGTTGGTCGTTGGTTGACCTCGGTCAACTCCCTGACCAAGGCCTGCCAGCTTCTGACGCCCGTGATTTTGCCCCGTTTTCAAGAAATTTTGGCACCCTAATCTTCCATCTTTAGGCCTCGATTCCTTCTTGGGACTCCTTCCTTGATCATCAATGATCCATGTCGTGTACTCGAATCTAGCCATATCTCCATCATTCGCATGTGTCCCTCGCTTGAAGGAGACGCCATCACCATGTATAAATCAGACCCGCCACCTTCGAGCTCAATTTTGAATCCCTTGCGTACAACTTTCTCCCCACCTATTGTGCACCAGAGATAGAGGGAGGTGACAGCTCCCCATTCCAAGCTTCAGGAGGGTCGAGGAAGGGCCGAGGCGGCTCCACCGTCTACGCCAACCACAGGCGTTGAGGTTCTTCTACCTCAGGTATCCCACCTTCGAGGTTTTCCCTTTTATCCCATTTTCTTTTCGCTTTTTATTCCCCGTAGTTATAGGATCATTCCCCCCCTTAGATCTTTAAGTTTCTTTCACCGATTCGTCCAATCATACCCGCCCGTCGGAGCGCACCTCCGGCCGAAAATCCAAGTCACCGCTCCGCCTTCATCCGACCACCTTCGCACCTCTGCGGGGTCCAAGCAGTTTGCCCTGGACCCTCTCACCCCTTTTTGCAGGTCAAAGCGCAGTCAAAGCATCTGGAGCGCATTTTGGAGCACTCGCCGGAGATACCTAGACCCATTTCCTCTGCTGCCCTCCTAGCGGCGCACCGAAGCTTCTCCGACGATGTCGAGCCCTCCAGCACATAGAGCGACCTCCCAGGAGCGCCCCGGGCCATTTTTCTTGCTTCCAGACAGTCGGAGGCCCGAGATCAAGCTCGGGGAAGTTCGCCTCGCCGGCATTCTTCCCTGTTCTTCATCCTCGCTTCTCCGTCGTCCGATCAGAGGCCCGCTCTAGTACGATCAGCAACTGTCCGATCTAGACCCGCGTTGACTGTCGATCTCCTCGCCAGATCTAATCCGGGCCGCTCATCGCCGAAACGTCATCGCGGATTGTGCGCGCGCCACGTGGATAAGTGAGCGGCTCTCCGTTGTCCGATCGTGCACCTGCTGGGTATTTTGCACTTTCGACCCAACTATTTCTTGTATTTTAAATTAGTCCATAAACTTTCAGGCCTAGTTTAAATATTTTTGTAACATTTGCATTTAAACCCCTGTACTTTTAATATTTACATTTAGGTCCTATCCACGTCATCTCACGTGACACGTGCACGTGGGGTGGTGGACATTTTGCAAGGACCCCCCTGGGGTTTGTTTATTTCATTCCAGTCCGTGAATTTTCGATTTACGTTGTATTATTTTGATAAAATTGCATCTAAGCCCCTGGAACTTTGTAATATTGCACAAATACCCCTACTAGGTCACGTGCCCAGTGCGCGCGAGTTTGGAAATTTTGCAGTGAACCCCCTCCAGGTTTTGATATTTATATTTAGTCCATAAAATTGTGTTTAACGTTGTATATTTTTGGAAATTTTGCAAGTAGGCCCTTGGACTTCTGTGTATTTAAATTTACATCATTGCTAGTATTGTATCTTTGCGTGGATGTTTGCATTTGTTTCATGCATTATTTTAACTTGAAAATTACCAAAAAAATATTATAAGCTACTGTTGCATTGTAGTTTAAAGACATATTTTTAGTTTGCTTTTTTATTGCATCTTCGTATTTATAAAAAATCAAAAATAGGAATTTTCAGCATTCTTTGCATTAAAAAATACCTAAAATTTCTAAAAAGTGTTTTAAAAAATTCCAAAAAATCACATTTTGTGTATTTCTATTTCTTTCAACTTCTGACCAAAAATCATTAAAATTTTCAAAATAAAACTCCTAAAATTTACAAAACCCCTAAAATCTTCATAAAAATCCTAAAAATTCTACAAAAATCCTAAAAATACAATTTTAGTGTCTGAATTTTCATTATTTCTTTTCTTTTATGTTTAAATTAATTTAGAAATTTTGGATGCTGTTTGATATTTTTCATCCTCATTTTGATTTCGGTCAGTAATTTCATTCACAATTTTCAGTATTTTTACCTTTAAAAATAGCAAAAAAAAGTAGGAGAAATCTAGAAAAATCAATCATAAAAACATTTTGTTTCCTGTATTTTGACCCTCTTTCCCTATTTTTACCTCTCTTATCTCTCTTGTATTAGATATTCTATATAATTTTACATATTTATTAAAAAATAAAAAAGTACATGATATAAAAATATAAAATCAAAAATTAATTAAAAAATATAAAGTTAAAAACTCACAAAAAATAGCACTTGTAGGCATTTGATCACTTTCACATTTTGAGCATTTTTGCCTCATTCTACCGGTTTGCTCCCTGTGCTCGACCTCTACACTGCTTACACACTATACGCATCCTTTGTAGAGTTATAATAAATTTTAACTCTGCACATTTACTTTCATTGCTTGAATTACTTGTTGTGGGTTGATTGTTGATTGAAGTTCGGATTTGGTGTGGTCAATTCAGCGACTGAGTTCCTGCATTGTGTGGAACTTAAGACCATCGATATTCGCGCTCATCAGCTCCCAGGGTTTCCAATTCAGAGAGGTAACTAAAAACTTTGAGTACGTGTTCTCTGACAGAGGTCCCTTCCTGCATCTTGCAGCGAATAAGTTCTTTCGTCACATTATAGCGTTGTGTGCGGTTTATGTCACCGAACATTTCCTTTAGATTCAACATGATCTCTTGGCAGTGGTTCATTGTAGGATAAACTATTGTAGGACATTTCCTTTAGATTCCTGCATGTAATAGTTATTGTACAATAGTTATAGGACACCTTTTACAATAGTTATAGTTATCCTACAATAGTTATAGGACATTTCCTTTAGATTCCTGCAGAGGTAACTTTTAAAGCAAGATCTGGGATCTCCTCTCTATCCATATCACGTCCCAATAATATGAGAGCCTGTGACTCGAACAAAGAGAAGCGGGAACACATTCCGCCTTGCGACTCCAACTTGCATTTCCCAATTCGGTCTTTAACACCCGGGCCCACCACCCCTAAGATAATGTTGACGCGTTGTTAATTGAACCAATCGTCAACATGCTTAATACTTGCTATACACAATCCAATATCGCCCCAATTATGTGAGGACCCGATATTGGGGTCACTACATATACGATCTTACTCTTTCGAGAAGCAAAGAACCCGATCCAAATAAATCATATACAGGATATGTCACTTCGGACAGGCGTCTCTTATATACAACATCTAGCGACGGAGTCCTTTGCCTTGACGGGAGACCATGGATGTCACTTATGTGATCCTCCGCCTCATATTCAAATTGTAATGATTAATTACCGTAAATCATATGCACATAATTAATTCTTCCAAGGGAAATACACATCTATTCATAATAGAGTGTTTTATATGGATATAATCAATTTAATCATATTAAATTAATTATCAATCAACAAGCTTGATTATTACTTGAATAATAGGTATAATCTCAAAGTATGTATTATTCAAATTTTAATAATTAGAAAATTACACTTTGCCTTCTCCGACATTATCGAGTCCCTACCCGTTGTCATTGCCAGTATCGACGGGAGTGGGATGGACCACATCTGATGCAACCCGCTACCCCAACACTCCCCGACTAGTCACCATATCCACCTCAGGAAAGGATAACGCCAGATAGATCGTTATGTACTTTCAGATGCTCATCTATTTTTCAACCGAAATTATACCATATAATATTCATTAAAGCCATTTTGATCATATTATAAGGAGATTTGCTAAATAAATCCCCAATCCTATTCAACCAAGAGGGTTTTGCATGTAAAAGTTGTCCTATAACTATTGTAGGATAAACTAAGATTTTGCATGAAAAACAATGTTTGTTGATGATTTCATATCAACCAATTAATGATCAAGATAAATTATCTTATCATCTTGGTTAGGGAAATGTCATTCAATGAAACAATTATCTCTTTAAATATTTCACAAATTTTTATCACTAATTATTTCAGGAAATTAACAATTAATTTCCATCAACTTATTTAAATGACTATCACATGGTTCATGATCAAATTCGTCAATTTTCAGCAGTGACCCATACTCACTAAAATCAACATATCTTGATCAATTTAAGTCCAAATTACATGAAATCAGTTTTATAAGATCGCTAATTTGATTTATGACAGAATTCAAATGATATTTAATGCATTTCGAGGCATATATAAACAGTAATTAACTCATTAATCATCATTAGATTGGCAGTTCCCGCAACAGTGAATACATGTTTATTCAAAGGGACATATCTTGAGCAAATGAAATCCAAATTATATAAACTCAGATCCTATAGTTTCTTTATTTAATGGGAAAAAGAATCCAATTGAAAATTTTGTGTTTAAATAATTTAAACAATGCCTAAAAATTCAAGTAAACAGAGGTATGAAAATTGAAATGCAGCAAAAAAATTTTGCAACCCTTTCAAACCCAAGTCGTCCTAGGTTTACGGATCGTATCCAAAACATTCCCAACCTAAGTCTCTGATACCACTTGAAGGATACAAGGAATCCTCAAGCGCATCAAGGAAGCGTGTTGATCGCATCTCATGCGATCGTGGCGACTAGTCGCACTAGTCTCTAGATGCAGCAGAATTTAAAAAAATTTAAATCAAACGATGAAATCACATGTTCACAAGAAAAATTCTTGGATCGTTTCATCAAACCACGAAGTATTAGAAATACCTCTTGAAGTGTGGTTGCGATCACAAGATCTCTAAAGTAAGAGATCCTCCTGACTCAAGTCCGATCTACGAAGATGGTACTTGCGGACGCGATGATGAGACACGTTCCTCCCGCAATCCTCGATGAAGATCCAAGCCTTGAATCTCCTGATTTCGTCCAACGAAATCCGTCGATGGATATCTACGAGTAATCGAAGCGATAGTGAACTGGCGTGTAGACGATTGCTTCTTCCCTCAAAGCACAAGATGGACGACCACCTTAGAGAGAGAGTGAGAGAGAAGACGAGAATGAGAGAGAGAGAGAGAGAGTATGCGTGTACTCTTAATGTTATATTATCGTAGCCTGAAGAGTCTAGGGTTTCCCTCTTTATATACTAGTTTGAAAGTCCATGGATCACAATCCATGGCATATACAAAATCAATGGTTAGATTGATATGTATATTAAATCAATGGCCATGATCATTGTTGTTCAAAAACAACATATTAATTTATTTAAATTAAATATATGTTGCATTATCATCAACATAATTTAATTCAATAAATAAATCAATAAACACAAGATAATGAGATATTAATTAAAATAGGATAATAACCCTCCAAAATCATGGGGCGTCACCCATGACCAAGTCATGGGTGATGCTACCTCATGATTTGGTGGATTATCTCCTCCTTTTAATTCATATCATTATCTCTTATTTATCTTGCAACATTATCCACTAAATTAATTCCAAATTAATTAGTGTATATCTATTGCAAAATTATCTACTAAATTAATTCCCAGTAGATTAGGGAATATTTCAATCATGATATTAAAAATATGTGAATCATATTCACAGCCAAAACTAAATTAAAAATTACATTTCAAATTAATTGCTTAATGTGAATCCAATTCACATTAACAATTAACAAATGCTATTTACAAAGGTCCTCTCTCTAATTTATTATAAATCATATTTATAATATATACACAGATATTATGGATAGTATTATCCTCAATCTGTATTCCTTGATAATTAAATCCCATTTAATTATATTGGATAATCATTCTCATAATATGAATCCCATTCATATTATTCTTGATAATTAAATCTCATTTAATTATCAATATCTTGTTTCTTGGATATATATAATTCATCAAATGAATTATTCTTGAACTCCTTCAAGAATAATGTGCTTTCTCCGCAGATACTTGGAGATAAGGACAAGACGATTCTATTGTTTCAGGTATAGTACCTCCCACAAATGCTTGATTAAATCAAGAGCGCAAATCAAATCTTCTCATTGCATTTGAATCTCATTCAGACCAATGTCCAACATTTGGACCAAGATCTGATTGCTTCTCTACTGAGAGGAGTCACTAAAATCCAGACCTGTTTCATCACTCCATCGGAATGGAAGCGTCATGGTTATACAATCGTTTGTGATCACATCACCCTCAGGAATTCCCAATACCTGTACATCCTGCATACTGGAAGACTTATGATCAACCTGAAGATCAAGATCAATTTTACATTGTCTTCTTCAGGGTTTGATCACTAAGTTTCTTAATCTCGGTCATTGGGGATCGATATCGATCATATGCTTTTCCAAAGCATATATCGTACCTTCAAATTCTTGTCATGCTTCGAAAGCACGATGACCATGCATGGAATTTGATCAGTCCCAATACCTCATGAGTGAGCTCATGTCTTCCGGTCTATAAGTGAACCTGTATGATCCCTTTGAGAGATCGTATTACTCATATGTCCTTACATGCACACCAGCACGTCGGTGTATAAACCCTGGTTAGGTCATCAACCTATTGGTCTTCCAAATGTACACACTCAGACATATAGTAATACATCTGTCTCCGGTCAGAGGATGTGTGCATATGCTGTGACAACACTCAACATAGGACTTAGGTTATCTCGATCTCGTTAAGTCAACCAATTGACCTAACTAATCTAACACCTCCGAATCACTATTCCCATGCAGAGGACCTACATCAAGAGGTCGGTCAGATATCAGCCTATGTGAGAAAGGATTGACATCTCCTACTCATGCTGGAGATCATCTCTCAATAATCATTTGACGGTGCTTGATGAGTCCTCTATCTAACTCTTTAGATATTCATCTAAACACCAGCCCCTATGATTCATTTAATGAATCAACAACTATATGATCATCAAGGTGGCCATGGTACATAACCCTAATTGTACAGAGGGACCTTATAGTGCATTCATTCATTTAATTTCAGAAAGGGAGTGAAACATCAATAACTTTTATTGATAAACATATATATTACAATAACATTTATTGTAAGTATGGTTCGCCCGGGGCTCACATGTCCAGCAATTTGTTGTTATTGAAATCCTTGTTCAGTGAATCCCGCATAATGCATACCTAAAAGATTTATATTATATTAGATACGTAAAGAAATAAAAAAATAAATTGAATTATTGTGACAATCAGACCAAAAAATTATTACAACTTGAAGTCTCAAATATATGTTGTTGTTGTTTAGATCTATGTCCATTGAATCCCGCATAATGCATACCTAAAAGATTTAGATTATACTCATCATCTAAATAAGTAAAAATTAAATTGAATTATTGAAATCATCAGATAAAGAAATTATTGCAACATGAAGTCTCAAACGTTAGTTGTTGTTGTTGTTGTTGTTGAGACCCCTCTCCCATATATCATGCATAGCTTATAGTTAAAGGAATTTGCATAATATAATTATAAAAATGAATTGACCAAAAGAGAACTAACTAATCTAAAGAATTAATGAAACCTAATGCTCTTAAGGTATGCGGCTCTTGTCGTGGCATGTACAACTGATCATAGTGATTGAATGGATAAATCAAAGAGAACATGTTGATTGTGTCATCAAAATATGTAATTGTATCTTCAACTTTTTCATTAATAGTCGACGATAAATATGTTGATTGTCTAATTTCATCTAGACTATTCCTTTCTTGCATAATCATATCCACCTATTTAATTTATGATTCAATGAATTAATAGAGTATAGTAAAATCAAGCATCTTTCTATTGGCCCATGAAGTTGGTAAGCTATTGTAGGAGGTGGAATTTGAGTTTGGATCTACTTTCTTGTTATGCTCCAGTACTATTGTATGTACACATCATTGTTTGCATCCTCATGTTCAAGGACTATCGATTCTTCTCTATCCTCCCACGGTTCTACGTAGTGCCGATGTAAAATAGACCAATCTAGGATGTCAATACTTTGTATTTTATTACGTCGAGAGACAATGCTTTTCCCCTACCCGGAGTCTAGGATATGTTGTCGCATCCCAAATTGACATATAACACAATCTGGTAAATGCATAGTTATAACATCACAGTATATCAATAGTGCTCTACTCATCCAAACAGACTGCACACTTTGATAAAGCTCATACAATTATGTGATTTCTTCATCGATGTAGGATGTCCAATTTATCTACATTATGTAAAGAAGAATGTCATGTAATCATTAACTGGATTGTTATAATGAATATGTAATTTATTTTAATATTTTCTTAATAAGTTTTCTGTGTATGAAACTCGTTACGTTAAAATACCAGTGTTGCAGTCTGTACATTTTCCTTGAAACTTCTCACACCGATCCATTTTAGGGCTTATGATCCTCCTTTGATCCTTGCACAATCTCTCACAGCCGACCTTCCTATGTGCATGCACTCCCATGCCCAAACCTGCACGTTATCAATGTTCATCGAAATAAATCAAGATAACGAGATGTGTAGTACTATGCATACCTGTAGAACTATGAAAAAGCCATAAATTCTGAGCGTTCCTATCTTTGCACCACTATTCAACTTAGAGTGCAAGTGTGATAAAGCATCAGCATCCCAAGCAAAATGAACACATTCTTTCAATTCACAGAAATAGAACATGCATCTATTTGAAGAAATGAAGAATTATTAATGAGTAGTAGTAAATCAATTGAGAGATGAATATTGAGGATTGTATATGCTTACCTAAGAGGCACCATATCTCCATTGCTATCTGCGAGAACACTTCACTCAATATGATAAAAAAATCAATGCCCTTACCCTACATGTTGCTTCCTGCTCATCTTCAATATCCAATAGTGGATCAGCATCTCCAAAGAATTTCTCTCGTATCCATGATAGATTTACCTTAACACCTAACAAGCTTAAACAAAGTACTTCCCATCCCCCTGACGGAACATCTAGATCAATAACAAGCAAATCATCGACCTTCAATCCACTGATCAATCTTTTATCTTGTAATGTAATTATCGCTTCACCAAATCAAAAATGAAAAGTATGAGTCTTAGTTTGCCACCACTCTAGTAAACCAGTTCATAACAAATGGTCCATATGTACCCTTCTAATGTTTACTACTCATGAGAATCTTGATAGTTCAAGCAGCCTCTCCATCACTGCACTCTTCTTCTGAAGAATTTCATTGAGCATCTCATTGTGTTCTACAAATCAAATCTACATAGAATTCACAACATAGAATTACGTTAGTATCTCGTATAAAAATCTTTTATATTAATAATAAAAATACTCTAACGAAACTAAATACTACCGAACTAGTAGTCTATGAAGGTTGATGACCACTCTCATGTACAACACAAATGCATCCACTGGACCTGGTACTCTATCCATGCTTACCATCTAAATTTAATAAGTCATTATGTTACTAAAAGTAAATTAAATAATATTTATAAAGAGATAGAATGATGTAATTAGCAAAACATTAACTTACATGTATTTCTCATGGGCTACAATCCTTACTTTCTTTGTAGACAACTTTATCTGCTACGACCAAGTTGCTCGCAGATTTTACACAAGTTTAGTCGCACACACATTTCATCTATTTCATTTCAAATGCTTCATTGTACTGGATATTCGTATTTCCTCTTTCCGATAATAAGGGGTAATAAAATAGTTTTGTTTTGTTCTCTCAAATAATGTTGATCTGGGATCAAATGAAAGAAGAATCTGTATGTCTGATGATAATACTCACTTGAATAATATTACAAATATAGGTTGTAGTTATCTAGATGTGTCCGCGTATGGGCGGTTGCGGCTATAACATGCTGGCAAAATAAGTGCTTCATTTGCATAAATCTACATGTGCAATCGCTTTCCTTCCCATTTAAGTTTACTTCATATGCAGAACCATCTTGATCTAACACTTGAAATTGCATTAGTGTAAATCTTCGGACATAACATGATCTTGCTTCTCTGGTATTTATCTCAAGTAAGTCTTCATATTTCTTGGTTAAATTGTTATTCCCTCTAATTTATCACTATCATTGAAATAACCATTGATTTTGAAAATTTTTGTTGAAATTATTGATGTAACAGACAAATTACAGACTCCTCTCATGACTCCACTATAACTTTCAGACAAATTGTGGTCATGCGTCCGTATCGATGTACATTATCTCGACTTAACACCCAGTGACTGATCACCAATATCATGTGACTTGATCTACTCGAAAATGTCCTTATCAAGAATGTTAATATCTCTCATCATGCTATTGAACCTATTTTCGCACGACTCTTCCCCAGCAATGTAAAATCAATTTTGAATGTAGCAAGTTTTGTGTCCAATCCAATGCAAATTTGCACACATGTGACGAAGGAAATGGTTGTGACTGAATCCTTCTTCAGGTGGAAATAGATCACTGACAACATCCTTCAAACCAAGAAGTCAAACACTAATAAAGCATATCCCTCCGATCGATGATTTGCCTTAATAAATTCAGAAATCGTCTCTATGCAAAAAAATTCTCATTCTTTTCACTAATAGCAAATGCGAGCAGAATTAAACCATTATTCACATCTGGCTTTAGACACATACATATAACCAACATATCTCTCATATAAATGTGTTCCTTCAATATTTAAATTGGGTCGATAAAATCTAAATGTTCTGTGGTATGGACCAAATGAAAAAAACAATCTCTTAAAATATACCTTTGTCCTGCTTTTACCTTGTTCTATTTGAAACCATGTAAAAGTTCTGGAATTATGTCGTTGTAAAGCATGAACGAATATCTGAATATTACAGTAAGACACATCCACATTCCCATAAATAATATACATTGCACAACTCCTTGCATTCCAAGTTGTCATGTAATTAATCTCCATATGCAACTCATCTTTTATTTTATACATAATTACACCTAGGGTCATACTAACTTGTGCTCTAAATGAGGATCATATGTATTGTGTTACAAATGTCGATGTGCATTGGCAGTGTTTGAGTAAGAGGGCAATGTTTCTGCATGCGTTCTTTCCTCTATACCCTGAAATAAACCAATCCCCATGGGATTTCCTCTCATATGAAAGCAAACGTCATCCACAATCTTCATAAATACATACAACAGTTAAGATTTACTTGTTTTAAGCTTTGGATTTATATTGGACATGATTTTTCATACTCCATTTTAAGGTCATATTACTATTCCTTCTTCGACTTGTAGATCCTACACAACCAATAATCTAGTCCAGAATCGTGGGTAGGAGCACCTTGTCTCTCTACAAAGGAAACATATTCTGCCTTTTAAATTTCATGGTCAAATACATGAGACAACTCCACCATCGATACTTCGACAACATCGTCATTATCGGATTAGTAACAGTGACCCCTATCTTCGTTGTCTAAGGCCAATGCTAATGAACCACATCCAAAATCATGACATGTAATAGTATTCACATTTTCCATTTCAATTTCAATTTCATCACTAGCTTCTTCAGATAATTGTATCAACAAATCGATATCTTTGTTTAATTGTGAGGGTCCATCAATATTCTCGATCACTGAATCATTTATTGACCTGCTAACGTGAGAATATAACCATATGCTTTTGTCCCTCAATATAGTCAACGTCATCTTCTGACACACACTCTCCGATCTATCCCAATATAATAACATGGGAACATTGGTGGATGTCGTATATAAGGTCAAATCACATGGATTGATTATTAGAACTAGTTTAAGAGTAAAAGAATAATGATCAATACATTTTGACGGATGTGAGTATGCAACTATTTTTTATTTATATACATTTCTCTTTAACATGACACTTACATTTGTGTAAATATTTAAATTTCACAAAGATGAATATTTAATATAATATATAATTTACTTTATGGAATTAATATTTATGTAACTATTTTTTAATTTTTATCTAATTTATTTGAACATGACACATACATTTATGCGAATATTTAAATCCTAGAAAGATGAATATTGAATCTAATATATATTTTTCTTTACAAACTTAATATTTATTTATAAAAATACATAACTACTTTTACATTTTATTTATTTTTTTAAACATGACACTTATATTCGTGCGAATATTTAAATCCCACAAAGATGAAAATCTAATATGTTATTTACTTTATGAAATTGGTATTTATTTTAAAAATGTGTAAGTACTTTTAAATTTTGTCTATGTTTAAACATGACATTTACATTAATGTGAATATTTAAATCCTAGAAAGATGAATATTAATCTAATATGTAATTTACTTTATGAAATTAATATTTATTTATAAAAATACGTAATTACTTTTAAATTTTGTAAATTTTCTTAAACATAATACTTGCATTCATGTGAATATTTAAATTCCACAAAGTTGAATATTTAATCTAATATTTAATTTACTCTATAAAATTAATTTTAATTTTTAAGATCGAGAAATTAAATATTAATCTATGATGTTAAATAAATAAAAATTCTATTTATAAGAGGACAATTTATTTTAACATTAGAACGTTTAATGACACCAAATTTAATACATATTCAAATGACAACACAAATTATTTTACTAAAATGGCACATATCATTAATAACTAGAATTGAAATTCTATAGTATAAATCTAAAGTTACATGGAATGAAGATTGTCTTCGAAGCTAGCAAATATATCTGAATAGATAATGAAATATCACTACAACAAACTTGAGACATGGTGACGGTTTTTTCAAAAACCATCACTAAATTAGTCATTGTTAAATATATAATAATGATATTATTCATTGCAAAATAATTTTTCATAATTGAAATTAGCAACGAATATCATATATGTTGTTATATCATTAGGAAGGCTCCACATAACGACACTTATCCTTTGTTATTTTTCAAACTTCTAATTAATTGTTGCTGGATTTTAAACTAAAAAAATAGAGACGATTAGTTGATATTTTGAAAAAAAAGTAAGAGATAAGCGTCACTATATGGACCGTTGTTAATAATATAACGACAAATATGATATTCACTACTAATTTTGAGTACGAAAACTCATTTCGTAAAAAAAAGAATAATATCGTCATCATATATTTAACAACGGCTATAAAAATGACACTATAGCTCAATTTTGTTGTAGTGTATAACCGAATATCCTTAAAAATTGTCCTCTATTGATCAAAAAAACCTACAAAAAATGATTACGAAAAAACGAAAAAAAGTTCTCGATTCACTCTTACTTGAATAAGAACAACGTAAGATAGATGTGATCAATTCGAGAGAGAATGAGAAGAAATGAGTAGATTAAGAAGAAGAAGAAATGAGAATATTGAGAAGAAAAAATAAGAAGAAGAGTAGTGAAGTGATGAAATGGAGAGGGGATGAAGAAGAATTATAGTGGAAATGAGAGGGGGCAAATATAGAAAAATGTGTTTGGTAATGTACCTCATACAGTGTTGGGGTCTCTTGTGAAGACCAAAGATACGGAGAACACAAGAAGAGATTTAATGCACAGTGTGGTTTAGACAGTGTGTTGGATTATTTGATCCCAATGATGTTTGAAGCTTTGGATTTATATTGGACATGATTTTTCATACTCCATTTTTAAGGTCATATTGCAATTCTTTCTACGACTTGTAGATCCTACACAACCAATAATCTAGTCCAAAATCGTGGGTAGGAGCAGCTTTTCTCTTTACAAAGGAAACATATTCTGCCTCTTCAATTTCATGGTCAAATACATGAGGCAACTCCACCATCGATACTTCAACAATATCCTCATTATCAGCATAGTAATAGTGACCCCAATCTTCGTTGTATAAGTTCAATGCTAATGAACCAGTCCAAAATCATGACATGTGTTAGTATTCATATTTTCCATTTCAATTTAAATTTCATCATTAGCTTCTCCAGATACTTGTGTCAACAAATCAATATCTTCGTTTAATTGTGAGGGTTCATTAATATTCTCAACCACTAAATCATTTATTGGCCTTGTTAAATTATATATTTATTGTAGAGTTAATGAAAAATATGATTATACTTAATTTAATTTGACTATATTATCTCAATGATGACAACATGTTTTCCTGAACAAGAGGGACAACTTCTACGAAAAGGTGAATGAACCTCACTTTGTTGATTGAATCCATCATCGCCAAAGTGAATTTGTCATCATGAATTGATATTGGATAAAATGTGGATCATTCATTCAAGCATTTACAGGTAAATGTAAGGATGCATTGAATGAGAAGAATACCAGTGGCTTTGGAAACTTGACCCAACAGATCAAAATACATTATCTAACGTGAGAATATAACCATACGCTTTTGTCCCTCAATATAGTCAACATCATCTTCTGACACACTCTCCGATCTATCCCAATATAATAACATGGGAACATCGTTGGATGCCATATATAAGGTCAAATCACATGAATTGATTATTAGATCTAGTTTAAGAGTAAAAGAAGAATGATCAATACATTTTGACGGATGTGAGTACGTAACTATTTTTTATTTATATACATTTCTCCTTAACATGACACTTACATTTGTGTGAATATTTAAATCTCACAAAGATGAATATTTAATATAATATATAATTTACTTTATGGAATTAATATTTATTTTTAAAAATAAGTAACTATTTTTTAATTTTTATCTAATTTATTTAAACATGACACATACATTCATGCGAATATTTAAATCCCAGAAAGATGAATATTTAATCTAATATATATTTTTCTTTACACACTTAATATTTATTTGTAAAAATACGTTACTACTTTTACATTTTATTTATTTTTTTAAACATGACACTTACATTCGTGCGAATATTTAAATCCCACAAGGATGAAAATCTAATATGTAATTTACTTTATGAAATTAGTATTTATTTTAAAAATGCATAAGTACTTTTAAATTTTATCTATATTTAAACATGACATTTACATTCAAGCCAATATTTAAATCCTACAAAGATGAATATTAATCTAATATATAATTTACTTTATGAAATTAATATTTATTTATAAAAATACATAATTACTTTCAAATTTTGTATATTTTCTTAAACATAACACTTGCATTCATGTGAATATTTAAATTACACAATGATGAATATTTAATCCAATATTTAATTTACTCTTTGAAATTAATTTTTATTTTTAAAATCGAGAAATTAAATATTAATATATGATGTAATCTATATTTGTCAAACAAATAAGAAATTCTATTTATAGGAGGACAATTTATTTTAATATTACAACGTTTAAAGACACAAATTTTTATACTAATTCAAACGACAACACAAATTATTTAACTAAAGCGACACATCTCAGTAATAATTAGAATTGAAATCCTATATTATAAATCTAAAGTTACATGGAATAAATATTTTCTTCGAAGCTAACAAATATATCTGAATAGATAATCAAATATTATTACAACAAAATTGAGCTATAGTGATGGTTTTTTCAAAATCCGTCACTAAATTAGTCATTGTTAATTACATAACGACGATATTATTCATTGCGAAATAATTTTTCATAATCAAAATTAGCAACGAATATCATATATGCCGTTATATCAATAGCGAAGGTCCACATAGCGACGTTTATCCATTGTTATTTTTCAAACTTCTAATTAATTGTTGCTAGATTTTAAACTAACAAATTAACGACGATTAGTTGATATTTTGAAAAATAGTAACAGATAAGCATCACTATATGGACCGTTGCTAATGATATAACAACAAATATGATATTCATTGTTAATTTCGAGTACGAAAACTTATTTCGCAACGAATAATATCGTAGTCATATATTTAACAACGGCTAGAAAAAACGCCACTATAGCTATTTTTTGTAGTGTATAACCGAATATCCTTAAAAAATATCTTCTATTGATAAAAACCTAAAAAAATGATTACGAAAAAAAGAAAGAAAGTTCTCGATTCGCTCTTATTTGAATAAGAACAACGTAAGACAGATGAGATGAGATCAATTCAAGAGAGATTGAGAAGAACAAATAAGAAGAAAGTGGTGTGATGTGATGAAATGGAGAGGGGAGGGGGAAGATTTATAGTGGAAATTAGAGGGGGCAAATATAGAAAAATGTGTTCGGTAATGTATCTCATACGATGTTGGGATCTCTTGTGAAGACAAAAGATACGGAGAACACAAGAAGAGATCTAATGAACAGTGTGGTTTAGAGAGTGTGTTGGATTATTTGGTCCCAATGATGGGAAGTCGAAGATGTTACATGATTTAATGAACAGTGTGGTTTAGAGAGTGTGTTGGATTATTTGATCCCCAATGATGGGAAGTCGAAGATGTTACATGATTTTACTCTGAGTCTAAATTACACGATCAAATCGTTTAACGGTTTATATGATAATATATAAAGACTTCACTCCTCATAAGAGGATAAAGGGTTGTCCACATGTAATTCTAGTCTTATGATATCGGGATTTTGTTATGGTAAGGTGAGCTTAAGTTATTATGGGGTTCTTCAAGAGACGATTGAATTGAAGTGTAACATACCATTAACAAATCGCCTCTATTTATTGTCTTGTGACTAGTTTGATCCACAACAAGGAGTTGAGGTAGACTCGAGACATGATATGGTTGAGGTCAATTCTGGTAGATATATAAGAAAATTTGAGTCCTTTGTCCTCGCTTTCCAAATTGAGCAAATATATTGCATGCCTGAAGTGGGTAAAAAGAGAAAGAGAGATGACTTCCTAATAGTACCAACAAGGTTGACTCGCATGTACATTGACACCATCGTTGTCACACAGAAGAGGATCAAGTTTTGACGGACTTATTGATTTCTTAACGAAAACATCCATAATAAATTACATTACTCCTTAGATGATAGGTTAGCGATAGCAACATCAAATATTATTAAATATTTATTTCTTACACAGTAAGTTTATTATTCAATGCTGATTATATAAATTCATGCCGTGATTATAGTGATGAGAGGAGGAGACTCTACCTTCAGGAGAGGTGGCTCTGGCATATGTGGAGGTTCTGGGATCGACAGCCTCCATCCTGACGTGACAGTAATAAATGTTTTTGTATATATGTGATTTATTTGATTTAAAATTTGCATTATTGTTGTTGTTTTATAAATATGCATCAATATGTTGTGATGTTGATTTCATGATACAACCGACTGATCATGGAGCACAGAGATGAGTGCATTCGTTCAGAATTGCATCTCTCTTAGGATGGAGGTGTCTGCGTACCTACTCCCATATGTGGAGCCTACTCTGACCCGCCCATCCCATTCCGATGGACATTGACCTACTCCATGATCTTCATGCTATGAGGGTGATATAATTCTAGATGTGGAGAATGTAATCATGTATCTCGTTCTCAGCTGGGTTGTAGGCATCCACCATCGATCTATCAATTCCACCTATCGCGATCACTTGTCCCATCCTCGCCACAAGATATGCATTCTGATGTTCGGTTGCGGCTAAGCGGGCAAGGATTTGATGTATAGGATCATCTCTGTGTTCCTCTTCATCCGAGGGTCTCTTAGGAGGCATATTGGTTTCTGATTCGTCCTCTTCACCTGGGTAAAGAAGGTGGTCTAGGTTAGATGACGTAGTAATGAAGACATTCTCACCAAGGTGATGGTTTTCCTCGGTGAAATGAGAGGAGAGAAAAGGAATGGTTTTGAGGGTAACCATCCCGGGGTTGGGGAACCCAAGTTGCGCTTGGGCTGATGAAGATGAACTTTGTGAGGGATTCAAGGAAAGTTGCGAAGCTAGAGTAGATACCCGCCCAGTCAATCATCTTTGATGGCAGGAGGAAGAGTCGGGAGTTTAAGTATGTAAAGATAGGATTTTACTCCTACCTGAAGCAAGCAAATGAATCACAACTTGCTCAAAGGGGGGTGGAGGAAGGACTGCCAAGGGCTGATCCTGTCGGTACACCACCATCTGAGTGTCATGAGATGGTGGTGGCTAAAGGTATAGGTGTTGTGGCTGCTGAAACGACTCTACCTGAACATGGTGGACCGATCTGTACTGGACGGGGTGCTGGGTTGAGCGGTTGCTGCTAGGATCTGCCCGTGAACTGAGACTAAGCTGAGAATCCGTCTGTTCCTCCTGTAGACACATGATTTGGGTCTTCAGGTCACTCAATATCTGTGCCAACTGATCAATCTGCATCATGCCCTGGCACTGCTTCTTCTCAATGATCTCAATGCGGTCCAACTTCTCGCTGATGATGCCAATATCAACAACTGACGACTCTGCCTGTGTTGCGGCTGCTGAAGAGGTGGATGGACCCGCATCGACTCGTGCTATCCTCTGATAGGTCACTACATGGGTATGGGGCTTCCCTTGAGTGTAAAGACGGGTCTGGGACATAACTATATAGTTCTCAGCCATCTCCTCATAAATGGCCCAGACCTGGTCTTCATCGTTGGCGAAGTAGTAGCCCCCACAAGAATCATTTACAAGCCCCTGCAGCTCCGGTGTCAGCCCATAAAAGAAACTCTATACTAGGTTGGGCTTGGAGATGTCATGGTGTAGACATTGGTCAATAGGCTCTCTGAATCGATCCCACGCCTCATGGAACTGCTCGTTGGGGATCATGGAAAAGTTGTTGATCAGAGCTCTAGCTGCATTCGTCCGACCGAGTGGATAGTACTTGTTCAAGTACTCGGGACGGAGCTATTCCCACGAAGTTACATATCTCCCCAAATGCTTTAGCCAGTAGACTGCTCTATCGACCAAGGAGAATGAAAAAGCCATCATCATAATAGTGTCCTTGTCCACGAATCTGTCATGGACAGTGTTGTAGATCATCACAAACTCCTGGAGATGGAGGTGTGTCTCCTCGGTGGAAAGCCCATGGAACTTGGGCAACAGTTGGATCCGTTTGAGGTGGGAGCTTGAAATCTCCCAGAATTGCCAGAAGCTGAATCCAACAGTGTGTAAGAGTCGCACCAGGGTTGTGCAACTCTCTCATCGGCTTGGATGGTCGGACTGTCTCCTGTGGCTCCTCTGGATGGTCTCTGTCTCCTCCATGCTCTGGTATCTCTCCATGACCGGCTCGATTCTTCTCTCCTCGGTTGGCTCGCATCTGCTCCATCTCTCTGTGCATATCTACCATGAATGCTCCCTGATCTCTGATCTGATGTTGCATATTATCCAGGGAGGCTAATGGTGTACTGTTAATGGCACCCTGATCCAAAACATAGATAGTAATCTGGGGCTGTCTGTTAGTGTGCTGCTTGTTGTTGGCCATCTCTTGGGTCTCTACAAAGGCAAAAGACCCGAACTCATGTGCCGTCAAGTGAATGGATATATGCTCTAGTCTCTACTCTGAGACCTCGAGACTGGTAGAAGGGTGGTCGAGGAGGAACAGGGCAGAATCGAACTCGGTTCAGAGAGTAGGTCTGGGCTATCACGAACCAGCCTAGATGAGTGGGGTAGAGTGTTAGATAGCGGTGCAACCAAAGGCTGTCTAAGGCATCTCCGGCCCATCATCGTGATCTGGAGAAAGGCGGATGGGATCTAAAAACAAACAAGATCAATAAACAAACCCCCAATTCACCTACTCAACATTGAGAGCAGATGACCGTAAAGGTTCGGTCTTTTATCTTGTAAATTTTTATTTAGGTGAAAATTCAGTCCAGTAGGGCGATTAACAGAGCTGGTAGGAACCCGATTCTCCCAACAGACTATCATGTAGAAAAGGCCGGTAGTCTGCCAAGAGTTCAGGTGTGGCTCTATCCTAGTGTACGGGTCACTCTCTCGCGCAAGCAAACCAAACAATTAGGGGATTGCTCTCCTAAGACAGATTTTTAAGTCGAGGGTCTTTTAGGGTCAAATGTGTTTAACAGTCCCAATTTTATGGTTATCACTTTTTATGTATTTTTCAATATGCAACAAACGCCTAACAAAATTTTCAATTCTCCTGATTATTTATAGTCCAAAATAGAGGGAGAAGTCTAAAAAGCCGATGCGTGATCAAACACAGTGCTGCATGCAAAGTAAGAGATGTGTACCTGTCACCAGCACTCTACATGGAGGGTGATCCACGCATAAATTAAAAGATAGGATTAAAAATGTCTATATGATGCAAGAAGAAAGCATCCTTAGACGAGCAATTTCTACACGAAAAGAATGGTAGCTAAATAATAAGACTAAGTCCGGAGTCTGATCTTGGGAACCACTCGGTGCCCATCACAACGGGTCCTGCCAGGAGAAGAAAACATCCTTAGACGAGCAATTTCTACATGAAAAGAATGGTAGCTAAATGATAAGACTAAGCGCGGAGTCTGATCTTGGAAACCACTCGGTTCTTACCACAATGGGTCCTGCCAGCATTGTATGTGGTTCCTCACGGCACGTGGATTCAAGTCCGATTAAACTAACTTTTTATGATGCTTATTAATTAGGTCCAATTACAAACTATAGGCATAGGCAAATAGTTATGGATTGGGTCCTAATCAATTACATCACAATCAAGAGAAATTCCTAAGTCTAGGGGCCAAATTCTTCGAGAATCGAAATAGCAATAAAAGGAGAGAAATCAAACCGATGAAAACCACGGTGGGGTCCCCCGAGCACACTACTGCTCGATGAAATAGACCCGATATAGCCAAGTCCAAACCGTCCAAAGTTCTGAGTCCCTGCATTATTACAATAATAATCAGGATAAGTAGAATAACTACTCTAAACTACTCTATAAGCTATAACTAATTCCTCAACTGCTCCTTCTCTTCCTCAGGTATGGGTCTCCTCCAAAGCGGTCCTGAGGCGGTTCCTCGCGTAAAAAGTGAAACAAAAATAGGTCAGAAAACAGTTATAACAAATAGATCTAGAAATAGATAAAAGAGGAAGTCTGAAAATCGACTACTAAGCCGTGCTCCTCCGTAACAATGTCATTCTGATCAGCGGTTCGAGCGATGAGGCTAAGTGATATCAAAGGTCGTTGCGACCTCAATCACCCGAGCCGAACTCAACAAGAAAAATAAGACCACCAAAGGAATTAGTCAAGCACAAAAATTGAAAGAAGCAGTCTCGCTATTTATTTAACCTGGTATACTACCAGGGTCGAACACAAGGAGCACGGGCTAAGCCTGTGAAGTAGTCAAGAAATCAGAAATGGAAAGACATATTTTTGGTGGTTTTTAATTTGCATTTTTTTTTCATTTTCTAATAAGGAAAGTAAATAAAAGATGAAAGAAATAACAACGCAATATTTTTTTATTATGACTAAAAATACTCAAAAATGCTAAGTAAATAATTTTTTAAGTTTTTAAAATATGCAGATGTTTTTGGTGATTTCTGAGGTTTTTCTGATTTTTATACAATTTTATAAAAAAATTCAAGAAAGACAAAATATGAAAACAGTGTACATCCTGAAGGAAAAGACAATTTTAAAATATTCAAAGTGCCCCTAAATTCCTGGTTGCAATTTTATAATAAAATATAGAAACAGAGCTAACTGCAGATATTGCAAATATATTTTTTTGTTTTTTATGGAATTTTTAATATTTTTTACTAGTTTTTAGGTCTTTTGCAATTTGGAGGGGTTTTATAAAGATAATGAAACCAAAACACTACAGAAATTAAAACAAGGCAAAACAAGTACACATGAATTTTTGTAGAATTTTTATGATGATTTTTATATTTTTTTATGGATTTTCTAAAATAGATAGACACACTTTTTAGGTTTTTTGATTTTTATAAAAATAACCAACAAAATTAAATTCATCACAAAAATTACCAAAAATATTACTCAGTAGTAGGAGCTACTGGTAATTTTTTGGGATTTTTTGGATTAGATTTGATATTTATTCAATCAAAATCAAGACACGCAGGTCATAGGGACCTAAAAGCAATAGTTTATGTCTCTGGATTAAACAATAACATGCATAAAAAGTCCAAGGGTGTCTCTATAAAATTTCTAATCATTTCCACCACATGCGTAATACAACGTTCACAGGAATAAGTGCAAATTTGGAAAACTTTTCAACAAAACATTAACATGACAAAAATCCATGGCCAAACATGAAAAAATACCACTGTTCGCGTGATCAAGCACGTGTCTTCAGACAGAGAGGACTCAAACGTAAATATCAGAAATTATAGGGACTAAAGTGAAAATAAGTTCAACTACAACTTTTATTTATAAACTAAAACATAAAACATCACAAATGCAGGGTGAAAAGAGCAATATACCCTTGCAAGGCGCGTGAGGACATGTGGAGGCCGCTGGTGTGGGCGCGGACGTGCGGCTTTGATCGTTGCTGGTGTCAGATCTGACGCTTCAGAAGTGATCGAGGACGTGGGGCGCATATGGACGTCAGGTCTGACATCCAAAGGTCTACAGGTATGTTGTGTCGGCGGTGTGGATACGATCTGGAGGATGGGGCTAATCAAACGGTGCTGGAGTAGCCTGGACGAAGAGCACTGGGGCGAACTTCACCGGAGCACAGGAGTATTCCTTAGCTTCGATGGTCGATCAGAAAGCACCGGATGGGTCATGGAATGCTTCCGTGTCGACTGAGCAGACCTGATGGAGCAGACACCAGTTGGATGGGCATGATGACAAAGGGGACCTGGAGCTACTCCGGCGAGTCTCGGATGGATGGAATCATGGGTTTTCAGTGTGTGCTTTCACCTGCAAAGGGCAGCTGGGACTCGGGGCGATGATCCGGTCCGGGTTATTGGGACTCGGGCGATGCTCCGAACCTGCAAAGGACAGGCGGGCATCGATCTCCAGTGGAGACGATAGGGGAGATCTGGATCCTAATCTCGACATGATGGTCGAGGCTCAGGGCGATCAGGTTGCAGAGCGAGATGGGGGGTGAGAATGCAGGTCGATCGGAGCGGCTAGAAGTGGGTAATGGGGCTTCGACCGGTTGGTCGGAGCAGGCGAACATGTGGCGGCGCTAAATGGAAAGATTCGAACAAACGGAAAGACGGGAAGGATAAAAGGGTTACCTGAAGGTCGGGATGTGCTCCTGAGTTCCAGGCGAGGATGAATGTCGGGGTGATGGCCTCGACCTTGATGCGGAAGTCGGGGGAAGCTACTCGCGGGGGAGGTCCGACCACGAAGGTGGAGTGTCGGCTCCACTGCACCAAATCGAGCACCAAACGGTGCTCCGAGCAGCTGTCACTCTGCTGGAGGTGGCTAGGGTTAGAAATGGGAGAAAGGCACGAGCTGCTTCACTTAGGAGGCGGATGAGAAGCTTTATAGCGTTCCCAGGAGGCTGGAGGTGTCGGGCGAAGGCACGCGAACCGAAGGAGATCTGTGCCTTCCTAAGGATATGCGAGGGTCCAGGATCCTAGGAGAGTCCATGGGAGGAGAATCGGGGCGAGGGGTTGCATGATCCACCCAGGAAAAATCGGTGAAGACCGTCCGGAGAAGAGGTCGGGTCGGGTCAAGCCCGGGAAGAGGGGGTTGACCAGGGTCAACATCCGACATGGACCCATCAGAAAATAGAATATACAAAATACTTATAAATTAAATAAAAAATGGTAAATGAATTTAAATCAAAAAGTGTATAAAATGAAAAATATTTGTTATTTTCAAACTTTTTTTCCTATGATTTTTTTTATTTTTTTGAAAAATAAATTAGTCTTTATACAGTATATAGTATTATATACAGGTATAATATACCTATGTATTTTGTACAATTATTTTTATTTTGTTATTTTTACATAAATACCCCTATTTTATATTTTATTTATAACATAATTTTTGGAGTATAAAATAATTCTTATTGTATTTTTGTTGTTTAATTACAGGTATGTAATAAATGGAGAAGGAAACATATGTACATGTATTATGTACAAGGGAGAGAGAATTTATTTTTGTTTCTATTTTTCTTTTCCTAATTTTTATTTTATTTTTAGAACTATATATGAGGTAAAAAGAATATTTCATTTTTATTTTTTCAAAATAATTACTTACTTACACTTAAATAATATGTACAGTATAGAGTGGACCCTATCTCTCTCTACTTAATTTATTTGGCGATCAGGCCAATGATTGACCCTCTCTTGGGGTTCGGGTCACTCTGTATTTATTCAAAATACCTTCTTCCTTTTTCTTTATTCTTTTATTTTGCACAAATACATGCTAATTATATAGTATTAACACATGCATGCATAATGCTAACTTATTGTATTTACATCTATTTAAATGATGCATTGCCAAGATAAATAGCTAAAATAAAAGAATAAAGAGTGATGATCAGGGGTTCATCATAGATCTCATCATGATCTACAACTTTCATGTTTCGACCTTTTCTAATTAAATCTCTAACTAATTCTTTTAGTTTCTTTAATTTTTACTCTCGTATTTTTTATTGGGTCACATGACGACCTCTGAGCCGCCCACATGGCCTGCTCCCCCTCTCGCCACCCGAACTGTTTTTGGGTCGTTAGATCTTCCCTGGATCACTTCCATATCCGCATCCATCACCTCCTCGCCCACAACTGTCCGGTCGCAGCTCCTGATGAGATCTCATCCACTCCCTCGTGCTCTATCCTCAACCGCACGATCTCTCTCTTATCCTACGGCTCTTCCCTCATCATATGGCCTCTTCATCCTTAACCCTCAGATCACCCCCCATCTTCATCACAGTTATCCACTGTTGCCTCCTCTCTCCACCGTCTGATGAGATATCTTGATCTCAAGGCCCTCCTTGCCTGCCTTCCCGTCAATCGTTGGACGGTTGTGCCATCCAATGGCTGATCGCTCACCCTGTCGTGCTTAAATACCAGCCATCAAATGCCTCCTAATCCAACGATCCCCCTCTCTCTACATCACCAGCATCATCTCTTCCATAGGATGGGACATCCAAGTCCCATCTAGATCGTTCACTCCCGCCTCTGCACTCTCCATTGGATCGGATCTTAAGAAACTAATCTGGATCATTTGCTCGTGCTCTAGTTCTTAACATTGGATCATGAGATCCAACAGTCACCGCTTCATCTCCTACATCCACCTCTTCTCTTCCCCAAGCGTTATGCCTACGAGAAACCCTACCCTCTTCCAATTGTGGCCCTCACCTCCGGTAATCTCCCCGCTCATAACTCCACTTCAGCGTAACCGTTACCTCTGCCTCCTTTGCGCACACCATCAACCGCCTCATCCATCACTCCACGCCTTCAATCCACCATTGCAAAACCCTCGACCACCTCTTGTAAGGCCAATCCCCTCTGCTTGTAAAATCTGCCCCTCCGCCTCCGTTAACTCTGATCCACCATCCAAGGGGCTTAGGCCCAAGCCACGAGGCTCGGGTCGATCAGCAGCTTTCCCGAGCCTCCAGACACACACGCAAGGCACGTGCATGGGGGCAATTTGCGCTACATCCCCTACCGTCCTTCAATATTACATAAGGATCCCACACAGCTCAGTCACGTGGCATGCACATGTATCGTGGGTAGATTGCACTCGCTCCCTCCAGTGATCAAGAAATTGCAGGAATAGCCCCCACATGGGGTATTTTATAAGGAACCCCCTTTGACTTTTGTAAATTATAGATAAGTCCCCCACAAGCAATTTTGAAGAAGAAAACTTTATCTTTTATAATATTTTAGTTCATGGACCTTTATTTTAGAATAAATTTTTCATACAAACTCTGTTTTTAGCATATATCATGTCATTTTGGAGCTCTTCCTATGCTCTATCATATTTTATACATGGTGGACGGATATGAAGACATTTATTATTGTTTATTATTTGAGGATCTCTGTTGACATATGCATGCCGATTATTGACATATTGTGCCTTATTATTATAATATTCTAATATTCCAGTATTCTAAAATAATATATGTATTAGAGTATATATGCTATTCTAATATTCTAAAACCACTAAAAATATATGATTCTAACATATATTCTTCTAATATTCTAAAACCACCAAAAAATATATATTAGAGTACATATATTATTCAAACATAAATTTGAATACATATATTATTCTATATTCTATCATATATCGCAAAACCACTAAAAAGTATAAAACAAAACTCCTTAAAATCACATAACCCTAAAAAATTCATAAATATCAGTAAAAATTCTTATAAAAATCCAAAAAATTATGTTTATATCTCTGAATTTTCTAAAATTAGTTTTGGGCATATGTCGTTGTGTTTTTTAATTTTTACAAACTAAAACAGTTTTTGATATTTGACTTGTTTACTATTTTACACATTTTGAGAATCTAAAAACCGATAAAATTATAAAACTCTTCAAAAATTATAAAACATTTGAAAACTATTAAAAAACACAAAAGACTTTATTTTCTTTATTTTAATTTTATTTTATATTTAGAAAAATCGTAAAAACATTTTTCTTATAGATTTATCTCTCTATTATCTATATATATTAATATTACTTACTTTATAAATTATTATAATTTTATTTATAAATAAAAATTCAGAAAAAAAAAACATTTACGAATCTAAAAATCAAATCAAAATTAAATATTAAAACTCTTAAAACTCTCAAAAATAAAATTATAAAAAGAATTAACAAAAAGTAGAATTTATTAGCAATAATTAATTTTAATTTCTTAGTCTATCCCATTAGCTTTCTTTGGTACAATACTCTACATAACTATACATTATACACATATTTTGTAGAATTAAAATAAAAATAAATTTTGACTTACACTTTCTTATTGATTTATCATACACTGTGGGTTGATTATTGATTGATTCAAGTTTTCGAGCGGTCGCCTCAACGACTGATGTTTCCACCTTGTTGGAACACTAGACCCTTGCCAAAATGTTGTTCGTAACGACGTGAAACTTATGTACATTTTATACATGGCATTTTAGACTTCTTTGTGTGTTCTTGAGTTTTCTTCTTGTTTATCGGTTGACCCTGCATCAGTCTAACCTGATCTTTAGGTTAGGATGATAAATATAATTTACAATGCTGTGTATTCTTATTTTTCTTGGTTAGTATGCACCCCGGAAATATATGCTTAAGGCACACCTATTTTCTTTCTTTTATTTTTCTTTTTTTTAACCTTTTTGTGTTGTTTTTGTATTAATATTGTGTTCTTATTGACAAGATTATGTGTACAAGAAGGCGATTTCAATGCTACGTACAAGTGTTTGTCATGGAATTTATATCAAAGAATTCTACGTACTCCCTCGTTACTATTCAACATTACCATGCTTATGCATTATAACATGCTTAATAATGGACTTTAAACTCTCTTTTCCGACTTATAGTAATTATATTGATAAGATCAAAATGTCTAGTATCCAATTTACGGATGATCTTCTACATTTCATTGAAGATATGAAATGAAATATCTTAAATATCATGAAAGTAATACGTATATTTTTGTTCATTTCAAGTCTAGAAATAAGGAACTAAGCCGAGGTATATTTCCCACGACCTTCCTGCATCATGTCCTTCACTACAAAAGATACGAAATTCATTTTGGAATACACGTGTAAACCAGCAATCTCACTGTAATCGGTAAATATTGTTGCAGGGGAAATCAATGAAGTTAACCTAGATGAAGATAGTAAAATATGGATGGAGTATACCTCAATTGTTATTACTGATTTTGCTGATTTCATTTCTACGTTTGAGACAAGTAAATTATTACTTCTATGCTCTTCGAGAGGATTATAAATGGGGGATTTGTAAATCCAGTTTATAGATTGATCTGAAATAATAATAATATGATTCCTGCTCTCTTCTCTTTTTATTAGTTCATTCTGAATGACAAAATCCGTACGGATGCTAACAAAGATGCTCCATTGCACCTTTTGTATATCTTCTCAATTGTTAATAGACGACTACGCATTATTATTCCACCTGTGCTTCCAACCATTGGAGGGATTGTTCAGATCTCTTTCTTCTCTTGTTTAGGGAATAGGAACCTTACTAAGGTCTTGGTTTTATTTGATTTTGCTGGAAAGAGAAGTACAGTAGAATTTTTGACGTATGAATTTTTATTATTTCGATGTAACTGTCAATGCACTCTTTTGATTTATTTAAGGACTCTCTAAGCGATGCCTTCGTAAAAACTTCTTATTTTTTTCTTAGAGGATGCTGTGAATCACGAAAGTGGAATACATACAAACGATCAATCAAGTAAGAATGAAAACACAAGGATTTACAAGGTTCATCTTAAATTGAGCTACATCCTTGGCGGCGATGATGGATCTCTTTAATATGATAGAAGAATTGGAGTACATGGAGATTAAAAAACACTAACCCTATTGGAGTTTATATAATACCCCATACAGTCCAATCTTCATAAATAGACAGATTTTCAAATCTCTCTGAACATGAAGATTTTCCAGATACCCTTATATGAAGATTTCCAAATATTCCCAATGGAAAGAACAAACGGGCCCAAATTTAGGATTCAAAAATATATCACGAGGAAGTTCTTTTTGACCTTGTGTTTTTTGTATGTTTTGTTTCTTCCTCCAATGTGTGGAGGCTTATTCTGGGATATAAACCAAATCACGGGTACCGACTTAACAGCTGTCCTCTTTGTGATGTTTATTCTATGGTATGCGGTCTCATTTGCAAAATTCATATGGATCTACTACGCCCAGTAGAGTATTAATAAAAAATATACGCATTTAAATCTGTAACAATCGTGCTCAGCGTTTAGAAGGGCTTAGGACATACCAGTCGCCTGAATTTTTCCAGTTTTGGCAGAAGGAAATTAAATAAAAGGATCTCAAATGATTCATATAAATATAAACACCAGGTTTTCTTTGTTTCGAATGAATATAAACATATGACGTACGTAATATATATAATTGGTCGTGGTTGAACGTAGGGAACATTAAAAAAAATGAGTTGTGATTAAAGAATGTTGCTACGGAAACTTCACTACAAAAAATTGGACTTAAGGCAACGGATAATTTGAATATTCGTTGCTATATCGTCTAATGTTAAAGATATAACAACGAATATTATTCGTTGTCAAATGATCTTTTGTACTCGTAATTAACAACGAATATCATATTCGTTGTTAAAGGTCCATATAACGATGATTCACGCTAATCGTTGCCATATTTAGCAACGATTAGAAGAAAACGACAACGAATAATCGTTATTATATGATTCGTTGCGAGGAATATAGCAACGAATAACATTACTCGTTGCGAATTTAAAGAAGTAAGCAACGAATAATATCCGTTGTCACATATTTAACTATGGAAGATATGGCACCGAATATTAAATTATTCGTTGCCTTAGGTCAATTTTCTTGTAGTGCTTGTGGCCACGATAATTCCGTGGTCACTGGTTTCTCGTAGCTACAATCCGTGGTCAAAGTCATCATACAAGAGTTGTGGTCACGACAAGTTTTGTGGCCACTTGTAGTGGTCATGACATATTCGTGGTTAGAGAATTATAGGGACGAGATTTGTAGCTACGGCTACTGGCCACGACGTGTTGTGGCCAAAATCCAATTCTGTGACCACAAACCTCACATCCGTAGGTATAGTTCTGTAGCCATAACTTGTTTTCCTTATAGTGAGAGAACATATTTCGCGTAGCATTCATTGGTATTGTAGTTTGTGCCAACTAAATTTAATTAGTAATTCATAATATTTAAGAGTGAAAGCAACTTCAAACATTTGCTATGACAAAAATATACATATCAGAAGCAAGTCGTAGATTATAAAGCGATAATAAGAGACCTAACAACACCACAAGAAAACATTACCTATGCTATATACTTTCGACTTAAAATCTTCAATAGGGTACGTGCATGGTTAATAGAGTTGTTACAATTATGTAATTTACTGTTTACCATATGTTATTGCATAAATGACGGGTTTACATCCAAACAGTAGTCAGGGTCAGGGAGGTGTGAAATTGGGAAGGAGGGAGAGATGCAACCAAAGCTCAAGTAGGGTTTGAGACTGGGGCGCATGCTTTTGAAGTGATGGACACACACCTGTATATCTACCATTTGTCTCTTGCTTTTTGCAATCCACATGATCATGTTGGCTCTTCCCACAACAAAAGCTCGAAGGTCTCTCGCATCTCCCCTCTTCTTTGTTTCCCAACCAAGGCCCTGCATGCCCCCCTTTTGACCCTACGCCTTGTAGCCCTACCAAACCAGGACACTGTTCCCTTACCAAAAGCTACGACGACTCGGTGACCTGTGAAGAGAATATATAGGTTCCCCAACGGAGAGTTAAGTAACCGCGTATTTTACTTTACTTATCTTGAAATGATAACTTGGAGTTTAAATAACTTAACAGGAGCATTTAATCATTCAAATTTCAACTTAATAGAAGACCCTTGCGTGTATATCAGTATTAAGAATATTCCACAGATCTAGCCTATTTGATAAATACGCTAAGGAAGTCCAATTTGAATAAGTTTAAAATATTTATTTTTTGTATAAATTAGACAATCCACAAAGTCTCTAGTCAAAATAATATTTTCATGTGCATCTTAAAGTGGTAGATCTAGCTAGATGGGTACTCAACAATGGGTTACTTGGCTCATATATGTGGATTCTTTATGTATTTCACAATCCTCTCCACCTTATGATTTTTAAATAAATTATATTTTTGACAATATTTATTTTAAGTTGGCGCAATTACCAATTGACGCACAAGTTCCTAATCCATCTGTGATCCCGGAAATGAAATCCATTAAAGATGGTTGAAGAACCACTTTCTATCTTTTACATCTAGATTCATTGATCATTTAGATAACCATTTGGGCATTAAATGAGCCTCCGCAGTAATGTTGGGTGCGACCAAAGATACTATGAGAACTCGTTCATCCCTTAATGTTTTGTAGAAAAAATAGCCCCTTTGGACTCCATATTAATTGACATTCCATCTATATAAAGGGTGGTATCCTTAATCCTTCGCATACAACAACAAACCATAATATTCTTCTATTTCTCCACCTCCATCTACCTTTCACCACTTGTACGCTCATTGTGAATTTACGATGATGCAAGTTTATTTTATTTTCTCTACGATAATGATGGTCAACAGATGTTCAACGTTGTTCTCTTGCTAGCATCGGGAGGCAATAACCAACTAGGAGATGATTGAATCTGAGAGCCAGACCGCCGTCAAGCTCGTGCATAGGAGCAACGAAATCTAACTTCATGACAGTGTCTTCAGAATTGCCTCCATTTCCCTGGCTGGCTCTTTGCAACTAAGATTTCTTCATCCTTCGCTATTTTTTTATCGTTCATTTCGTATCTATTGACTCCAACACATGAGGCTCCGACCAATTTCTGCCACACAGATGGTCTATACGCGACCCAACATTACATGCCAGAGTCTAGGTATGTTGAGTATAAGACCTCAAGTTCTCAACAGTATCCTCCAATTGAACATTCTGCTCCCATGATTTGTCATGAGGAATTTTCAGAGGATGACATTTATAGGATTATTAATAGATATGAATTAATAGAGGATAAATTTAGAAATATCATTAACTTACTAATTTCATTTTATGCCAGCTCAGGTATGTAAGAGGAGAATGAAATAAGCGGATTCAATGTTAAAAATCTAGGGGACACAAGGAAACACACGCTCTATATAACTGGAATCCATTCTACCTCCTCTTCTATTAATCATTTATCTTCCAATGTAGAGTCTGCACATCCTCCTACTCCTCCTTCACCTATCAAAAATAAGAAAAAAATGAAACCCCAAAAAGACTAAAAAAGTATAAAAACCCAGAAGATATAATAAAAATTGAAAATGAAAAAGACCTAACAAAATTGGACCCTAGCCTTAGGGAAGTGATTGCTAAAGAGTTAATTCTAATAATTCCCTTAATAAAGGCCATACAATACTTCCCCAGCCTCAAAAGATTTGTGAGAAGTAAATTGATGCCTAAGAGGCAAGGCAATAATAGAACAAGGACAGAAAGACACCTAGTGTCTATGTCCACCTCCGTGGTGATGAGGAAAAAAACCAAGAGACGTAGAGTGAAGCTGTTGCCTAGGGTTAAATGTGAAATCAAAGACACTACCATCATCCATGCTAAAATCGATGATGACTCGTCAATAAATATCCTCCCAACCTCAGTGTTTTACAAGCTCAAACTCGAGCCAATCAGAAGTCAAGAGAGATCATTCAGTTGGTTGATTGATTCATAAAACGGTCAAGAGGAACCATTTCAATCATCATTATTGTCCAAGGTGCTCTACTCCAAGTAGACTTCATGATCATTGACATTGAGCATCGAGGAGAATTCATCCAGTCTTCGATTATTTTCGGAAAGTTGTTCTTAGCCTTGACTAAGGTGACTATAGACTGTGAGACTTAGTTGATCGATTTTACATCATTGGAATCACTCTAACCTCACCCATTCTTTGAGAACACATGATACTCTAAGGTAACCCACAAAGTTGCTGACAGTTGTGACCATCATGGGGTAGATGAGTCCCACCACCCTGCTACACCTAAGAAACCCATTGTCGAGCCGACCATTGGATCAGAGACTCCCCACACATCCACGACTTCCGCTGCTTGCATCATCACCACTGTGATAGCTTTGATAGAGGACTCACAATCGAAGCTATCATTGAATCGGACATGACTTTTGTTGATTGTGTCGACCATTTTAATGATCCGACAGTTGAAACTACCACTGCCAAGCCTTAAGATCTCTATCACCTACACGAGATGTGTGCTAACCCTTTAGGAATATTACAATCTTTATGGTGACTCATCTAATGAGGAATCCATGGTTAGCATCACACGACATCTCAGACCTTCAATGAAGTAGATAGCCAGGACCAAATTGACCCTTCCCAAAAACACTGGTTCTCCATCCTCTAATTGGTTATCTAGTGAGAGGAAATCGAGAATTGATTCCTCGAGTTGTTCCCCGAACCCCTCAAAGTGCATCACTCTCCTCTCCCTCTCAATACTTTAGGTTCTAGAAAATCGAATACGAAAGTTTCCTTCAACATACTAGAGAAGGAATTTTCTGAGGATTCCTCATTCAGTATGGATGAGGTGATTTATATGAGTGAGCTTAGTTTGGCTATCCTTAAGCCATTTCTGAGCAAGCAGCTGTGTGTTGACCCTTGTTTGATAATACCTTCACCTCATTACTACTCATCTGAGGATGATTCTGATAGCGAGACACCTGTATATTCTCTACCTCCTCATTCACGTAAGATGGTCCGTCGCAAACCTTCTTGAACCTTGTTTCTCAATCCATCTTATATAAAATTTTCTTCTTTTTGACCCCTCCCTCTCCCGTGATTTGTGTCACTCACCACAGTTCCGAATCTTTTTCATTTTGTGGCTATACTTAGGATGACTAGATCCTAAGTATTGGGAGGTGGGTGAGCTGAGTTTTTTTCTCTTCTTTTTTTCTTTTTGTATATTCTCTCTCACTCTCATCAGCCCCTAGTCTTCATCACTACTCCATACTTAGGCTTACGAGAGCCTAAGTATAGGGGTGTCAATGCCCATTGTGTATTCTCCACACCCACTTCTTCATCTTCTCTCTCATTTTCTATTCTTTTTTCCAACTTATACTTAGTCCGAGCTATGTATTTATTTCAATTTGTGCCATGAGGACATAACACATGCTAAGTATAGGGGGTTTGCATATATTGCATATATACTTTACTTATAGATCGTACTTTCACGTATTTTATGTAAATTATTCAATAAATACATGATGGGTAACAATTTTATAAAATTTAAAAAAAACAAAAAAATCGAAACCTTTTCAAATTTTAAACATCAAAATTATTTTCACATTTTTTTTCTTTTCTTCTTCTTATTCCTTCAAAGGTAAAAAATAAAAAATCAAATAAAAAAATTTCCAAAAAATGAAAATCAACATTTAAAAAAACTAACTAATGAGTTGGAGATATCCATAGCACTTTTACAGTCGCACAAGTCTTATGAAATTCAAGAACACTTGGTTTATGAAGTCATATAATTCAGAGTTAACCAGCCATAGTCATTACGGTCTATGACTTAATAGTTATTCACACTTCCCTAGTTTGAAAGATATGTGTGTTATATTGCATACTTAGACTCTACCGTAAAGAATGCGATCAACATCTCACTTGCACGACTGTAGTTATGATGACATGAGTTGGTGATTCACTCGAGGAACTGGGATGAGGGATTTGAGTCTGGACTCGATTTTATGATACTCGAGGTTGGAATAAAATCGATGGACTCATAAAACCTGAGTGTTAGCACATCTTGATAGTATGAGAACAAGGTTTCTTGTATGAATCTTTTGATATACCTACGTACTAGGGTTTGATGAAATTAAAAAAATGTTGATCAGTGTGCGCCAACTTGGTAAACGCAATGGAGCTAGCCAAAAAAGAAAAGAAAAATAAAGAAGTGTTGAAATAAAAGCTCTCACCATACAAAGTCAAATAGCAAAGAGCTTCCACCAAATACGAGCATTCCCAATCATGTTAAAGTGTTTCCACTTGGAACACTGCTATTAGGACTAGGAGTCGAGCTAGTACCCAAAAAAGGCTACGCATCATAAATGCTACAAGTTTGGGTATAGAAAGTATATTAGATATTGAAAAGGCACACCCCGGTGTACTCCTAGGAAAACAAGTGTAGACGACTCCAACTTCTCTTAACAGATGCACTAATCAACAATCAAAAAAAATATGTGTGTTGAGTTAATAAGGCACTCGAGTGATTCCTTGTTCCTATGTGAGGGAGAGAAGAATTGACACAAACTTGTACCCTTCCATCTATTAGTCATTCATATTCACTTTTAAGTCCGACAATCTAAAGAAATGGTGGATTGATTGCCCAAACTGGTTTACTCCCTAGAATTGATAATTGGGTTCTTAGAAGATTCTCTTGGACTTGAACTTTGGGTGATACTTTAACTATACTCTTGTAACTGCAGTCCACAATTAATGTCATATCCTTATGCTATGTGTATACAGACAAAGTCTGATGATTAGGGAAGTTGGATACCTTTTGACTAGATCTTGGTTCATCTTAGAATTTCAGGATCACTAAAACTGAGAGTTCTTAAAAGGTCAAATCTTGTATATTCACATGCACAATCAGGGATTAATCCAACTTATTCATTCTTTATTTGCTCGAGGACCAACAAAGTTTAAGTATATGGGGTTATGAATTTGTGATTCATCATCTTGATATATTATTCTTAGTTGAATCTCTGACCAAATCACCTAATAAAAGTACCTAAATTCAATAAATTAACAAAATACATCTCTTGATAAAAAATAGACTAATAATGTATATTTATCTTGTAAAAAAGTCCATAAAAATAATTGTTATTAAAAATAAAAAATAAAAAACAAGTGCTAAAATTTTTTTATAAATAATCCCCTATAAATACCCAAACATCATTGATTTTTAAAAAATCCATACTAATCCTTTTTGACTTGATTCTTTTTCTAACTTGTATATAAAAATACAAAAATACAAAATAATTATCATATTGAATAAACACTTTCAGATCTTGAACTGAAAAAACCCGTAAAGTCTAACTTCTTGGCTAAATTCCCGCTCTGTATGAACTCCAAATTCATGAATCACATTTATAAAGTTCAAGTTATAAAATTATCTACTCAATGAAATTCATTAAAATCAGAGCTTGTTTGCAAAATATCGATTTTGGGGCCTAATTGTATATTGTATATATGTGTACTAACTTGACATTAACATTTTATGTACAAATTTAACTTATTTTATTTATTTTTTTCTATTTATTTCTGGATTGTATATTTCAATAAAGTACATAATTATAAAAATACATTATTTTACCATTGAAAATAATGCGAAGCGACTTTGTATATAATGTAAATATTGATCTTTCTTTTATATTTTATTTTGATTTTTCTTATTTATCTAAAATCCCAAAAATGTATTAGGATTTTTTTAGTATTTTATTATATTTTTAGTTTATAAATATCTTTTAATTAAAATGCAAAATAGAAAATCCGTAAAATTGTGTTTGTACATATTGTGTCGCATTCTTATATTTTATCTCTTTGCTTTATAAGTAACCTACTTTATTTTAATTAATTATTTTTTATTTCATTTTTCCCACCATTCTTCTCTCCTCCACCACTTCTCCAACTTATACCCCACTTATTTTCTAACTTCCTCCTCTTCTTATTCCTTTTATTCTCTTCTCCATTTCATTTCTCATTATCTACCATTTCCTAAACAAGAGAGGAGAGAACTCCAACCCCGTCAAAGTTCCGAGGTGACAGCTCCTCCTTCGACGTTGAGCAACAATGGTCTCCGACCTTCTTCAACATTGGCGAGATTCGTGAAGCCCCGCTTCTCGTGGCAGTTCCTTCCAGGTTGTTTCCTAACCTCTCATGCTCCGCCACATGCTCGATGCAACGATAGAGATGAGGCATCCATGCTCATTCGAGCCCAGGAGAATTCACATGTGAATATCTTCTCTTCTTTTCAAATATTTTTTCTCTTATTGTTCTTATTCCTCCGCTATTGTTTTGTTGGTCATTCTATGTCCCCGATCTTCTCAATCATCACCACTTCGCCACATCTATGAGAAATCTTCCCTATGATAGGAAAGACATCAGCTCGATCTCTCATCCATGTGACAGCTCGACGAGGACAGCCTCGAGCGAAAATGAACTCCACTGCAAGATTTGTGGTCCCTTCGACCATGTCTCAGTGCTCCCGAGCACTGCCCAACTTCACGATACTTTCAGCATGTCGCTCGAGGTGAATGATGGGGTCAAGCTTAACTCCCCATCCCCTTTCGACGAACCCTTTTCCTTCTTCCCTATTCTCTTTTCCACATTTTTCTTCTATTTTTCTCTTTGTTCATCCCCTCTACCCGATCAAGTCCACCACCGACCACCTGTTTAACTCAAAAATTGGGCGGTCTAAAGTAGTCCACACAAGGCGGGACCACGATGTCGCTGAGGTGACCGCTCACGAAATTCGGATTAAAACAACAATTAACCCACAACAAATAAATTAAGCAATGAAAGTAAATGAAGAGTTAAAATTTATCATAACTCTACTAAATATGTGTATAGTGCAAGTAATGTAGAGTGTCGAACACAAGGAACAAGCAGGATTGATCCAGCAATCAAGCCCAGAAATGAATGTGATTAATTTGTCTATACAAGTATGCTATGTTTTTTGTGGGTTTTTAATTGTATATATTTTTTATTTAATTTTTGATTTTATATTTTTATATTTTGATTATTAATTTATCGATTTTATATTTTCTTTTCATATTTTTATATTTTCTTTTTCTTTTAATAAGGGAATAAAATTATATAGGATATATGTATATATACAAGAGAGAAGAGAGAGATAAAAATAGGTACAAATACTAAAAATACAGGAAATAGAGTATTTTTGGGATTTTATATTTTCTAATATTTTTGTGATTTTTTCTATATTTTTCCTAATTTATTTGATATTTTCAAAGTCAAAAATACTGAAAACTGTGAACGAAATTAATGGCTGAAATTAAAATGGAGATGAAAAATGTCAAACAGTGTCAAAAATTCTCCAAATTAATTTTAAATAAATATAATACAATAAAGAAAATGCATCAATATAAAACACGATTTTTAGATTTTTTATAGATTTTATAAATTTTTATGAATATTTTTGGAGTTTTTCTATTTTTATGAGTTTTCTTTTGTATTTTTTATGACTTTTTGGCCTGTAGATAAAAGATGCAAAAACATACAAAGTATACTTTTTTGGGATTTTTTCAAAAACATTTTATAATTTTTATGTATTTTCTAATGCAAACAGAGATAAAAATGCGTGTTTTTGATTTTTGTAAATAATAAAATGAGGAAAAAATGTAATATAAAAATATGGGGTGAAAGAGGAATGAAACAGGAACTTATGCTAAATTTTGGGGAATTTTTCAAATTTTAGAGATGCATGAAGTAATTACTAGAAACAAAAAGTAAATGGACTATTGGTAGGGGCATTCGTGTAATTAGAAAAAGTTAAAGGGCCAGAGTGCAAATATTCCATAAACATATAACCAGATAAAAATCTTTACGGACTAATTAGAAACAACCAAAAACCCAAGGATATATCCGCAAAATTGCCAAAGTCACATGCACGGGGCTCGTGACTGGCATGGACTAAATCGTAATTAATGAAAACTAGGAGGGCTAAGTTGCAATTTGACTACAAAATTATAGCATGACAAAATAAGTTCTGGACTATTTCGAGATAATGAAATTGGAGAGGGCTCCTACACATAATTCCTATGCCTCACGTGCGCCAGGCACGTGAGGTGACATGGATAGGGGCTCGATAGCAAATCAGAGCAATGCTGAGTGGTTTTTGCAAATATTACAAAATAAAAGAACGGCAGATGAATGTTTAAAGATTATAAACTAAATAAAAAATTGCTTGGGCGTTTGAGCAAAATACCCAAAGCTCCATGCGATCTGGCGGTCTTTGATTCTTCACTGAGGACACGTGTCGACGCAAGGGGAGGCGGTGCTGGTTCGCCATGGACAACCGAGATTAGATGGTTCTTGGACGATCTGACGGCTGGCACAGACACAATCCGACGGTGGCCGGATGCGCTGGAAGAACACCAGAGATCCAACGACTGATGACGAGTTTGGAAGAATGCGAAAGAACTCGCCCGATGCGAGTTTGAATCTGGTGCAGTTCGTTCCTCCAACCACCTGGAAGCAAGCCGAAGGTAGCTCCTTGCTCCAGATGTGCTCCCGGAAATAGGAAGTTATGACCCGACTGACCGAGAGACTAAGGGAGATAGGTATCACGGGTCGTTACGACCACACCCTCTCGAGTCGGACTCAACAAGAAAAATCCAAGACCACCAAATCAAAAAATCAATCAGTAAAGTCGAATAACGGTCTCGCTATTTTATTTAACCTGGTATAGCGACCAGGGTCGAACTCAAGGAGCACGGATTGGTTAAAAGCCTATGAAGTAGTCAAAAATAAAAATAAAGAGAAGAAAATATTTTTGGTGGATTTTATGTGTTTTTAATTTTTTTTGTGATTTTTAATTATAAAGAAAGTATAAAAGAAAGCCAAAAAGTCACAATCAAATCATTATTTAACAATACAAACCAAATTAGAAAATTGAGGTAAAAATATTTTTGGATTTTATAATTTTTTAAGTGTTTTTTATGATTTTATCAGATTTTTATAATTTTTAGTTGATTTTATAAAAATGAAATAAAGCCAAAAATGGAAGCTATTGTGCACACAGATTTCAAAGGCTATTCAAAAATATAAAAATAGCTTCTAAAAATCTAGCAACAATTTTATGAAAAACTAAAAGTAAAAACTGAACTATAGGAAAAGAAATTGCATTTTTTGAAATTTGCAGAATTTTTAATTATTTTTATGAGATTTTTAGGGTTTTCCTATTTTTAAGGTTTTTATAAGTCCAAATGAAACAAAAATTGAACTAAAGTAAGAACACAACAAAACATGCAAACCACAAATTTTTTAGAATTTTTAGAGTTTTTAATATGTTTAGTTGATTTTTAAATGTAGACAGTAGCAACAATAAGGATTTTTGAATTTTTAAAAATATAAATGAAAACAAAAATGTTTTAAAAAATCATGAAAATTTTTACACAGTAGTAGGGGCTATGTATCCTAATTTCATGAAAGTTGGAGTTAATTTGCTATTTTATTCAACAAATAAAACATGCACATCACAGATAGACCAAAATGCAAAGAAAATTAGTTTCAGGGGCTTTTTTATAACATGTGCGAAGAATATAGCGGGTTCAATGCAATTTTCACTTATATTAAGCCAATGTTCAAATCCATCACGCACAGGGGTATTAGTGCAAATATTGAAACTAAAACTTAAAAGCATAACATTCATTAAACCCGAGCCCCGTACATGCAAATATCCAAGAAAATCACGTGGCGAAGAACCTACAACACAAACGGAGGGACTAAAATGCAAAATCTAAAAGTCTGAGGTCTAAGGTGCAATTTATCCAAATTAAAAAAAACTACAACAAATAATTACAGGACTGAAAAATAAATGCTAAAACAGAAAGGGCCTAAGTGAAATTTACTCTTATTATTAAGGATCTGACGGTTGAAGGAGGTCCACTCATGATTGGATGGTTGTGGATGGTCGGTACCTCTTCGATGATCAACGCCCCGGATCAGATCCTCAGATTGATCGGATGTCGAGACCCTCGGATGATTGATGGTGGAGATCAGAACTGGCAGGAGGGCTCGATTGGCGGCGTAGGAGGGCTCTAGATGAACAGGTCGCCTGTGAACTTCGTCTGGCCAATACGTGCAGTGGGGAGCTCCTCCAAGGCTGCTCTGAGAGGGAAAACTTTCCTGGAGATGGTCCGCAGCTAACGGTTGTCTTTGATGAGGCCGGGAGCAACTGGAGCGCTCCGGAGACGAGGTGGACCTGAAGCTCATGCTCTTCAACGGTTGACCTCCAGATGAGGCCCATTAGCTTCCAAACCTGCACAGGTAGCTCACTGGGTCGAGGGCAAATTGCCTTGACCCGTTAGCGCGCGAGAGGGGTGAAGGGTGAGGTGACGCGTGACTCTCCAGCGAGGCGACGGCAGAGGAGAGTTGATATCCCTGTTCCGTGGTGAACCAGGGTGGATGAAGGTGTGGAAAAGGTGGAGAGAAGTCTGGTGAAGGTGAAGGGCTAGTCGGAGTGGCAAATGGGTGAACGGAGTACGGTGGGTGGCCGGTGAAAAGTCCGGTGGTCAGAATCTCAAAAGATAAATCTAACGCTAAGGAAACGCTAACTAGGTTACCTAGTGGATGAATCCATCTGGGCTGGAGGTGCTGGACCTCCGGGGGTCTTCGCCTCGATGGTTCGACGCTTCCAGAGGCTTGGGCTCGCCAACGGCGGAGCACAGCGAAGATTCGTCGGATCTGAGGTTCCCGGCTGCTCGTTACCTCACCGCAACTCACGCTCGCATCAGCTGTCACTCAGATGAAGTGGAGGAGCTCATTGGAAGTGAGGGGGATGGCCAAAGATGCGAGAAATTTGCGACTTTGGTGGAATATATACGATGCAGGCTCCGATGAAGACGAGAGTGAAGCGCGCGGGTCGAGGAGCGGATCCCTAGATGATATGGCGGGCGTGAATCACAGGTCTGCCCTCGACAATCGGAGCCCTGGATTGGAGAAGATGGCGGTCGGACCGATTCGAGAATATTTGTAGAAATCGGGCAGGAACCGGATCCGAGTGAAAAGTGGTCCAGGGGGAGAGTCGACAGAGGGTCAACAATCCCCCGTGGACCAATCAAATTATTCGTTGTCAAAAATATTTGTAAATTCAAAATTAATAAGAAAAAAATTTTATTTAAAAATATTTACAAAATAAAAAAATGTTTATTATTTTCAAATTATTTTAATTTTTTTGAAAAATAAATTATGTTATATACATTGTATTATTTTATATAAAGGTGCGAAATACCAATGTATTTTATACTTTTATTTTTATTATTTTTATTTTTGTACAATTACCATAATTTTATATTTTATTTATTTACAACATAAAATTTTGGATATAAAGTAGTTTTTATTTTATTTTTATTGTTTCTTTACAAGGGTAAAATAAATAGATATAGGTACATATATACATGGTAAGTACAATGTGAAGAAAGAGAAATTATTTTGTTTTTGTTTTTATTTTCTTTTTCTAATTTTTATTTTATTTTTCAAAATATATACAAATTACTAAAAATCCATTTTTATTTTTGTTTTTAATAAAATATATACATGAAGGAGGAATATCAGGTGAATGACCCTATCTCTCTCTATTTGTTTTATTTTGTAGTCAGGCCAATGCTTGGCCCTCCCTTGGGTTCATGTCACTCAATATTTATTCTAAATATTTCCCTCTTTTTCTTTATTTCTTTATTCTTTTATTTTTGTACAAAAAACATGCTAAATATTGATATTTACACAAAGCATGCATTTTGGTAATTTATTGTATTTACAATCTTATACATGGTGTTTTACAAAGATTTTTAGCTAAAATAAAAGAATAAAGAGTGATGAATGGGGATTCATTACCCCCCTATACTTTACTTTTTCTAGTCCCTTAGCAAACACTTATTTGAAAAAGAAGTGAAAAAGAAAGAAAAAGAAAAAGAAGGGAAATGAAGGTTGATTATTAAACTTTCCTTCATTAAATTGAAATATGGAGCTTAGTCAAACCTTTGGATTATTAATTTGTCGGAACCTTATTTGGACTTAAGCTTAAAACTCAATAGCCTCTAAGTTCCATCAATCTATGGTCAAGACTCCTCAATAAACCAGATCAGAACAAGTCTACATACACAAACTCTAATGACCATGAATCTTTCCTTGTACTGTGTAAGTGATATGTATCTTCCCACCTCAGAAATGACAAAGCGACAACCCCCCTTAACAAGGTAACTCTAATGCCTCAGTCTAGCAACTCTTTCCTCGAGGAGCGGGGTATTCCCTTCTAAGTTCTAGTACAACCGGCTCAAGAAGAGGGGGAAGAAGAGAATGGACCATGACTAGTGTAGCCATGTATCCTTGGGAGCCCAACCAGTGTAGTTGAGTCTCTCATGCAAGCTTCATGAGATGGTCATGTGTAACATAACCTTTGTTTTATTTGACTATATACACTCCGGTGGGTATTTTACTTTCAATCAGACCCACCACTTTTTTGGAGCTTTTCTTTCTTTGCACCTTTTTTTATGTGCATATGTACAACATATCTACATGGTGCAGCATATATACATAAGGAGTTTTTCCTCTTGAGCCAGTAGACTATCCCTCTGTTGAAGTTTTATTGCAACCCACAACTCCTGTCTTTAGACTTCATCACCACCAGACTAAGTTAAGACGCACTTCCTTCACTATAAAAAGAAGAGAGGTTCCGCCTAGAAATACTACCCTCATATGCTACCCCAAGCCAAAGGAAATTGCCTCCTCACCACCTCATCCATGGAGAGATATGCGTAAAGTGATGGTGCAAGTAAAGCCATTGTCTCTGAGAGTCATGTGTGCATTGTTAAGTGTTCTAATTAGGCTCATCAAGATGACATATGCTCATAGCCTAGTGGACTCAAAGAATTAAGTCCCAAATGGACCTGAAAAGTCTTAGTCCTAAGCCCTATAAGGTTGCTCTTAGAATTAGGTGGATTAAGGTCTTAACCAAGCTCCATTTTCCAATTTAATTCCAAGCCAGTTTAAATGTCAACTATGATTTGGAAAAACTGTACAAATATTTACAAATATGCAATTCTTTTTACAAGATTTTTGAGAAAGTGCAAAATTTTTGAAAAATGTTTGAAAACATGGATGTATGCATGAATCCGAAGTTTTGCAAAATATTTACAAACATTTACACAAGGTTTTTGCAAACTTTTTGTTTTTCCAAACATTTTACAAAAATTTTGTACTATATACATAATTTTTGATATCAAAATATGTACAAACTATTTACACAAATCATTTTTACAATCATTTGTACAAAAATATTTTTTTATAAATAGCTATGTATGTGCGAGAAGAATTTTATGTACAAGGAAAAATTTTAAATTTTGATAGATTTTATGGGTTTTTAGCCATTTTTTTATTAACACACTCACACAAAGTACGAGTTATGGCTAAAGTATATATGAAATATATACGACACCCCCTATACTTAGCTCGAATGATGTCCTCAGAGTGAATCAAGAGCGATGAAGAAGACATAACTCGTGCTCAGTATAGGGAAGTGAAAAGGAATGGTATCCTACAACGACGAATCAAAGAATAGAATGAGTATGACTCGGTATTTCCCCCTATACTTAGGATCAAGTAATCCTAAGTATAGCAAGGTGTACATGAAGGGAAATCCGAGTTGAAGAATGTACAGGATCTACCCCCCCCCCATACTTAGGGTAAAATATCCCTAAGTATAGGCAGCAAAACAGAGGTATAAAGAATCAACATGATACCCAAGAGTCCTACACCCCCCCATACTTACGGTAAAGTACACCCTAAGTATAGCATAATCATAAGATAAAAATGGGGTGTGAGACTAAAGAATGGAGTGATATGGACAATTGGATCTATACAAGTCGGAAGAACAGTGGTAGTCAGGCGTGAGATGCAATAGATGTGAGTCAAGAGAGCATATCTCACGCAAAATGAATGGGGGCAACGTCAACGACCAGCGGCTCATGATCTAGATATGGTTTGAGCCGCTGCCCGTTAACACGAAAGGTAGCATCAGAAGACATCTCAGATATATCAATACTTCCATTGTCATGTACCTTTCGGACTAGATAGGGTCCCTTCCATTTGCTCTGTAGCTTCCCTGGAAATAATTGAAGCCTGGCATCGAACAACCATACTCTCTGTCCTGGCTCAAACTGCTTGTGGCTGATATGAGAATCATGCCACTCCTTCACTCTCTCCTTATACTGTAGGCTGCTTGAAAAGGTTGTATCACAAAGCTCCTCCAAGGTTGCTAACTCTGCCCTCCTTTGATCTCCTACACTCACTGGATCCAAAAGTAAATATGTGATTGCCCAAAGTGACCTATATCTCAGCTCAACAGGTAAATGGCAGGTCTTGCCATAAACGAGGCAAAAGGGAGATGTACCCAAAGGTGTCTTGAAGGACATCCTATATGTCCACAAGACCGAGTCCAAAAGCTGTGACCAATCCTTTCGGTCAGGGCGGACGACCTTCTGCAATATAGTCTTGATCTCCCTATTCTACACTTCAACAAGACCATTGGTTTTAGGGTGGTATGGAATAGCTACTCGATGGGCTATGCTGAACTCGCTAGCAAGGGTCTTTACCTAGTAGTCGTTGACGAAATGAGACCCCCCGTTAGAAATCAACACTCAAGATACCCCGAACCGTGAAATGATATTCTTCCTCAAAAATCGGCATACAGTCCTAGCATATGTGGTTCGGGCAGGGATGGCCTCAACCCAACAACTCACATAATCAACGACCAACAGAATGTACTCGAATCCCTGACTCTTAGGGAATGGACCCATGAAATCGATGCCCCATGCGTCTAAAACCTCACAGAATTGAATGGGCTGCATCAGCATCATATCATGCTGTCCACAAATGCCCATCCTCTGACAGTCAATACATCTCTTCACGAACTCATTAGAGTCCTTGAAGAGAGTAGGCCATCAAAGGCCGGATTGGAGCACTTTCTATGTTGTTCTCCTCCCAGAGTGATGTCCTCCTACCTCAAGCTTGTGGCAGTAAGTAAGGACGCTATGGTGCTCCTCCTGAGGAATGCACCGACGCCAGATGCTATCCCCTCCTTCATGATAAAGGACGGGATCCTCCCAATGGTAGAACTTGGCCTTCGCGAGGAAGGTCTCAAGTCACTGCCTGGGCCAATCTTGTGGAACTTTCTTGGCAACAAGATAATTCACAATATCGTCGTACCACGGGAGAGAGGCGATAGCAAGGATCGCCTCATCTGGGAAGGTCTCACAAATAGGCTTAATCTGCTCAGAATCCTCAATAAATTCCAAACGGGAGAGATGATCCACCACCACATTCTTGACTCCAGGCTTATCCTTAATCTCTTTGTTAAACTCCTGGAGTAGAAGGATCCATCTGGTCAATCTGGTTTTGGCATCCTTCTTTGCCATGAGGTACCTGATGGCGGTATGATCAGTAAAGATGGTCACTCTAGATCCAATGATGTACGATCTGAACTTATCTAGGGTGAAAACTACGGCTAGCATCTCCTTCTCAGTGACGGTGTAGTTCCACTGAGAGGTATCTAAAGTCCAGCTAGCGTAGTGAATAGCAAAGGGGACTTCATCCCTCCTCTGTCCTAGCACGACCCCTACGGTAAAATTGGAGGCATCCGTCATGATCTCGAATGGGAGAGACCAATCAGGCGGCTGGAGGACATGAGCCTCTACAACTAGACTCTTGAGAGTCTCAAATGATGCTAGATACTTATCATCAACTAGAACTCGGTGTCTTTCGTCAGCAGATCAGTCAACGGTCAGGCAATCCTGCTGAAGTCATGTATGAATCGTCGGTAGAAACCGACGTGCCCTAGAAAAGATCGTAACTGCCGCAAGTTGGATGGTGGATTGAGTTTTCTAATGATATCCCACCTTGGCTGGATCAACCTCCATGCCTCTGTTGGAGATGATATGGCCAAGCACCATCCCTTGAGTCACCATGAAGTGACTCTTCTCCCATGAAAGCACAAGATAAACCTCAATGCATCGCTGGAGGGCGCGGTCTAGGCAGTCAAGACAAGAATAGAATTCGTCGCCGTAGACCGAAAAATCGTTCATGAAGACCTCCAAGCACTCCCCCACCATGTCCAAAAAGATGGACAACATGCACCTCTGGAATGTCGTCGGGGCGTTACACAATCCAAAGGGCATCCGTCTGAAAGCATATGTCCCAAAGGGACAGGTGAAGGTGGTCTTGTCTTGGTTCTCGGTGCAATGGCCACCGGATTGTATCCAGAGTACCCGTCAAAGAAACAGTATTGGCTCTTCCCAGCTAGCCTCTCTATAATCTGATCAATAAAAGGCAGCGGGAAATGATACCTCTTGGTGGCATGGTTTAATCGTTTGTAGTCTACACAGACCCGCCAAGAAGTGGGTACCCAGGTAGCGATATCCTCTCCAGACTCACTAACAACTGTGGGTGTTGCCCGTCTTCTTGGGCACCACATGTAGCATACTGACCCATTTAGAGTCGGAGATGGGGTAGATAAAATCGGTGCTCCACCATTTCGAGATCTCCTTCAAGACAACATCTCGAAGGTTCAGGTTCAGCCGCCGCCGGAACTCACGTGACGGCTTCGCGTCCTCCTCGAGATAGATATGGTGGGAGCACATGGCCGGACTTATACCCTGGAGATCGGCTACGCTCCATCCTGCGGTTCTTTTCAAGAACCCCCATCAGATGGGATTCTTGCTCTCCAGTCAAATATGCTGAGATAATGACTGGGTGCATCTCATGCTCGCCCGCAAGGAACCTATACTTCAGCGTTGACGTAAAGGCTTCAGCTCTGGACAACTCAGTGCTGGCGGATCTGGCCTCTGAAATGTCTTAGTGAATGCGACCAAATCTGCATGGGAGAATGAGAACACTCGCTGACAATCTGAATCTTGTGAAGGCAGCTCTGCTGGTGTGTCTCTGCTCTGCATGGAATCAGCCTCCGCTGTAGATGTAGGCTCTACGGAGATCAGACATGGTATCAAATCATCAAACTCTGCCCAGTCTATATTTGACTCCGAGGGATCTGTATTCAGAATCACAAGAAAAATCTGTCTCGTGATCGGGGACCGGCTCTGCTGCCTGAGATGTATCCTGGACCAGGAATGTGCTCTCCAAGCTCTCCTCTGCTAGCATCTGCACGTCAGCAAACTCTGAAGATGAGAGGATGGCCTGTGCTGCTGGATCTGCCCAAACTGCCACATCGTCTGTAATCAGAAAATCACTGTCCTGGTGGATGTCTCGTCCTGCCTCTGTCGTCCGCTCTGAATCTGAATGCGGTTCTGAGCAAGCTAAATCTTTGGCTCTAGTGTCCTCAACCGTCTCTATTTATATACGCTCGCCCTCGACGCGAAAATATACCTTCCCGCTATCATGATCAGATACTGCCTTGGCTATGGCAAAGAACGAGCGTCCTAAAATGAAGGGGTATCGGTCACGGACTCAGGGATCTCGATGTCCAACACAACGAAGTCCACGGGAATTTCAGGCCCTGAATCGTGATGATAACGTCCTGCAGCAACCCCTTCGGCCTCTTGACAGATCGATCAGCAAACTGAAGGACGGCTGTCGTAGAGGGCCCAACTTGAATCGGTCGAGTAGGGCTGCCGGAAGTAGGTTGATCGAAGAACCACTGTCTAATAGAGTATGGTCGAACCTCTACTCATGAATGTGGCATCTGACATATGAGGCTCCTGCATCTGGCCTCCTGGCTGGCAGACGGTTCTGGATCACAAAGCATGTGGCACGAGTGAGCACATGGATCTCTAACTAGTGGTTCCGCCTCTTCCTCCTAACTCTAGTCATGTCTCTGAGGGATCTCTGGAAGAGAGGTATGTGCTCCAAGGCCTCCTGTAGAGTCAGTTGTATATGAAATCGATCCATCATCTACTGGCTGAACTCTAGCTGGTGAGACTTTTTCTAATTTTCCTTTTTTGGCCCCTTAGCCAAGTGGAGTGCTTGGGGAAAGGGGACTGCTGAGTCCTTCTCAGATGAAGGACTGGGATCGGGTCTTGAATGCTCAGGCAAAGTAGAATCTACACATACATCATCAATCAATACAGGTGGATCCGAAAATAACAAACCCTTTCCTTTATTCACAGAAATGTCCTGAGATACGTGAAATGAAGGGAAAACAACAGGAATGGTAGAACCTGAAAATGGTGGCCTCAACACCACCCTCGGCATTTGGAATCGCGACATCAGTACCGCGCCCTAGCTCAACAACTGGTATAGTGGCATCAGTACCACCTCCTCCATCTGGTAAAGCGACGGCCTCAGTACCGTCAGCTGGATCAATGTCCATGGTGGCGTCAACGCCACCATCATCATCATTCTCATGAGCGGCATCAACACCGCTCTCCTCCTCATCTGGCACTCTTGAAGTGGCAAGGGGTCGTCGCTCAGACGAGGTGTTGCCTGCTGGATCCTACTGCTCCTAAGGGTAACAAAATCAGCATCAAACATGTATGCAAAAACATCACCAAGTGAAGCACTAGGAGTGATAATCTCAGTGAACTCTACCTACTCCGATTTCCTCTTGAGGTTGTTCGGATTGGGCTAGATCTGTGCAGGAATGGCAGCCTTCCCTCTCAAAATCTCCCTCATCTCCTGTCGAAACTCATCCATCTGCCGTCAGAAGGTGGCCTGCTGCTCGGACATGAGGCGGGCTAAGTCATCCAGGGCAGGGTTCTCATAGGTGGGACCATGAGAACCTAACGGGTGGCCTCTCTGAAACTGAGGCTGCTGCTGTGGAGAAGGGTGAGAGGGGTAATGCGAGTGATACTGTTGCTGAGGCTGCTGCTGCCTCCAAGGCTGTCCCTACTGATAGGGACGAGGACCATGTTGCGGGTGTGCTGGGAATTGGGGCTGCTAGTGCTTCTCACGCTGCTCGTCGTACTGGCCACCCTGAAATGAAGGCTGCTGCTAGGAAATGGTACCTTCGGTCGTCCAACGGAATCCGGGATGGTCTCGTTGGATCCTAGGCTGGGGTTGGTCATACCATATCCCGTTGACATCCGTAAACAACTCCTGTTCGTAAGAGGGTGAGGAGTACTGCCAGGGGCTGGTCCGGCTGATACACCACCATCTGGCTGTCCTGAGATGGTGGTGACTGGACGTACTGCTGCTGCTGTGGCTGGTAGGGCTCCGCCTGAACGAGGTGAACATGTCGGTACTGGATGATGAATACCCATTCATCACTCTTTATTCTTATATTTTAGCTACAAAAACCTTTGCAAATACATGTAGATATTTGTAAATACAAATAATTACCAAAAGCATGCATTGTGTAAAAACTTATAATTAGCATGTTTTTGTGCAAAAATAAAAGAATAAAGATCAAAAAGAAAAAGAAGGAAATATTTAGAATAAATATTGAGCAACCTAACCCAAGGGAGGGCTCAGTATGGGCCTGACCGCATAAAAGCCACAGTAGAGAGAGATAGGGGCTCATGTGTAAACATTTTTGTAAATAAATAAAATTATATTTTCCTCACCCAAAAATATGCTTGTACATATTTTGCATATATTTAGAAACTCTTAAAAACAAAATAAAAATTTTAAAAATCAAAAATGCAAAAATATCCCTCCACCATGTACATAGACCATCATCCTTTATTTATTTAACCCTATAAATAAATGCATTTATTTTCAAAACTTTTTGTAAATATTCTATGGTATATTTTGTAAATAAAATAAATAAAAAGAATTAAAACAAAAATCAAATAAAAATAACAAAAATTAAAAATACAAAAATATATTGTCCATATGCCATGTATATAGTTGTACATAAATATTTATTTCACCTATGTATATAAATAATAAAAATAAAATAAAAATATCCTTTTATTCCTCATTTTATTCTATAAATAAATAAAACATAAAAGGGGAATAAAAATGGTATAAAAATAATAATTAAAAATCAAAAATCAAAAGCCTCCATATTGTATATATACCTATATAATGTAAATACCTCATTTTTATTTCCAAAAATTAATTAAAAATCACCAAAAATAGAAAAAAATAAAAGAAAAATATTTCATGTTTTGGATTTTTGCAAAATCGGCCATTTTCTGCCTTATTTTTGAGCTCCAAATCCTATCCACGTGGCAGCTTCTGGTTGGTCCACGGAGATGTTGACCTCCGGTCAACTCCCTCCGCGGACCGCCTTCTCCTGCGGATCTCGCGCCCGACCCGTTTTCGCCTCTTTTTCCGCGCTTGATCCGCGCGCCTTCTCCGCAAACCCCGGGTCCTATTGATTCCTTGTACATCCGACATGACCGCCGGGGTGTTCGCATTGGGATCCGCGCTCCTCGCAGCCCTACCCGACCAGCCCTAGTCGGGTCGGCACTCACGTATATAGCCGAGCTCCGCCGCTCATTTTCGCTATCTTTGGCTCGCCACTCTCATTCCCGTGACCTCCATTGCAATCTCCGAGGTGACAGCTTGCGATTGCCTTTGTCGCAGTGAGGAGGGGGTGCCCGGACCATCGATCCGGCGACTTCGCGCCGCCGTGCTTCGCCACTTAGCAGGAGCTCGAGCCTCAGGCAGTGACAACCTTCGAGGCGACGACCAGGAGCTAGCTAAGCTCCAGCACAGTCTTCCACTCCACCCAGGTAGCACTCTAGCTTGCCTATTTAGCTTAATTTGTAGTTTCGCCCAAATCCAAGCTCCGACGTATTCCTTTGATTCCGGCTATATCGTACATCTTCTCGATCATCGGAACACTCAGTCACCTCCGCCATCCCTCGACGCACCTTCTCCGCCCCTTCACTCAACCCAGCTCGCACAGGAGCTGGGGTTCGAGCTCCACCGTCCTCCGCTCGCCGGAGCTCGCTCGTCCCGACCCACAGTTCACCCTCACGCCGCTTCTTCGGGTCGAGGCACTTTGCCCTCGACCCGCGAAGCTTCTGGTATACTTTGCAGGTCAAGAGGAGGCCATCTGAGGCCCCCTCACTTCCAGGCCAGGAGCTTCTCGCCGCCGACCGCGCCGGAGCCCCTCTAGGGCTCGGCTGGGCCATCGAAGGCCACCACCAGCTGCGGGACGTCATCGCCGATCTTCTCCGATCCTTGGAGGCAGCTGAGGAGGACCCTAGCACGCACACGAGGCCGGCGAACCTCGCCGGCAACCTGTTCTTCGAAGGTCCTCGAGCACCGTCCGATCAGTCCCGCCTTCCAGTTCGCATCGTGACCGTTCATCCACGAAGGAGCAGTTATCGTCCGATCCGCTCGAGGGTTGATCCGGACCGTTAGCGCAGAGGAGAGAGGCACCTGCACCAGACCCGTCAGATCTTCCACGTGGCCCCCTCTGAGGCGTCGATCAGGCCCACGTGCGGAAGAGGAGAAGCGCCCGCTGTCCGAGACCGTTGGATCATATACGTGGCGCACATCCAGCCGTCTACGTAATAAAGGGGTAAATTACCTTAGGCCCCCTCTTAGTTTCTGTTTTACATGTCAGTCATGTAAATATTTTTGTGTCTTTTATTCACGTTGGGTTATTTGCACTTTGGACCCTATGCTTTAGCGTGTTTGCATTTATGCCCCTGTATGTGTGAGCCATGTGCTTCGTCACGTGTATGTTTGGGATATTTGCATCATTAGCCCTGTAGTTCTGGATGATCTTTAATGAATGAAAACTTTTTGATAATTGCATATATGCCCCTGTGAACGTTGTATTTGCGCATGTGCGTCTTTTGAGTGGGTTATTTGCAACATAGCCCCTGGACTTTTTTGGTACGAGTTACCAAAAGGTCCCACGGACTTGTTTTTCTTACATATAGGTCCTGAGTGCCCCAGACACGCGCCTCGCGCGTGATTTCTTGGGTATTTTGCACCAGGACCCCCAGAACTTCGGGTATTTGCACTTTGGTCCCTGTGCACAGTGCCCCCTTGTGATTTTTGAATAAAATATCAATTCATCTCCAAATTCGATAAAAATTTGACACATGGCTCCTGCCATGTTGTAGGATTTGAATTTTGGGGGACATTTTTGAGTGCATTTGTTATTTTTAAAATTCAAAAACATTTACTTTTGGCACTGTTTCACTTGAAAAATCACAAAAAAATATAAAAACCCCTCTAAAAATTCTATAAAAATTAGGTGTTGTTTCTGTTGTGTTTCTTGATTTTCTAGCCAATTTTGGTTATTTTTCATTGCTTAAAAACCCTAAAAATTCAAAAACACCTAAAAACTCATAAAAATCATAATAAATAATTTAAAAACCCAAAAACAATAATTTTGGTGCTCAAATTTTCCTTGTTTTCTCTAGCATCCAGGAAAATTACCTCCAGGCCCTCTTGAGATCCTTAAATATTTTATTTTTGGATTTTGGGCCTGGCTGGACAGTACCTTGCCTTTTTCGCACTGTTTGATTTTTAGAAAATAAAATACACCTTATAAAAATCCCAAAAATTCACTAAAAATACTTAAAAACCTAAAAAACATAAAAACAATTTTTCTTGAATTTTTGCTTGATTTTTGATGCTTTAAATAAATTGCTCAAGTGTGCTTGTTCTTGTGTCTTCTTATTTTCTTTACATATTAAAAATCCAAAAAAAATTTAAAAACAATTAAAAACCACTAAAAATGTTTTCTCTTCTTCTCTGATTTTTTGACTACTTCGTAGGCCTTTGGCCAACCCGTGCTCCTTGTGTTCGACCCTGGGTGCTATACCAGGTTAATCTCATAGCAGGACCGCTGATTTTGTGCTTGATTGATTTTACGTATTTCGAGTGGTTCATTTTTCTTCTTGATATACCTATCCTCTGAGATCCGGGTCACAACGACCCTTGTCTTATTACCTTCATCCGGGTCTTCGAGATTTTTGGGTTATCAGAATGGCGCCGTTGCCGGGGAGCATGGCTTAGTAGTCACTTTTAGATTTTTCCGCGGCTTTTTGAGTTTCGCGGCTTTTTTTTTGTATAGATTTTGTATATATATTTTTCTCATATTTCTGCCAATAATTTTTGGACTGACCACTTTTCTCTCTGTTTCTTGCGAGGGCCCGAGGAGCGAGGGCGGCATTCCTAGGAGCGCCGGTGCACCCGAGCGAAGCGGAGGCGGCTCGTTTCTTCATCGAGCCGCAGGAGAGAGCGAGAGAGAGAGAGAGTTGAGTGGGTGAGGATAGTTTAGGGATATTCATTTATTATTGTTGTAATAATACAGGTGTTCAGAGACTTGAACTGTTTGGACTTGACTTAGCGGGTCTGTTTCGCCGAGCACCGGTGTGCTCGGGGGACCCTTAGGAGTTTTTCGCGGTTTTTCGCGGCTTTCTTCTACTTTTTTACTGCCTTTCCGGTGTTTACGCGGTTTTGATCGAGCCCCTAGCCGTAGGAATTTCTGGTGCTTGTGACGTAATTAGTAGGATCCAAACACCTAACTGCTTATCTGTTCCTATAGATCGTTAATTGGACCTACTAATAATAAACAATAAAAATAACTTAGTCGCTTTCCTGAGAGCCTACGCGCCGCGAGCCTGCCCCGCAAGCGCTACTCCTGAACTCGACCTGTCGAGAAGAGGAGGGGTGGGCCAAGACCGGACTCTTTGGATCGAGGGCGAGTGACTGAGTTAGACGGTTCTGCGCTAGGAATTACTCATCTAGGACTCGGTTTTTCCCGTTGCATCATTTAGGTAGTTTTATTCCTGTCTTTAAATTCTGCGCGGATCACTTGCATGTAGAGTGCTGGAGACAAGGTACGCATTTCTATCTCAGCATGCATCATTGATTTATCGCGCATCGGCTTTTTCGTCTTCTCCCCCTGTTTTTGGACTAAATAATCAGGAGAACCGAAAAATTCGTTAGGCCTGTTGTTTGCTTTGAAAAATATTAAAAAGAAAAACAATAAAATCGGGACTGCTAATCATACTTGATCTTAAAAACCGCTCACCCTAAAAAACTTTGTCTTGGGGAGAGCAACCCCCTCATTGTCTGGTTTGGATGCGCGAGAGAGTGACCCGCACCCTAGGTAGAGCCTCCCGGTGCTAGACCCGACTGATTACCGACTTTTCCGTGCGGGCCAGTCGGTTGGGATAGCATCGGATATCCTAACAGGTCACGTAAGCGCTCTGATATTTTGTGTGTTCACCAAAATAAAATAGACAAGATAATTTGACCGAACTTTCACGGTCTTCAGCTCGCGTTGCGTTGGTGAACCGGGGGTTTGTTTTTGATCATAGTTGATTCCAGATCTCATCCGCACTACTCGCCAGATCAAGATGATGGGTAGACGGTCTCTTAGGCAGCCTCTGGCCGCACCGCTTTCGGGCACGTCTACCCGATCATCTAGGTTGGCCCGCGAGAGTCGAGACCAGCTCTCCGAGCCCGAGTACGATTCCGCCCTGTTCCCCCTCGACCCCCTTTCTTCTGGTATTGAGAGACATGAGCCCGAGGAGAGACTAGCAGATTTGACAGCACCTGAGTTGGGCTCATTTGATTTTGCAGACGTCGCTATGGTAGCCAGATCAGACGATCACTCCAGAGGTCCACAGGGAGACCAGCATGTTATACTTGACCAGGGAGCGATCAACTCCACCCTGATTGCATCGCTCGAGACAGTTCAGCAGCAGTTACGCGATCAGGGGGCATTCATGATAGAGATGAGGCGAGAGTTAGAGAGGCTCAGAGCAGAGCGAGGCCAGCAGAGCGAGCCTGAGGAGATACTAAGCGAGCCTGAGGAGATGCCTGATGCAGAGGCCGCAGCCGCAGCCGCAGCAGCTGCCGCCGCCGCAGCGGCAGCCGCCGCGGCAGGAGGACCACCACGACCGATGCGGGAGTTGCACAACCCCGGATCGACTCTGATGCATCATTGGGTGGTAGTGTCAGCTATCGTGGGGGACTTCAAGTTCCCCCCGAACACCTTGCAGTTACTGCCCCGTTTCCATGGGCTTGCTACTGAGGAGCCCCATCTTCACCTCCAGGAGTTCTTGATGATCTGCAGCACTGTCCACGATCGCCACGTGGACCAGGATACGATCCGGATGATAGCCTTCCCGTTTTCACTGGTAGATAGAGCAGCCACCTGGCTGAAGCATTTAGGGAAGTTTGTCTACACCTGGGAGCAGCTCCGCACCGAGTACTTGAAAAAGTACTATCCACTCGGGCGGACGAATGCAGCGAGGGCCCTGATCAGCAACTTCTCCATGTTCCCCAACGAGCAGTTCCACGAGGCTTGGGAGAGGTTTCGAGAGCTCCTAGACAGATGCCCGCACCACGACATATCCAAGCCGAACCTAGTTCAGAGCTTTTTCAGCGGGTTGACGCCAGAGCTCCAGGGTCTGGTGAACGCTTCTTGCGGCGGGTCCTACTTTGCCAAGGACCATGAGCAGGTCTGGGCCATCTACGAGGAGATGTCCGAGAACTATATGGTGATGTCTCAGACCAGGCTCTATACTCAGAAGACCCAGCCACATCAGCCAGGACCCGTGCAGTACCAGCGGATAGCACGGGTAGATGCAGGTCTATCCAGTTCGTCCGCAGTCGCAGCAGCACAGGCAGAGTCATCCGCTGCGGACATGGGGATCATTAGCGAGAAGTTGGACCGCATGGAGCTGATAGAGAAGAAGCAGTGCCAGATTATCACGCAGATGGAGCAGATGGCACAGGTTCTGAGCGACATGAAGACCCAGCTCATGTGTCTCCAGGAGACACAGACGGCTTCACAGCCCCGTCTTCTGTCACGAGGCGATACCGCCGGCAGCAGCAGCTCGTCCCAGCGCTCCTGCTCTTCACAGCAGCCTAGACAGGTTCACCTTGTACAGGCGGAGCCGTACCAGCAGCCGCAGCCCACCTACCAGTCACCACCATCTCCAGAGATGCAGATGGTGGTCTACCAGCCGGATCATCCTCTGGCAGTACTGCCGCCAGACCCCTTCGATGCAGAGCCGTTGATGGATGTCAACGGGATTTGGTATGACCGCCCCCAGCCTGGGATCCGACGAGACCATCCTGGATTCAGGTGGGGGAGTGGTGGTGCCCAGCCCCAGCAGCAGCCGTCAAGACAGGGAGGGCAGTACTCCCAGCAGAGAGACCAGCACCAGCCGCAGCAGCAGCCCCCAGCACATCAGCAGCAGTCATCCTACGGTCCTCGTCCCTATCAGCAGCAGGGACAGTCTTGGAGACGTGAGCAGCAGGCTCACCAGGGATACCAGTAGCAGCCTCCATCTTACCCCTCTTACCCACCACAGCAGTTCCAGCAGCCTCACCCACAGAGAGGCCACCCGTCGGGCTCCCACGAGAGCCCCGCCTTGGATGACATCGCCCGCCTCCTCACGGACCAGCAGGCCACATTCAGATGGGAGATGGACGAGTTCCGCCAGGAGATGCGGGACCTGGTGAGAGGGAAGGCCGCCATACCAGCCCAGATTGAGCCGAATCCGAATAGTCTTAAGAGGAAATCTGAGCAGGTAGTACATACTGAGTTAGCCACTCCTAGTAACCCTTTTGATGATACTTCTTCGGATCTATTTGATGCTGATTTTGTCACACTTAGGAGCGGTAGGACCCCAGCAGGCGGCGGCGCCTCATCTGAGCTTCACCACGAGGACATTCCAGAGGCGCCACATGAGGAGGAGGAGAGCAGTACTGAGGCCGCTCCAGATGATGACGGTGGTACTGATGCCACTGATGACCGGCCAAATGACAGAGGTAAAAGGTACAGAAATAGGTCGTTGTGACCTCTACCACTCAGCACGTGTCAATCAAGAAAAATCAATCACTCAAATAAGATAAAATCAAGCAAGCATACAATAGAGCGATCTAGCTATAGGATTAACCTGGTATAGCTCCCAGGGTCGAACACAAGGAGCACAGATTGGCCTTGCGGCCTACGATGTAGTCAGGAATCCAAAAGAATCTTTTTTAGTGTTTTTATTTGTTTTTATAATTTTTTAGATTTTTTTAAAAGATGAGAAAAATGAGAGAAAGTAAATACAAGGGGACTTCAACAATTTATAAAACACTCCAAAAATAATGCAAAAATTAAGGAAAAATGGTTTTTTATGTTTTTCAAGTTTTTTACTGTTTTTGGTGAATTTTTGGAATTTTTCTAATGGGTAAATTATTTATTAAAAATCAAACAATGCAACAAACAGAGGGTACTGTCCAGCAAGGCTTAAGACCCAAAAATAAAATAATTTTGGATCTCAAAAAGCCCTAAAGGTAATTTTCCTAAAATCTAGAAAGAATAAGGAAAATTTAGGCACCCTAATTATTGTTTTTGGATTTTTAATTTATTTATTACAATTTTTATGAGTTTTTAGGGGTTTTTCAATTTTTAGGATTTTTAAGTGATGAAAAGTAGCCAAAATTGGCTCGAAAATCAAACAACAGGTAAACAACAAGTCCTAATTTTTTTAGAATTTTTGGTGGAGTTTTTATATTTTTTTGGTATTTTTAAAGTCAAACAGTAGCAAAAATATGGGTTTTTGAATTTTTAAAAATAATAAATGGAATCAAAAATGTCCCCAAAAATCATAGAAATTCCTACACCATGGCAGGAGCCATGTGTCAAAATTTCATTTGATTTGGAGGTCGTTTGATATTTTATTCAAAAATAAAGGTGGGGCACTGTGCACAGGGACCTATGTGCAAATACCCAAAAGTTCTGGGGTCCCTGTGCAAAATACCCAAGAAGTCACGTGCCAAGCACGTGTCTGGGGCACTCAAGGACCTAAATGTAATAAAAATAAGTTCCGAGGGCTTATTGGTAACAAGTACCAAAAGTCCAGGGACTTATATGCAAATAACCCAAAATAATTCGCACATGTGCAAAATCAATGCTCACAGGGGTATATATGCAAATAAACAAAACTTTTCATTCATTGAATAACATCCAGAACTACAGGGCTTCTTATGCAAATAACCCAACAAAACACGTGACGAAGCACGTGGGTCTCTACTGGCAGGGGTATAAATGCAAATAAAATTAAGCGCGAGGGTCTCTATGCAAATATCCCAGAAAATAAACAACTGAATTAAAAATTACAGGACTTAAACGAAAACAACAAACTACGAGGGGGCCCTATGATATTTACCCCTTTATTAATGAAGCGTTGGATGCGCGCCACGTGTAGATCGAACGGCTGCGGGTGGTGGGCGCTCCAGATGGCGTCTCCTCGGATCGGACGGTGGAAGCAGCTCCTCGATCGGACGGCCAAGATCTGATCTGGAGCGGTGAGGACGATCGAACGGCGATGGAGGGTCCTCGAAGAACAGGTCCCCGGCGAGACTCGCCGAGCTCGTGCGTGCACTAGAACCCTCCGGTGAGCCTCCTGAAGGTCGGAGAAGAATCGCGGGAGGCTCCCGCGTCTGCCGGTGGTCTCCAACGGTCAAACCAAGCTCCGAGGAGCTCGAGCAAGGCCGGCGGAGCTGGGTCTCCTGGCTGAATGGCGAAGGGCCTCAGACGCCCTCGTTTCGACCTGAAAAGCAAACCAGAAGACTCGCGGGTCGAGGGCAAAGTGCCTCGACCCGGTTAGGCGGCGTGAAGGTGGTTTGTGCGTCGGGATGGCGAGCTCCGGCGAGGGTGGTCGGCGAAGGAACTCGAATCCCAGATCCTGTGCGATCTGGGTTGAATGAGCGGGCGTAGAAGGTGCGTGGGGACACGGTGAAGGTGATGGTCGGGACGGATGATCGAGAGGTTACACGAGGTGGCCGGAATCGGAGATGTACGTCGGAGATAAGATTTGGGCGTAATCGGAAATTGGAAGAAAGTAGAAGGAACTAAGGCTACCTGGTGGCTGAAGTAGACTGTGCTGGAGCGTGGCTATCTCCGGGTCGTAGCTTCGAAGGGCGTCAAGGCCTGAAGCTCGATGCTCAACGCCGGCGGCGGAGCAAGGACGGCGAAGTTACGCCGGATCAAAGGATACGCCTTCTCGCCTCACTGCAACAAGGGCTGACGCTCGCTGTCACTCTTGCGGAGCCTATGGAGGTCACTGGGAAGAAGGAGAGGGTCCAAAGATGGGGCGCGGAGGCGGCGGAGATGATGGTTATATAGAGTGACAGGGGCGTTTAGGGTTGCGGCTCGACGGCGATGGAAAGCATGGATTTGATGGCGAAGGATCCGGCGAGGGAGAGGGATGAACGGGCGAAGAATCCGGGCTCGAGATATGCGTGGGGGACAGCCTGGATGCGCGTGGGAAAATCGGGGAAGATGGGCGCGGCGCGCGTTGTCCAGAATAGGAAGGAGTCGCGGGGAGTTGACCGGGGTCAACATTCCCCCGTGGACCAGTCAGACGCTGCCACGTGTGTGCTATTTTGTTTATTTATTTTAAGGCAGAAATAGGTCGAATTAAATAAAACTCAAAACATGAAATATTTTTCTTTTATTTTTTTCTATTTTTTGGTGATTTTTAATTAATTTTTGGAAATAAAAATAGGGTAGCTCTATATATAGGTATATGTACACTATATGGATTTTTATTTTTGATTTTTTTATTTGTTATTTTTATGTGTTTTTATGCTCATTTTGTATTTTATTTATTTACAACTGAAATATGGAATAAAAGAATATTTTATTGTATTTTTATCACTTATATACAAGGGTGAAATAAATGGATATATACATTGATATACATGGTATTTATACAATGTATTTTTGCATTTTCAATTTTGTGATTTTTATTTGATTTTTTGTTTTGTTTCTTGTTTATTTATTTTATTTACAAAATATGCCATAGAATATTTACAAAAAGTTTAGAAAATAATTGAATTTATTTACAAGGTTAAATAAATACAATGGTGTGGTGGTCTATACACATGGTGAAAGGGTATTTTTGACTTTTGATTTTTATCTTTTTATTTTGTTTTTAATAGAATATACACACAATATGTACAAGTATATTTTTGGGGTGAGGAAAATATAAAGTTTTATTTATTTACAGAAGTATATACATGTGAGCCCCTATCTCCCTCTACTTTGGCTTTTATGCGGTCAGGCCCATGCTGAGCCCTCCTTGGGTTAGGTTGCTCAATATTTATTCTAAATATTTCCCTCTTTTTCTTTTTGCTCTTATTCTTTTATTTTGTGCACAAAAACATGCTAATTATAGGTTTTTACACAATGCATGCTTTTGGTAATTATTTGTATTTACACATATCTACATGTATTTGCAAAGGGTTTTTGTAGCTAAAATAGAAGAATAAAGAGTGATGAATGGGTATTCATCACCCCCCTATGCTTAACTTTGCTAGTCCCTTAGCAAACACTTATTTGAAAAAGAAGTGAAAAAGAAAGAAAAAGAAAAAAAGAAAAAGAGGATGTACATGGATCAAGGTTGACTTATTAAATTTTCCTTCATTAAATTGAAATATGGAGCTCGATCAGATCTTTGGATTATTAATGTGTCGGAACCTTATTTGGACTCAAGCCTAAAACTCAACAGCCTCCAAGTTCCACCAATCTATGGGCAAGACTCCTCAATAAACCAGATCAGAACAAGTCTACATACACAAACTCTAATGACCATGAATCTTTTCCTTGCGGTGTAAGTGATATGTGGCTCCCCACCTCAGAAGTGACAAAGAAACAACCTCCCTCAACCTGGTAACTCTAATGCCTCAGTCTAGCAACTCTTTCCTCGAGAAGCGGGTATTCCCTTCTAAGTTCAAGTGCAACCGGCTCAAGAAGAGGGGGTAGAAGTATGGAGTTTTGGAAGCCTAGCCAGTGTAGCTAAGTCTCCCGCTGCAAGCTTCATGAGATGTAACATGGATACCATAAGCTTTTGCTTCATACTCCGGTGGGGTTATTAAATTTTCAATCCGACCCACCACTTTTTTTTTGGAGTTCTTTTTGCATTTTTGCATTTTTTTTTTTTCAAGAACTTCTGTACAACATATCTACATGGTGCAGCATATATAAGAAATTTCCCCTTGAGCCAGTAGACTATCCCTCTTTTGAAGCTTTATTGCAACCCACAGCTTCTGTCTTTAGCTTTCAACACCACTAGACCAAGTTGAGGTGCACTTCCTTCACTATAAGAAGAAGAGAGGTTCCGCCTAGAAGTACTACCCTCATATGCTACCCCAAGCCAAAGGAAACTGCCTCCTTACCACCTCATCCATGGAGAGCCATGTGTAAAGTGCAGGTGCAAGTTAAGCCATTGTCTCTGAGAGTCATGTGTGTGTTGTTAAGTGCTCTACTTAGGCTCATCAAGATGACATATGCTCATAGCCTAGTGGACTCAAAGAATTAAGTCCTATGGACCTGAAAAGTCTTAACCCTAAGTCCTACAAGGTTCCTCTTGAAGTTAAGTGAATTAAGATCTTATTCAAGCTCCATTTCTCAATTTAATTCCAGGCTTAGTTTAAATATCAACTCTCATCCAGGAAAAACTATATACATATATGTACACGAGATGCTATTTACAAATATTTTACAATCATGCAAAAATTTTGAAAAATGTTTTGAAATCATGAATGAATGATGCATGAGGTGCAAGTTTTGCAAAAAGATATTTACAAACATTTACACAAGATTTTGCAAACTTTTGATTTTCAAAACATTTTGGAAAATTTTGTACTATATACATAATTTTGATACAAAAAATATTTTACACAAGCTTTACACAAAAGATTTTTGAAATCATTTTTACAAAAATACTTTGTACACTAGCTATGTATGTGCAAGAATAAAAGAGGTTTATGTACATGAAAAATTTTTAATTTTTGTGATTTTTAGCCATTTTATTTATTAACACACTCACACAAAGTACGAGTTATGGCTAAAGTATATATGAAATATATACACACCCCCCTATACTTAGCTCGAACGATGTCCTCAGAGTGATCAAGAGCGATGAAGAAGACATAACTCGTGCTTAGTAAAAGTGAAGTGAAAAGGAATGGCTAAGTACAGGAACGAATAAATGAATAGAATGAGAGGAACTCGGGGTTTCCCCCTATACTTAGGATTAACTAATCCTAAGTATAGAAAGCTGTTCATGAAGGGAAGCCGAGTGAAGAATATACAGAATCTGCCCCCCTATACTTAGGGTAAAATATCCCTAAGTATAGGCAGCAAAAACAAGAGCAGAAAGAATGAAAAGAATACTCACAGGTCCGACATTCCCCCTACACTTAGGGTAAAGTACACCCTAAGTATAGCATAATCATAAGATGAGAAATGGAATGTGGGACTAAAGAATAGAATGATATAGACAACTGGATCTATACAGGCGGAGGAACAATGAAAATCAGGCGTGAGATGCAAAGGATGTGAGTCAAAAGACCATATCTCACGCAAAATGAATAGCAGCAATAATAACGTCCCGCGGCTCATGATCTAGAAATGGTTTGAGCCGCTGGCCGTTCACTCGAAAGGTACTCTCAGAAGATAACTCAGATATATCAATGCTACCGTTATCGTGTACCTTTCTGACCAAATAGGGTCCTTTCCATTTGCTCTGTAGCTTCCCTGGAAATAATCTAAGCTTGCATCAAACAGCCATACTTTCTGTCCAATCTCAAAATGCTTGTGGCTGATGTGAGAATCATGCCACTCTTTGACTTTCTCCTTATAATGTAGGCTGTTTGAGAATGCTGCATCTCTAAGCTCTTCCAAGGCGGCTAACTCTGCCCTCCTCTGGTTTCCTATACCATCTGGATCCATCAATATGTCTGTAACTGCCCAGAGTGACTTGTGCCTCAGCTCAACTGGTAGGTGACAGGGCTTGCCATACACGAGGCGAAAGGGAGATGTACCCAATGGAGTCTTGAAAGACGTCCGATATGCCCACAAGACCGAATCCAAAAGCTGTGACCAATTCTTTCGGTCAGGGCGGACGACTTTCTGCAAAATATTCTTGATCTCCCTATTCGACACCTCGGCTAGACCATTCGTCTGTGGATGATACGGTGTAGCAACACGATGATCTATGCCGAACTCGGTAGCAAGTGCCTTCACCTGGTCGTTGATGAAATGAGATCCCCCATCAGAAATCAGAACTCGTGGAACTCCAAACCGCATGATGATGTGCTTCTTTAAAAATCTGCAAACTGTCTTTGCATCTGCGGCTCGGGCGGGGATAGCCTCAACCCAACGACTAACATAATCTACGGCCAACAGAATGTACTCAAATCCCTGACTCTTAGGGAATGGACCCATGAAATCGATGCCCCATGCGTCAAAAACCTCACAGAAGTGAATGGGCTGCATCGGCATCATATCACGCTGTCCACAAGTGCCCATCCTCTGACAGTCAGTACACCTCTTCACGAACTCATCAGAGTCCTTGAAGAGGGTAGGCCACCACAAGCCGGATTGGAGCACTTTCTGTGCCGTTCTCCTCCCAGAATGATGTCCTCCTGCCTCAAGCTTGTGGCAGTAAGTGAGGACACTATGATGCTCCTCCTGAGGAATACACCGACGCCAGATGCTATCCCCTCCTTCGTGGTAAAGGATGGGATCCTCCCAGTGGTAGTACTTGGCCTTCGCAAGGAAGGTCTCAATCTTCTGCTTGGGCCAATCTTGTGGGACTTTCCCAGCAACGAGAAAGTTCACAATATCGGCATACCACGGGAGTGAGGCGATAGCAAGGATCGCCTCATCTGGGAAGGTATCACAAATGGGATCAATCTGCTCAGAATCCTCAGGCTGCTCTAATCGGGATAAATGGTCCGCCACCACATTCTTGGACTCCAGGCTTATCCTTGATCTCAATGTCGAACTCCTGGAGTAGAAGGATCCATCTAGTAAGTCTGGCCTTGGCATCCTTCTTTGACATGAGGTACCTGATGGCGGTGTGGTCAGTATACAAAGTCACTTTAGATCCAATGATATATGATCTGAATTTATCTAGGGCAAACACTACTGCTAGCATCTCCTTCTCTGTGACTGTATAATTCCGCTGGGCGGAATCCAATGTGCGGCTAGCATAGTGTATCGCAAATGGTACTCCATCCCTCCTCTGTCCTAGCACTGCCCCTACGGCAAAATCAGAGGCGTCCGTCATGATCTCGAATGGGAGAGACCAATCAGGTGGCTGAAGGACAGGAGCCTCAATTACGCACTGCTGGAGAGTCTCAAAGGACGAAAGACACTTGTCATCGACAAGGAACTCGGTGTCTTTCGTCAAGAGGTCAGTCAACGGTCGGGCAATCTTGCTGAAATCATGAATAAATCTCCTATAAAAAACCAACGTGCCCCAGAAATGACCGTAACTGCTTCAGATTGGACGGCGGTGTGAGTTTCCTAATGACATCGACCTTGGCCGGGTCAACCTCCATGCCTCTGTTGGAGATGATGTGGCCAAGCACCGTCCCTTGAGTCACCATGAAGTGACTCTTCTCCCAAGACAGAACTAAGCGGGTAGCAATGCATCGCTGGAGCACTCGGTCTAGGCAGTCAAGACAGGAATCGAATCCGTCGCCGTAAACCGAGAAGTCGTCCATGAAGACCTCCAAACACTCCCCTACCATGTCCGAAAATATCGACAGCATGCATCTCTGAAAAGTCGCAGGGGCGTTACATAGCCCGAATGGCATGCGTCGGAAGGCGTAAGTACCGAAGGGACAGGTAAAGGTGGTCTTCTCCTGATCCTCAGGAGCGATGGCCACCTGGGTTGTAGCCCGAGTACCCATCCAGGAAGCAATAATGGCTCTTCCCTGCCAGTCTCTCTATGATCTGGTCAATAAAAAGGCAGGGGGAAATGGTCCTTCTTGGTGGCCTGGTTGAGTCTCCTGTAGTCAACACAAACCCGCCAAGAGGTGGGTACTCGTGTAGCAATCTCCTCTCCCGACTCACTGATCACAGTCGTGATGCCCGTCTTCTTGGGCACCACATGCAAGGGGCTAACCCACTTGGAGTCGGAAATGGGATAAATAAAATCTGCACTCCACCATTTTGATATTTCCTTCATAACAACCTCTCTTAGGTTGGGGTTCAGTCGCCGCTGGAACTCACGCGACGGCTTTGCCCCTTCCTCGAGATAGATATGGTGTGAGCACAACGAGGGACTAATCCCATGGAGATCTGCTACGCTCCATCCAATTGCCTTGCGGTTCTTTTCAAGAACCTCCATCAGACGGGATTCTTGTTCTTCAGTCAGATCGGCAGATATGATGACTGGGTACATCTCAGACTCTCCAGCAAGGAATCGATACTTCAGCGAAGTAGGGAGCGGCTTTAGCTCTGGACAGCTGGGTGCTGGCAAATCTGGCTTCTGAAGAAGATGTGTGTATGCGGATAATTCTGCCAAATTTGCCTGGGAAAAAGATAACGAACTCTCACAAACTGGATCTGGAGAAGGCGGGTCCTCTACATTGTCTCTGATCTGTTCTGCCTCTACCTCCTCCTCATCTATAGGCTCAGGTGGATCCAGATCTGGCATCTGATCATTACAATCTGCCCAATCAGATTCTGAATCCGAGGGATCTATATCAGACTCGGTGGCATCAGTACCACCGGAGAACGAGGTGGCATCAGCACCACCATAGAGCAGGGGTGGCCTCAGTACCACCATCACTGGAAATCGTGTCGCGATCAAGGTCCGACTCTGCTGACTCAATAGTATCCTGAACCAGGATTGTGCTCTCCAGACTATCCTCTGCTATCATCTCTGCATCAGCTGTATCTGAATATGAGAGGGTAGTCTGTGACTCAAGGTCTGCCCAAGCTGCCTCATCATCTGTGATCACAAAATCACAGTCCTGGTGGATGTCTGGCTCTTGCTCTGTCAGCTGCTCTGAATCTGTACTGCTATGTGAGCGGGATCTGGATCTGGCTCTGTGGTCCTTAACCGTCTCTATTTGTATACTCTCGCCCTGGACGCGAAAGTACACCTTCCGCTATCATGATCAGTCACCGCCTTGGCTGTGGCCAAGAATGGGCGACCGAGGATGATGGGGGAATCGGTCAGCGAGTCAGGGGTCTCCATGTCCAGCACTACGAAGTCCACGGGGAATTGCAAACCCTGAATCGTGATGACAACGTCTCGCAACAACCCCTTTGGCCTCTTGACAGACCGATCAGCAAACTGAAGGTATGTCCTGCTCTGTCTAAGAGTGCCCAACTCTAAGTGGTCGAGAAGGGCTGCCGGAAGAAGGTTGATTGACGATCCGCTATCTAATAGAGTGCGGTCGAACCTCTGCTCACTAATCTGACATCTGACATACGGGGCCCCTAAATCTGGCCTCTTGGTCGGCAGATGATTCTGGATCGCGTAACACGTGGCTTTTGTTAGCACATGAATTTCTGCGGTCTTGTTCCTCTTCTTCCTCCTGACTGTGGTCCTATCTCTTAGGGATCGCTGAAGAAGAGGAATGTGCTGCAAAGCCTCATTGAGGGTCAGCTGGATGTGAAATCGGTCTATCATGCTCTGGCTGAACTCCTCCTGCTCTCTCTTTTTTGGATCTTTTTCTTTTTTCTTCCCCTTCCCCAACTCAAGGGCTCTAGGAAAGGGGATCACAGGGTCCTTCTCAGATGAAGGACTAGGAATAGGCCTAGACGACTCGATGACTGGATCCTCACAAACATCATTCACCACAGTGGGATCAGAAGAAACTAAACCTTTTCCTTTATTCAAATCAGAGTTCTGAGATACATTCATTCGAGGAAAGACAACATTTCTATCAGAATAAATGTTGGTGGCATCAGTACCACCTTTAGTTGGCTCTACAACTAGACGTCTTGCGGCCTCAGTACCGCCGGTGGAATCAGCATCTCTGGTGGCCTCAGTACCACCGTCATCATGATGTGCGGCTTCAGTACCGCTCTCTTCTTCCTCATTTGGCGCTCTAGATGATTCCTCGTGATGTCGCTCAGATGAGGCGCCGCCTGCTGGTCTTCTACCGCTCCTAAGTGTGACAAAATCAGCATCAAATATATCCGACGAGATAACATCAAATGAGTCACTAGAAGTGGTAGGCTCAGTGGGAACTACCTGCTCAGATTTCCTCTTCAAGTTATTCGGATTAGGCTCGATCTGTGCAGGGATGGCGGCTTTCCCTCTCATCAGGTCCCGCATCTCCTGGCGGAACTCGTCCATCTCCCGTCTAAATGTAGCCTGCTGCTCTGTGAAGAGGCGGGCTAGATCATCCATGGCGGGGCTCTCATGGGAACCCGACGGGTTGCCTCTCTGGTAATGAGGCTGCTGGACCTGGTGCTGCTGTGGCTGAGAAGGGTAAGAGGATGGATGCTGCTGCAGGTGAGCCTGCTGCTCACGTCTCCAACTCTGTCCCTGCTGCTGATAGGGACGAGATACGAAAGATGATGGCTGGTGTGCTGGGGGCTGCTGGTGATCTCTCTGCTGGGAATACTGCCCTCCCTGACCGGCTGGCTGCTGCTGGGGCTGGTTCCCCCACCTGAATCCGGGATGGTCTCGTCGGATTCCAGGCTGAGGCCGGTCATACCAAATCCCGTTGACATCCATCAACGGTTCCGCATCGTAAGGGGCTGGTGGGAGTACATCCAGAGGCTGATCCGGCTGATATACCACCATCTGCAAGTCTGGAGATGGTGGTGACTGGTAAGAGGGCTGCTGCTGCTGGTACGGCTCCGCCTGTACAAGGTGAACTTGTCTAGGCTGCTGCAAGGAGCTGGAGCGCTGGGACGAGCTGCGGCTGCCGGCGGAATTGCCTCGCGACAGAAGACGGGGCTGAGGAGCCGTCTGTGCCTCCTGAAGACACAAGAGCTGGGTCTTCATGTCGCTCAGAGTTTGTGCCATTTCCTCCATCTGAGTTATGCCCTGGCACTGCTTCTTCTCTATGATTTCCATGCGGTCCAACTTCTCGCTGATTATCCCCATGTCCGCAGCGGCTGACTCTGCCTGTGCGGCAGCAACTGTGGACGAACTGGATGGACCTGCATCAACCCGTGCTATCCGCTGATACTGCACGGATCCTGGCGGCTGCTGAGATCTCTGTGTGTACAACCGAGTCTGGGACATCACCATGTAATTTTCTGCCATCTCTTCGTAGATGGCCCAGACTTGGTTGTGGTCCTTGGCAAAGTAGGACCCGCCGCAAGAAGCATTCACCAGACCCTGAAGCTCTGGTGTCATCCCACTAAAGAAGCTCTGAACTAGGTTCGGCTTCGAGATGTCATGGTGTGGGCATCTATCCAGAAGCTCTCTGAACCTCTCCCATGCCTCGTGAAATTGCTCGTTAGGGAGCATGGAGAAGTTGTTGATCAGGGCCCTCGCTGCATTCGTCCGCCCGAGTGGATAGTACTTGTTCAAGTACTCGGTGCGGAGCTGATCCCAGGTGTAGACAAACTTCCCTAGATGTTTCAGCCAGGCGGCTGCTCTATCTGCCAGTGAAAAAGGGAAGGCCATCATTCGAATCGTATCTTGGTCCACACGACGGTCGTGGACAGTGCTGCAGATCATCAGAAACTCCTGGAGATGGAGGTGGGGTTCCTCAGTGGCGAGTCCGTGAAAATGAGGAAGCATCTGCAGGGTGTTCGGAGGGAACTTGAAATCCCCCACGATAGCAGGTATCACCACCCATTGGTGCATCAGTGTAGATCCGGGGTTGTGAAGTTCCCGCATCGGTCTTGCCGCGGCGGCGGCTGCCTCTGCTGCGGCAGCTGCGGCTGCGGCTGCTGCCTCTGCATCAGCGTCAGGAATGTCCTCCGGCTCGCTCGGCTCTTCTCGCTCTCTTCGGAGTCTCTCCAACTCCCTCCTCATCTCTATCATGAATGTCCCCTGATCGCGTAACTGTTGCTGAACTGTCTCTAATGACGCGATCAGGGTGGAGTTAATCGCCCCCTGGTCTAAGACAAAATGTTCGGGCTAGCGATCGTCTGAACTTCCGGCTCCGGCCATAGGGATGTCTGCAAAATCAGATGAGCCCAACTCAGGTTCAGTCAAATGAATTCGTCTTTCCTCGGGCTCATGTCTCTCAGTAGCAGAAGAAAGGGGATCGAGGGGGAACAGGGTGGATTCGAACTCGGGCCCAGAGAGCTGGTCTTGACTCTCACGGGCCAACCTAGATGATGGAGTAGACGCGCCTGAAAGCGGTGCAGCCAGAGGCTGCCTAAGAGATCGTCTACCCATCATCTTGATCTTGGCAAGTTGGGCGGATGGGATCTGGAGAAAATATGATTACAAAGCAAACCCCTGGTTCACCAACGCAACACAATCTGAAGACCGTGAAAGATCGGTCAATTTATCTTGTCAATTTTATTTGGTGAACATACAAGATATCAGAGCGATTACGTGACCTGCTGGGATACCCGATACTCTCTCAACCGACTGTCCCGCACAGAAGAGTCGGTAATCAGTCGAGATGAGCACCGGAGGGCTTTACCTAGTGTTCGGGTCACTCTCTCGCACAATCAAACCAAACAATGAGGGGGTTGCTCTCCCCAAGACAAATTTTTAATGTGAGTGTCTTTTAGGGTCAATAGTGTTATCCAGTCCCAATTTTTTATTATTTTTCTTTTTAATTTTTTTCAAAATAAATACAAGCGGCCTAACGGTTTTTCCGATTCTCCTGATGATTAAGCAAAAAACAGAGGGAGAAGACGAAAAAGCTGATGCGCGAAGAAATCAATGATGCATGCAGAGAAAGAATTGCGTACCTTGTCTCCAGCACTCTACATGCAAGTTTGATCCGCGCAGAATTTAAAGACAGAATAAAACTACCTAAATGGTGCAGCGGGAAAAACCGGCCTTAGACAAGCAACTTCTATTGATCGTGAAGGAACCAATAGTTAGCTAACCGAATCGAGTCCGGAGTCCGATCTTGGGAGTCACTCGGTGCCCGCCACAACGGGTCCTGCCAGCGCTGTATGTGACTCCTCACGGCACGTGGTCTCGAATCCAATTAAACTAACTTTTTCAATGAATTTTATTAAGGTCCAATTACGTTCTATAGGAACAGATATTCTATTAGGTGTTTGGGCCCTTAAAATTTACGTCACAATCAACCAAAATTCCTATGTCTAGGGCTAAAACCGCGAGAAACACCGGAAAAGGCAGCTAGCTATGAAAACCACGATAAAAGCCGCGAAAATCCGAATGGGTCCCCCGAGCACACCGGTGCTCGGCGAAACAGACCCGCTAAGTTACAAGTGTCCAGAGTTCAAAGTCCAAGTCCTAAATTATTACAATAAGAATAATGTTCTCTCTCTCTCTGAAATGAAAATTTCTTCTCCTCTCTCTCTCTTCCTGCTCTTCTTCCCGTGCGGGTCCTCAAAAAGTAATCTCCAAGTTGTCCACGCAGTACCTCGCACAAAAAATTAGAGAGAAAAGGTCAGAAAACAATATAATATAGAGGATAAGATAGAAAAATGACTACAAAGCCGTGCTCCCGGCAACGGCGCCATTCTGATGACCGGCCAAATGACAGAGGTAAAAGGTACAGAAATAGGTCGTTGTGACCTCTACCACTCAGCACGTGTCAATCAAGAAAAATCAATCACTCAAATAAAGATAAAATCAAGCAAGCATACAATAGAGCGATCTAGCTATAGGATTAACCTGGTATAGCTCCCAGGGTCGAACACAAGGAGCACAGATTGGCCTTGCGGCCTACGATGTAGTCAGGAATCCAAAAGAATCTTTTTTAGTGTTTTTATTTGTTTTTATAATTTTTTAGATTTTTTTAAAAGATGAGAAAAATGAGAGAAAGTAAATACAAGGGGACTTCAACAATTTATAAAACACTCCAAAAATAATGCAAAAATTAAGGAAAAATGGTTTTTATGTTTTTCAAGTTTTTTACTGTTTTTGGTGAATTTTTGGAAATTTTTCTAATGGGTAAATTATTTATTAAAAATCAAACAATGCAACAAACAGAGGGTACTGTCCAGCAAGGCTTAAGACCCAAAAATAAAATAATTTTGGATCTCAAAAAGCCCTAAAGGTAATTTTCCTAGAATCTAGAAAGAATAAGGAAAATTTAGGCACCCTAATTATTGTTTTTGGATTTTAATTTATTTATTACAATTTTTATGAGTTTTTAGGGGTTTTTCAATTTTTAGGATTTTTAAGTGATGAAAAGTAGCCAAAATTGGCTCGAAAATCAAACAACAGGTAAACAACAAGTCCTAATTTTTTTAGAATTTTTGGTGGAGTTTTTATATTTTTTGGTATTTTTAAAGTCAAACAGTAGCAAAAATATGGGTTTTTGAATTTTTAAAAATAATAAATGGAATCAAAAATGTCCCCAAAAATCATAGAAATTCCTACACCATGGCAGGAGCCATGTGTCAAAATTTCATTTGATTTTGGAGGTCGTTTGATATTTTATTCAAAAATAAAGGTGGGGCACTGTGCACAGGGACCTATGTGCAAATACCCAAAAGTTCTGGGGTCCTGGTGCAAAATACCCAAGAAGTCACGTGCCAAGCACGTGTCTGGGGCACTCAAGGACCTAAATGTAATAAAAATAAGTTCCGAGGGCTTATTGGTAACAAGTACCAAAACTCCAGGGACTTATATGCAAATAACCCAAAATAATTCGCACATGTGCAAAATCAATGCTCACAGGGTATATATGCAAATAAACAAAACTTTTCATTCATTGAATAACATCCAGAACTACAGGGCTTCTTATGCAAATAACCCAACAAACACGTGACGAAGCACGTGGGTCTCTACTGGCAGGGGTATAAATGCAAATAAAATTAAGCGCGAGGGTCTCTATGCAAATATCCCAGAAAAATAAACAACTGAATTAAAAATTACAGGACTTAAACGAAAACAACAAACTACGAGGGGGCCCTATGATATTTACCCCTTTATTAATGAAGCGTTGGATGCGCGCCACGTGTAGATCGAACGGCTGCGGGTGGTGGGCGCTCCAGATGGCGTCTCCTCGGATCGGACGTTGGAAGCAGCTCCTCGATCGGACGGCCAAGATCTGATCTGGAGCGGTGAGGACGATCGAACGGCGATGAGGGTCCTCGAAGAACAGGTCCCCGGCGAGACTCGCCGAGCTCGTGCGTGCACTAGAACCCTCCGGTGAGCCTCCTGAAGGTCGGAGAAGAATCGCGGGAGGCTCCCGCGTCTGCCGGTGGTCTCCAACGGTCAAACCAAGCTCCGAGGAGCTCGAGCAAGGCCGGCGGAGCTGGGTCTCCTGGCTGAATGGCGAAGGGCCTCAGACGCCCTCGTTTCGACCTGAAAAGCAAACCAGAAGACTCGCGGGTCGAGGGCAAAGTGCCTCGACCCGGTTAGGCGGCGTGAAGGTGGTTTGTGCGTCGGGATGGCGAGCTCCGGCGAGGGTGGTCGGCGAAGGAACTCGAATCCCAGATCCTGTGCGATCTGGGTTGAATGAGCGGGCGTAGAAGGTGCGTGGGGACACGGTGAAGGTGATGGTCGGGACGGATGATCGAGAGGTTACGCGAGGTGGCCGGAATCGGAGATGTACGTCGGAGATAAGATTTGGGCGTAATCGGAAATTGGAAGAAAGTAGAAGGAACTAAGGCTACCTGGTGGCTGAAGTAGACTGTGCTGGAGCGTGGCTATCTCCGGGTCGTAGCTTCGAAGGGCGTCAAGGCCTGAAGCTCGATGCTCAACGCCGGCGGCGGAGCAAGGACGGCGAAGTTACGCCGGATCAAAGGATACGCCTTCTCGCCTCACTGCAACAAGGGCTGACGCTCGCTGTCACTCTTGCGGAGCCTATGGAGGTCACTGGGAAGAAGGAGAGGGTCCAAAGATGGGGCGCGGAGGCGGCGGAGATGATGGTTATATAGAGTGACAGGGGCGTTTAGGGTTTGCGGCTCGACGGCGATGGAAAGCATGGATTTGATGGCGAAGGATCCGGCGAGGGAGAGGGATGAACGGCGAAGAATCCGGGCTCGAGATATGCGTGGGGGACAGCCTGGATGCGCGTGGGAAAATCGGGGAAGATGGGCGCGGCGCGCGTTGTCCAGAATAGGAAGGAGTCGCGGGGGAGTTGACCGGGGTCAACATTCCCCCGTGGACCAGTCAGACGCTGCCACGTGTGTGCTATTTTGTTTATTTATTTTAAGGCAGAAATAGGTCGAATTAAATAAAACTCAAAACATGAAATATTTTTCTTTTATTTTTTTCTATTTTTTGGTGATTTTTAATTAATTTTTGGAAATAAAAATAGGGTAGCTCTATATATAGGTATATGTACACTATATGGATTTTTATTTTTGATTTTTTTATTTGTTATTTTTATGTGTTTTTATGCTCATTTTGTATTTTATTTATTTACAACATGAAATATGGAATAAAAGAATATTTTTATTGTATTTTTATCACTTATATACAAGGGTGAAATAAATAGATATATACATTGATATACATGGTATTTATACAATGTATTTTTGCATTTTCAATTTTTTGATTTTTATTTGATTTTTGTTTTGTTTCTTGTTATTTATTTTATTTACAAATATGCCATAGAATATTTACAAAAAGTTTAGAAAATAATTGAATTTATTTACAAGGTTAAATAAATACAATGGTGTGGTGGTCTATACACATGGTGAAAGGGTATTTTGACTTTTGATTTTTATCTTTTTATTTTGTTTTTAATAGAATATACACACAATATGTACAAGTATATTTTTGGGGTGAGGAAAATATAAAGTTTTATTTATTTACAGAAGTATATACATGTGAGCCCCTATCTCCCTCTACTTTGGCTTTTATGCGGTCAGGCCCATGCTGAGCCCTCCCTTGGGTTAGGTTGCTCAATATTTATTCTAAATATTTCCCTCTTTTTCTTTTTGCTCTTTATTCTTTTTATTTTGTGCACAAAAACATGCTAATTATAGGTTTTACACAATGCATGCTTTTGGTAATTATTTGTATTTACACATATCTACATGTATTTGCAAAGGGTTTTTGTAGCTAAAATAGAAGAATAAAGAGTGATGAATGGGTATTCATCAGCCACCAAGGATGTTGATCCCACCGGCGGTACTGAGGCCGCCGCTTCACCAGTTCGAGGAGGTGGTACTAAGGCCACCCATTCAGCCGAGCCAGCCAGCGGTACTGAGGCCGCATGACGTCTACCAGCAGCAGCAGCAGCAGAGCCAGCCCGTGGTGGTACTGAGGCCACCGGTGTGTGTACAGAGAGAGATGTTGTTTTTCCTCGCACTCATGTATCTCGGAACTCTGCTAGGAATAAAGGAAAAGGTTTACTTTCTTCTGGTCCCACTGTGGTGCATGATGTATGTGTGGATCCGGTCCTTGAACCGCTTAGACCTTTTCCTAGTCCTTCATCTGAGAAGGACCCTGTGATCCCCTTCCCTAGAGCCCTACAGATGGGGAAGGGGAAGAAAAAAGAAAATCCCAAAAAGAGAGAGCTTGAGGAGTTCAGCCAGAGCATATTGATCGATTCCACATCCAGCTGACCCTCCAGGAGGCTTTGCAGCACATCCCCCTTCTTCAGCGTTCTTTGAGAGATAGGACTACAGTCAGGAGGAGGAGGAGGAACCACACTTCCGAGATCCATGCGCTGACGAAAGCCACGTGCTTCGCGATCCAGAACCGCCTGCCAGCCAAGAGGCCAGATTCAGGGGCCCCGTATGTCAGATGCCAGATTAGTGAGCAGAGGTTCGACCGTACTCTTTTAGATAGCGGATCGTCGATCAACCTTCTTCCGGCAGCCCTTCTCGACCGCTTCGAGTTGGGCACTCTTCGACAGAGCAGGACAGTCCTTCAGTTCGCTGATCGATCTGTCAAGAGGCCGAAGGGGTTATTACGAGACGTTATCGTCACGATTCAGGGCCTGAAATTCCCCGTGGACTTCGTAGTGTTGGACATGGAGATCCCTGAGTCAGTGACCGATACCCCCATCATCCTTGGCCGTCCGTTCTTGGCCACAGCCAAGGCGGTGACTGATCATGATAGCGGGAAGATGTACTTTCGCGTCGAGGGCGAGAGTATACAATTAGAGACGGTCGAGGACTACAGAGCCAGACTCAGAGCTCGCTCCGATGCGAGTACCGATTCAGAGCAGCTGACAGACGCAGAGCCAGACATCCACCAGGACTGTGATTTTGTGATCACAGATGACGAGGCAGCTTGGGCAGATCTTGAGACACAGACCACCCTCTCACTTTCAGATACAGTTGATGCAGAGACGATAGCAGAGGAGAGTCTGGAGAGCACAGACCTGGTTCAGGATACCATAGAGGCAGCAGAGCCGGTCCTTGATCGCTACACGATGTTCAGTGATGGTGGTGCTGAGGCCACCTTGTTTTCCGGTGGTACTGATGCCACCGCGATTGATGCAGATCCCTCGGATTCAGAGTCTGATTGGGCCGATTGTTATGACCAGATGCCAGACCTAAGTTCACCTGAGCCTATAGATGAGGAGGAGGCAGATGCAGAGCCGAGCAGAGACAGTGCAGTTGAGCCGCCTTCTCCCGATCCAGTTTGCGAGAGTACGCTTTCACTTTCCCAGGCAGATTTGGCCGACCTTGCAGCTTTCACTCAGTTCCTTCCACAGCCAGATTTGCCAGCACCCAGCATTCCAGAGCGAAAGCCGCTCCCTACTTCGCTGAAGTATCGATTCCTTGCAGGCGATCCAGAGATGTACCCAGTCATCATCTCCGCCGAGTTGACTGGAGAGCAAGAATCCCGTCTGATGGGGGTTCTTGAAAAGAACCGCAAGGCGATCGGATGGAGCGTAGCAGATCTCCATGGGATTAGTCCAGCAGTGTGCTCCCACCATATCTATCTTGAGGAGGGGGCGAAGCCGTCGCGTGAGTTCCAGCGGCGACTGAACCCCAACCTGAGAGAGGTCGTGATGAAGGAAATATCCAAATGGTGGAGCGCAGATTTTATTTATCCCATTTCCGACTCCAAGTGGGTCAGCCCCTTACATGTGGTGCCCAAGAAGACGGGCATCACGACTGTGATCAGTGAGTCGGGAGAGGAGATCGCTACACGAGTACCCACCTCTTGGAGGGTTTGTGTTGACTACAGGAGACTCAACCAAGCCACCAAGAAGGACCACTTCCCCCTGCCTTTTATTGACCAGATCATTGAGAGACTGGCAGGGAAGAGCCATTACTGCTTCTTGGATGGGTACTCGGGCTACAACCAAGTGGCCATCGCTCCTGAGGATCAGGAGAAGACCACCTTTACCTGTCCCTTCGGCACATATGCTTTTCGACGCATGCCATTTGGGCTATGCAACGCCCCTGCGACTTTTCAGAGGTGCATGTTGTCGATCTTTTCGGACATGGTAGGGGAGTGTTTGGAGGTCTTCATGGACGATTTCTCGGTCTACGGCGACGGATTCGATTCTTGTCTTGACTGCCTAGACCGAGTACTCCAGCGATGTATCGAGTTTCATTTGGTTCTGTCATGGGAGAAGAGTCACTTCATGGTGACTCAAGGGACGGTGCTTGGCCACATCATCTCCAACAGGGGCATGGAGGTTGATCCGGCCAAGGTTGATGTCATTAGAAAACTCACACCGCCGTCCAATTTGAGGCAGCTACGGTCATTCCTGGGGCACGTTGGATTTTATAGGAGGTTCATTCAGGATTTCAGCAAGATTGCCCGACCGTTGACTGACCTCTTGACGAAAGACACCGAGTTCCTTGTCGATGACAAGTGTCTCTCGTCCTTTGCGACTCTCCAGCAGCATGTTATTGAGTCTCCTGTTCTCCAGCCGCCTGATTGGTCTCTCCCATTCGAGATCATGACGGACGCCTCCGACTTTGCCGTAGGGGCAGTGCTGGGACAGAGGAGGGATGGAGTTCCATTTGCCATACACTACGCTAGCCGCACATTGGATTCCGCCCAGCGGAATTATACGGTCACAGAGAAGGAGATGCTAGCCGTAGTGTTTGCCCTAGATAAGTTCAGATCGTATATCATTGGATCTAGAGTGACTTTGTTTACAGATCACACCGCCATCAGGTACCTCATGGCAAAGAAGGATACCAAGGCCAGACTGACTAGATGGATCCTTCTACTCCAGGAGTTCGACATTGAGATCAAGGATAAGCCTGGAGTCAAGAATGTGGTGGCGGATCATCTTTCCCGATTAGAGCAGCCTGAGGATTCTGAGCAGATTGATCCCATTCGAGATACCTTCCCAGATGAGGCGATCCTTGCTATCGCCTCACTCCCGTGGTATGCCGATATTGTGAACTTTCTCGTTGCAGGGAAAGTCCCACAAGATTGGCCAGGCAGAGGCTTGAGACCTTCCTTGCGAAGGCCAAGTCCTACCACTGGGAGGATCCCATCCTTTACCACGAAGGAGGGGATAGCGTCTGGCGTCGGTGTATTCCTCAGGAGGAACACCATAGCGTCCTCACTTACTGCCACAAGCTTGAGGCAGGAGGACATCATTCTGGGAGGAGAACGGCACAGAAAGTGCTCCAATCCGACTTGTGGTGGCCTACCCTCTTCAAGGAATCTGATGAGTTCGTGAAGAGGTGTACTGACTGTCAGAGGATGGGCACTTGTGGACAGCGTGATATGATGCCGATGCAGCCCATTCACTTCTGTGAGGTTTTTGACGCATGGGGCATCGATTTCATGGGTCCATTCCCTAAGAGTCAGGGATTTGAGTACATTCTGTTGGCCGTTGATTATGTTAGTCGTTGGGTTGAGGCTATCCCCGCCCGAGCCGCTGATGCGAGGACAGTTTGCAGATTTTTGAGGAAGCACATCATCACGCGGTTCGTGGTTCCACGAGTTCTTATTTCTGATGGGGGGTCTCATTTCATCAACGACCAGGTAAAGGCCCTTGCTAGCGAGTTCAGCATAGACCATCGTGTTGCCACACCTTACCATCCACAGACGAATGGTCTAGCTGAGGTGTCGAATAGGGAGATCAAGACTATTTTGCAGAAAGTCGTCCGCCCTGACCGAAAGGATTGGTCACAGCTTTTGGACTCGGTCTTGTGGGCATATAGGACGTCTTTCAAGACTCCATTGGGTACATCTCCCTTTCGCCTCGTATATGGGAAGCCGTGCCATTTACCTGTTGAGCTGAGGCACAAGTCACTATGGGCAGTTACAGATATTCTTATGGATCCAGATGGTATGGGAGACCAGAGAAGGGCAGAGTTAGCCGCCCTGGAGGAGCTTAGAGATGCAGCTTTCTCAAGCAGCCTACATTATAAGGAGAAAGTCAAGGAGTGGCATGATTCTCATATCAGCCACAAGCATTTTGAGATTGGACAGAGAGTATGGCTGTTTGATGCGAGGCTACGATTATTTCCAGGGAAGCTACAGAGCAAATGGAAGGGACCTTTTCTCGTCAGAAAGGTGCACGACAATGGTAGTATTGATATATCCGAGTTGTCTTCTGAGAGCACCTTTCGAGTGAACGGCCAGCGGCTCAAGCCATTTCTAGATCATGAGCCGCGGGACGTTATTGTTGCCCCTATTCATTTTGCGTGAGATGTGGTCTCTTGACTCACATCTTTTGCATCTCACGCCTGATTTTCACTGTTCCTCCGCCTGTATAGATCCAGTTGTCCATATCATTCTATTCTTTAGTCCCACATCCCTTTTTCATCTTATGATTATGCTATACTTAGGGTGTACTTTACCCTAAGTATAGGGGGGATGTCGGACCTGCGAGTATTCTTTTCATTCGGTTTGCTCTTGTTTTGCTGCCTATACTTAGGGATATTTTACCCTAAGTATAGGGGGAGCAGACTCTGTATCTTCTTCACTCGGATTTCCCTTCATGTACAGCTTGCTATACTTAGGATTAGTTAATCCTAAGTATAGGGGGAAACCACCGAGTTCCTCTCATTCTATTCATTCATTCGTTCCTGTACTTAGCCATTCCTTTTCACTTCCCTTTTACTAAGCACGAGTTATGTCTTCTTCATCGCTCTTGATCACTCTGAGGACATCGTTCGAGCTAAGTATAGGGGGGGTGTGTATATATTTCATATATACTTTAGCCATAACTCGTACTTTGTGTGAGTGTGTTAATAAATAAAATGGCTAAAAATCACAAAAATTTAAAAATTTTCATGTACATAAACCTCTCGTATCCTTGCACATACATAGCTAGTGTACAAAGTATTTTTGTAAAAATGATTTCAAAAATCTTTTGTATAAAGTTTGTGTAAATATTTTTGTATCAAAATTATGTATATAGTACAAAATTTTTCCAAAATGTTTTGAAAAATCAAAAGTTTGCAAAAATCTTGTGTAAATGTTTGTAAATATCTTTTTGCAAAACTTGCACTTCATGCATCATCATCATCCATGATTTCAAAACATTTTTCAAAAATTTTGCATGATTGTAAATATTTGTAAATAGCATCTTGTGTACATATATGTATATAATTTTTCCTGGATGAGAGTTGACATTTAAACTAAGCCTGGAATTAAATTGAGAAATGGAGCTTGAATAAGATCTTAATCCACCTAACTTTAAGAGGAACCTTATAGGATTTAGGTTTAAGGCTTTTCAGGTCCATAAGGACTTAATTCTTTGAGTCCACTAGGCTATGAGCATATGTCATCTTGATGAGCTTAAGTAGAACACTTAACAACACATGCATGACTCTTAGAGACAATGGCTTGACTTGCACCTGCACTTTACACATGGCTCTCCACGGATGAGGTGGTGAGGAGGCAGTTTCCTTTGGCTTGGGGTAGCATATGAGGGTAGTACTTCTAGGCGGAACCTCTCTTCTTCTTCTAGTGAAGGAAGTGCACCTCAACTTGGTCTAGTGGTGATGAAGGCTAAAGACAGAAGCTGTGGGTTGCAATAAAGCTTCAAAAGAGGGATAGTCTACTGGCTCAAGAGGAAATTTCTTGTATATATGCTGCACCATGTAGATATGCTGTACAGAAGTCCTTGAAAAAAAAATGCAAAAATGCAAAAGAACTCCAAAAAAGTGGTGGGTCGGATTGAAAATTTAATAACCCCACCGGAGTGTATATAGTCAAATAAAGCAAAGCTTATGGTATCCATGTTACATCTCATGAAGCTTGCAGCGGGAGACTTAGCTACACTGACTAGGCTTCCAAAACTCTATACTTCTACCCCCTCTTCTTGAGCCGGTTGCACTTGAACTTAGAAGGGAATACCCCGCTTCTCGAGGAAAGAGTTGCTAGACCGAGGCATTAGAGTTACCAGGTTGAGGGAGGTTGTTTCTTTGTTGCTTCTGAGGTGGGGAGCCACATATCACTTACACTGCATGGAAAGACTCATGGTCATTAGAGTTTGTGTATGTAGACTTGTTCTGATCTGGTTTATCAAGGAGTCTTGTTCATAGATTGGTGGAACTTAGAGGCTGTTGGGTTTTAAGCTTAAGTCCAAATAAGGTTCTGACACATTAATAATCCAAAGATCTGATCGAGCTCCATATTTCAATTTAATGAAGGAAAGTTTAATAATTCAACTTTGATCCATGTACATCCTCTTTTTCTTTTTCTTTTTCTTTCTTTTTCACTTCTTTTTCAAATAAGTGTTTGCTAAGGGACTAGCAAAGTTAAGTATAGGGGGGTGATGAATACCCATTCATCACTCTTTATTCTTATATTTTAGCTACAAAAACCTTTGCAAATACATGTAGATATGTGTAAATACAAATAATTACCAAAAGCATGCATTGTGTAAAAACTTATAATTAGCATGTTTTTTGTGCAAAAATAAAAGAATAAAGATCAAAAAGAAAAAGAGGGAAATATTTAGAATAAATATTGAGCAACCTAACCCAAGGGAGGGCTCAGTATGGGCCTGACCGCATAAAAGCCACAGTAGAGAGAGATAGGGGCTCATGTGTAAACATTTTTGTAAATAAATAAAATTATATTTTCCTCACCCAAAAATATGCTTGTACATATTTTGCATATATTTAGAAACTCTTAAAAACAAAATAAAAATTTTAAAAATCAAAAATGCAAAAATATCCCTCCACCATGTACATAGACCATCATCCTTTATTTATTTAACCCTATAAATAAATGTATTTATTTTCAAAACTTTTTGTAAATATTCTATGGTATATTTTGTAAATAAAATAAATAAAAAGAATTAAAACAAAAATCAAATAAAAATAATAAAAATTAAAAATACAAAAATATATTGTCCATATGCCATGTATATAGTTGTACATAAATATTTATTTCACCTATGTATATAAATAATAAAAATAAAATAAAAATATCCTTTTATTCCTCATTTTATTCTATAAATAAATAAAACATAAAAGGGGAATAAAAATGGTATAAAAATAATAATTAAAAATCAAAAATCAAAAGCCTCCATATTGTATATATACCTATATAATGTAAATACCTCATTTTTATTTCTAAAAAATAATTAAAAATCACCAAAAAATAGAAAAAAATAAAAGAAAAATATTTCATGTTTTGGATTTTTGCAAAATCGGCCATTTTCTGCCTTATTTTTGAGCTCCAAATCCTATCCACGTGGCAGCTTCTGGTTGGTCCACGGAGATGTTGACCTCCGGTCAACTCCCTCCGCGGACCGCCTTCTCCTGCGGATCTCGCGCCCGACCCGTTTTCGCCTCTTTTTCCGCGCTTGATCCGCGCGCCTTCTCCGCAAACCCCGGGTCCTATTGATTCCTTGTACATCCGACATGACCGCCGGGGTGTTCGCATTGGGATCCGCGCTCCTCGCAGCCCTACCCGACCAGCCCTAGTCGAGTCGGCACTCACGTATATAGCCGAGCTCCGCCGCTCATTTTCGCTATCTTTGGCTCGCCACTCTCATTCCCGTGACCTCCATTGCAATCTCCGAGGTGACAGCTTGCGATTGCCTTTGTCGCAGTGAGGAGGGGGTGCCCGGACCATCGATCCGGCGACTTCGCGTCGCCGTGCTCCACCACTTAGCAGGAGCTCGAGCCTCAGGCAGTGACAACCTTCGAGGCGACGACCAGGAGCTAGCTAAGCTCCAGCACAGTCTTCCACTCCACCCAGGTAGCACTCTAGCTCGCCTATTTAGCTTAATTTGTAGTTTCGCCCAAATCGAAGCTCCGATGTATTCCTTTGATTCCGGCTATATCGTACATCTTCTCGATCATCGGAACACTCAGTCACCTCCGCCATCCCTCGATGCACCTTCTCCGCCCCTTCACTCAACCCAGCTCGCACAGGAGCTGGGGTTCGAGCTCCACCGTCCTCCGCTCGCCGGAGCTCGCTCGTCCCGACCCACAGTTCACCCTCACGCCGCTTCTTCAGGTCGAGGCACTTTGCCCTCGACCCGCGAAGCTTCTGGTATACTTTGCAGGTCAAGAGGAGGCCATCTGAGGCCCCCTCACTTCCAGGCCAGGAGCTTCTCGCCGCCGGCCTCGCCGGAGCCCCTCCAGGGCTCGGCTGGGCCATCGGAGGCCACCACCAGCTGCGGGACGTCATCGCCGATCTTCTCCGATCCTTGGAGGCAGCTGAGGAGGACCCTAGCACGCACACGAGGCCGGCGAACCTCGCCGGCAACCTGTTCTTCGAAGGTCCTCGAGCACCGTCCGATAAGTCCCGCCTTCCAGTTCGCATCGTGACCGTTCATCCACGAAGGAGCAGTTATCGTCCGATCCGCTCGAGGGTTGATCCGGACCGTTAGCGCAGAGGAGAGAGGCACCTGCACCTGACCCGTCAGATCTTCCACGTGGCCCCCTCTGAGGCGTCGATCAGGCCCACGTGCGGAAGAGGAGAAGCGCCCGCTGTCCGAGACCGTTGGATCATATACGTGGTGCACATACAGCCGTCTACGTAATAAAGGGGTAAATTACCTTAGGCCCCCTCTTAGTTTCTGTTTTACGTGTCAGTCCTGTAAATATTTTGTGTCTTTTATTCACGTTGGGTTATTTGCACTTTGGACCCTATGCTTTAGCGTGTTTGCATTTATGCCCCTGTATGTGTGAGCCACGTGCTTCGTCACGTATATGTTTGGGATATTTGCATCATTAGCCCTGTAGTTCTGGATGATCTTTAATGAATGAAAACTTTTTGATAATTGCATATATGCCCCTGTGAACGTTGTATTTGCGCATGTGCGTCTTTTGAGGGGGTTATTTGCAACATAGCCCCTGGACTTTTTGGTACGAGTTACCAAAAGGTCCTCGGACTTGTTTTTCTTACATATAGGTCCCTGAGTGCCCCAGACACGCGCCTCGCGCGTGATTTCTTGGGTATTTTGCACCAGGACCCCCAGAACTTCGGGTATTTGCACTTTGGTCCCTGTGCACAGTGCCCCCTTGTAATTTTTGAATAAAATATCAATTCATCTCCAAATTCGATAAAAATTTGACACATGGCTCCTGCCATGTTGTAGGATTTTTAAGAATTTTGGGGGACATTTTTGAGTGCATTTGTTATTTTTAAAAATTCAAAAACATTTACTTTTGGCACTGTTTCACTTGAAAAATCACCAAAAAATATAAAAACCCCTCTAAAAATTCTATAAAACTTAGGTGTTGTTTCTGTTGTGTTTCTTGATTTTCTAGCCAATTTTGGCTATTTTTCATTGCTTAAAAACCCTAAAAATTCAAAAACACCTAAAAACTCATAAAAATCATAATAAATAATTTAAAAACCCAAAAACAATAATTTTGGTGCTCAAATTTTCCTTGTTTTCTCTAGCATCCAGGAAAATTACCTCCAGGCCCTCTTGAGATCCTTAAATATTTTATTTTTGGATTTTGGGCCTGGCTGGACAGTACCTTGCCTTTTTCGCACTGTTTGATTTTTAGAAAATAAAATACACCTTATAAAAATCCCAAAAATTCACCAAAAATACTTAAAAACCTAAAAAACATAAAAACAATTTTTCTTGAATTTTTGCTTGATTTTTGATGCTTTAAATAAATTGCTCAAGTGTGCTTGTTCTTGTGTCTTCTTATTTTCTTTACATATTAAAAATCCAAAAAAATTTTAAAAACAATTAAAAACCACTAAAAATGTTTTCTCTTCTTCTCTGATTTTTTGACTACTTCGTAGGCCTTTGGCCAACCCGTGCTCCTTGTGTTCGACCCTGGGTGCTATACCAGGTTAATCTCATAGCAGGACCGCTGATTTTGTGCTTGATTAATTTTACGTATTTCGAGTGGTTCATTTTTCTTCTTGATATACCTATCCTCTGAGATCCGGGTCACAACGACCCTTGTCTTATTACCTTCATCCGGGTCTTCGAGATTTTTGGGTTATCACTGGACAAAGAACTGGCCTGAACTATTGCTGCTGCCGATGTCTGCCTGTGACCTGAGACGGGGTTGAGAAGCCGTCTGTGCCTCTTGGAGACACATGATCTGTGTCTTCAGGTCACTCAGCGTTTGTGCCATCTGATCTATATGCTTCATGCCGTGGCACTGCTTCTTCTCTATCAACTCGATCCGGTCTAGCTTCTCACTGATGATGCCCATGTTGGCGGCTGTCGACTCTGCCTGTGCTACTGCCGCTGACGAAATGGAAGGACCAGCATCGACCCGTGCTATCCTCTGATATGACACGGCCAGTGGCTGGGGTCTCCCCTCAGTGTAGAGTCGGGTCTGGGACATCACTGTATAGTTCTCGACCATCTCCTCATAGATGGCCCAGACCTGATCCTCGTCCTTGGCGAAATACAAGCCCCCATAGGATGCGTTCACTAACCCCTGCAGCTCCGGTGTAAGCCCGCAGAAAAAGCTCTGAACAAGGTTGGGATTGGATATGTCGTGATGAGGGCACCGGTCTGTGATCTCTTGGAACCTCTCCCATGCCTTTGGAATTGCTCATTGGGGAGCATGGAGAAGTTGTTGATCAAGGCCCTCGCTGCATTCGTCCGACCGAGTGGGTAGTACTTGTTCAAGTACTTGATTCGGAGATGCTCCCTGGTGGTAACAAATCCCACTAGATGCTTCAGCCAGTTGGCTGCTCTGTACTACTTTTCACTCGGATCTAGTTCCAGCCCGATTTCTCCAAATATTCTTGAATCGATCCGACCGCCATCTTCTCCAATCCAGTGCTCTGATTGTCGAGGGCAGACCCGTGTTTCACGCCGCCATATCATCTAGGGATCTGCTCCTCGACCCGCGCGCTTCACTCTTGTCTTCATCAGACCATGCATCATATATATTCCACCGGAGTCGCGAATTTCTCGCATATTTGGCAATCCTCCTCGCCTATGATGAGCTCCTCCACTTCATCTGAGTGACAACTGATGCGAGCTTGAGTTACAGTAAGGTAGAGAGCAGCTGGGAACCTCAGATCCGATGAATCTTCATTGTGCTCTGCCGCTGGCGAGCCCGAGCCTCTGGAAGAGTCGAACCATCGAGGTGATGACCCTCGAAGGTCCAGCACCTCCAGCCCAGATGGATTCATCCACCAGATAACCTAGTTAGCGTCTACATAGCATTAGATTTAGCTTTTTAGATTCCGACCACTGGACTTTTCATCGGCCACCCACCGTACTCCGTTCACCCATTCACCACTCCGACTAGCCTTTCACCTTCACAAGACTTCTCTCCACCTTCTCCATACCTTCAGCCACCCTGGTTCACCATGGAATGGGGATATCGACTCTCCTCTGCCGTCGCCTCGCCGAAGAGTCACGCGCCACCTCACCCTTCACCCCTCTCACGCGCTAACGGGTCGAGGCGATTTGCCCTCGACCCAATGAGCTACCTGTGCAGGTTTGGAAGCTAATGGGCCTCATCTGGAGGTACAACCGTTGAAGAGCAGGAGCTTCAGGTCCACCTCGTCTATGGAGCACTCTAATTGCTCCCGACGTCATCGGAGACCACCATCAGCTGCAGACCATCTCCAGGAATGTTTTCCTTCTCAGAGCAGCCATGGAGGAGCTCCCCACCACCTGTATTGGCCGGACGAAGTTCGTCGGTGACCTGTTCATCCAGAGCCCTCCTATGCCATCCGATCGAGCCCTCCTACCAGTTCTGATCTCTACCTTCCATCATCCGAGGGTCTCGACCATCCGATCCATCTAAGGATCTGATCCGGGGCGTTGATCATCGAAGGGGTAACAACCATCCACAACCGTCCTATTATGAGTGGACCTCCTTCAGCCGTCGGATCCTTAATAATAAGGGTCAATTTCACTTAGGCCCTTTATGTTTTATCATTTACTTTTCAGTCCTGTAATTATTTGTCGTAGTTGTTTTAAATTTGGATAAATTGCACTTTGGACCTCAGACTTTTAGATTTTGCATTTTAGTCCCTCTGTTTGTGTTGCACGTGCTTTGTCATGTGGTTTTCTGGGATATTTGCATGTTTGGAGCCCAGGTTTAATGAACGTTATGCTTTGAAGTTTTAGTTTCAATATTTGCACTTATACCCCTGTGCATGATGGATTTGAACATGTACTAAATATAAGTGAAAATTGCACAACCCCCTATATTCTTCACACATGTTATAATTAAGCCCCTGGAACTTATTTTCTTTGCATTTTGGTCCCTATATGTTGTGCATGTTTTATTGGTTGAATAAAATAGCAAATTAATTTTAAATTTTGTGAAATTTCGACACGTGGCCCCTGCCATTGTGTAAAAATTTCAATGATTTTTTGGGACATTTTTGTTTTCATTTTATGTTTTTAAATATTTAAAAACATTTATTTTTGCTACTATCTACATTTAAAAATCAATTAAAAATATTAAAAACTCTCCTAAAATTCTAAAAAATTTGTGGTTTGCTTGTTTTTGTGTGTTCTTGCTTCAATTCAATTTTTGTTTCATTTGGACTTATAAATGCCTAAAAAATTGTAAAACCCTATAAATTTCATAGAAATCGTTAAAAATTCTAAAAAATAAAAAAATGCAATTTTTTCATGTAGTTCAGTTTTTACTTTTAGTTTTTCATAAAATTGTTGCTAGATTTTTAGAGGACATTTTTATATTTTTGAATAGCCTTTCAAATCTGGCTGCACAGTAGCTTCTATTTTTGGCATTATTTCATTTTTTTAAAATCAACTAAAAATTATAAAAATCCGAGAAAATCACCAAAAACACTTAAAAAATTATAAAATCCAAAAATATTTTTACCTTAATTTTCTGACTTGGTTTGTGTTGTTAAATAATGATTTGATTGTGACTTTTTGGCTTTCTTTTATATTTTCTTTATAATTAAAAATCACAAAAAAAAATAAAAACCCATAAAATCTACCAAAAATATTTTCTTCTCTTTATTTTGATTTTTGACTACTTCGTAGGATTTTAGACAATCCGTGCTCCTTGACTTCGACCCTCGTCGCTATACCAGGTTAAATAAAATAGCGAGACCGCTATTCGACTTTATTAATTGATTTATTGATTTGGTGGTCTTGGATTTTCTTATTGAGTCCGACTCGAGAGGGTGAGGTCGCAACGACCCTTGATACCTATCTCCCTTTGTTTCCCCGACAACGACACCATTATGATGTACTGACTGACCGATAGACTAAGGGAGATAGGTATGAAGGGTGGTTGCAACCTCATCCTCTTGAGTCGGACTCAACAAGAAATCCAAGACCACCAAATCAATAAATCAATCAATAAAGTCGAATAGCGGTCTCGCAATTTTATTTAACCTGGTATATTTTGGAGAGTTTTTAATATTTTTAGTTGATTTTTAAATGTAGACAGTAGCAACAATAAGAGTTTTTGAATTTTTAAAAATATAAAATGAAAACAAAAATGTCCCGAAAAATCATAGAAATTTTTACACAGTGGCAGGGGCCATGTTTCCAAATTTCACAAAATTTGGAGTTAATTTGCTATTTTATTCAACCAATAAAACATGCACAGCACACATGGACCAAAATGCAAAGAAAATAAGTTCCAAAGGCTTAATTATAACATATGCGAAGAATATAGGGGGTTCAATGCAGTTTTCACTTATATTCAACACATGTTCAAATCCATCACGCACAGGGTATAAGTGCAAATATTGAAACTAAAACTTCAAAGCATAATATTCATTAAATCCGAGCCCCATACATGAAAATATCCTAGAAAATCACGTGACGAAGCACGTACAACACAAACGGAGGGACTAAAATACAAAATCTAAAAGTCTAAGGTCCAAAGTGCAATTTAGCCAAATTAAGAACAACTACGACAAATAATTACAGGACTGAAAAGTAAATGATAAAACAGAAAGGGCCTAAGTGAAATTTACCCATATTATTAAGGATCTGACGGCTGAAGGAGGTCCACTCATGATCGGACGGCTATGGATGGCTGGTACCCCTTCGATGATCAACGCCCCGGATCAGATCCTTAGATGGATCGAATGGTTGAGACCCTCGAATGATGGACGGTGGAGATCAGAACTGGCAGGAGGGCTCATTCGGACGGCGTAGGAGGGCTCTGGATGAACACGTCGCCGGCAAACTTCGTCCGGCCAATACGTGCGGTGGGGAGCTCCTCCAAGGCTGCTCTGAGAGGGAAAACATTCATGGAGATGTTCCGCAGCTGACGGTGGTCTCCGATGAGGCTAGGAGCAACATGAGCGCTCCGGAGACGAGGTGGACCTGAAGCTTCTGCTCTTCAACGGTTGGACCTCCTGATGAGGCCCATTAGCTTCCAAACCTGCACAGGTAGCTCATTGGGTCGAGGGCAAATTGTCTCGACCCGTTAGCGTGCGAGAGGGGTGAAGGGTGAGGCGGCGCGTGACTCTCTGGCAAGGCGACGACGGAGGAGAGTCGATATCCCTGTTCCGTGGCGAACCAGGATGGCTGAAGGTGTGGAGAAGGTGGAGAGAAGTATGGTGAAGATGAAGGGCTAATCGGAGTGGCGAATGGGTGAACGGAGTACGGTGGGTGGCCAGTGAAAAGTCTGCTGGTCGGAATCTAAAAAGCTAACTCTAACACTAAGGAAACGCTAACTAGGTTACCTGGTGGATGAATCCATCTAGGATGGAGGTGTTGGACCTCCGGGTGTCGTCGCCTCGATGGTTCGATGCTTCCAGAGGCTCGGGCTCTCCAGCAGCAGAGCACGGCGAAGATTCGTCAGATAAGAGGTTTCCGGCTGCTCGCTACCTCGCTACAACTCACGCTCGCATCACTTGTCACTCAGATGAAGTGGAGGAGATCATCGGAGGCGAGGGGGATGGCTAAAGATGCGATAAATTTACGACTCCGACGGAATGTATACCATGCAGGGTCCGATAAAGACGAGAGTGAAGCGCGCGGGTCGAGGAACGGATCCCTAGATGATATGGAGGGCGTGAATCACGGATCTGCCCTCGACAATCGGAGCCCTGGATTGGAGAAGATGGCGGTCAGATCGATTCGAGAATATTTGGAGAAATCGGGCTGGAACCGGATCCGAGTCAAAAGTGGTCCAGGGGGGAGAGTTGACCGGGGGTCAACAATCCCCTGTAGACCAATCAGATTATTCCTAGTCAAAAATATTTTTAAAAAAAATAAAATAGAAAACGATTTTATTTAAAAATATTTACAAATAAAAATTGTTTATTATTTTTAATTATTTTTAGTGATTTTTATTTTATTTTTTAAAAATAAATTATGTTATATACATTGTATTATTTTATATACAGGTATGAAATACCTATGTATTTTATACTTTTATTTTTATTATTTTATTTTTGTATAATTACCCCAACTTTATATTTTATTTATTTACAACATAAAATTTGGGATATAAAGTAATTTTTATTTTATTTATATTGTTTCTTTACAAGGGTAAAATAAATAGATATAAGTACATATATAAATGGTATGTACAATATGAAGAGAGAGAAATTATTCTATTTTTGTTTTTATTTTCTTTTTCTCATTTTTATTTTATTTTTAGAAATATATACAAATTACTAAAAATCTATTTTTTTTAATAAAATATATACATGAAGGATGAATATCAGTGAATTGCAATATCTCTCTCTACTTGTTTTATTTTGCGGTCAGGCCAATGCTTGGACCTCCCTTGGGTTCAGGTCACTCAATATTTATTCTAATATTTCCCCCTTTTTCTTTATTTCTTTATTCTTTTATTTTTGCAAAAAAACTTGCTAAATATTGAAATTTACACAAAGCATGCATTCTGGTAATTTATTGTATTTACAATCATATACATGGTGTTTTGCAATGATTTTTAGCTAAAATAAAAGAATAATAGAGTGATGAATGGGGATTCATCAGGAAGCTTCGCAAAATGGCTGGACACCATCGGAGGACGTCTGGTGACGCACGACACCTAGGGCTACCTCTCGAACTTCGAAAGCACCTGCAAATGTATATTTCTGGCTATTTTGTGCAGGGGAGCGGTTATAACAAAAATGTGGGGATCCAAGGAGCTCCTGGGGATGAACGTGGGACAAGGAAACAAGGTTGAAGCTAGCCGAAGCGAGCGTCAACGAGCAGCGGGTGAGGTGGATCGATGGGTAATGGATGTGCTTAGAGTATGAAAATACCACAAGAAAAATGATTCTAGCGACTAAACGGAGTGAATAGAGCAAGTAAAATGGACCTCATTGGCCTAAACCAGGAAGTGGATAGCTCGACGGCCACTTGGCTGGAGATGGGTGAAACGTGCCCAAGAATCACCTCCTCGATGAACCTGATGGCATGAGGAAGGAGCTGTCACCTCCTTCCTTCTTTCTCGTGCAAGAGGAGAAGAGTGCAGCGGTCCGAAGGGGTTCGAAAATAGAAGAAGGTGATGGGGGTGTTTTGAATAAATGGCGAACATGCCCCAAAGTTCGAGGCGCAACGATCACGCCAGTGATCCAAAAGTCGAGACGAGCCCAGGGCGTGGAAGGTGGATCCTCGAGGAGAAAAAGACTAGAGGGGAGTATCATCAAAGGATGAAAGCGTTGGCCTCAAAAAATCCGCGAAGATCAACTAAAATGATGTTCTGACAAATTGCAGACCTTGGTCAGAGAGTTGACCGAAGTCAACAAAAGGGTGAAGCTGGTTGGTCCACGTGGACCAACCAGAAAAAACCCTAGAAAAATTATTTATAAAAATAAATTAAAATAATAAACGATTTTCTTATTTTTTAGGTTATTAAAAAATATTTATTATTTTATAAATTATTTTATTATGATTTTTATTTATTTTTTAGAGGTTTAAAATTACAAGTTACCTTTTATGGACTATATAGAAATAATTATCTATATATTTTAACATTTTTATTTTTATTTTGTATTTTAAATTTTATTATTTTTGTTTATCATTTTATAAATTGATAATTTATTTTTATGGACTTAAATATATTTTTATTTTATTTTTCTGAAGTGTTTTGTACAATTAAATAAATAGAAGTATTGTTTAATTATATTTGTATAGTTATAGGTATTTCATCTATGTATTGGATACAAGTATTTTATTTTTGTGTCTTATTGTTGTTTTTATTCTAGTTTAAATATACATATTAATTATGAATAATATTTATAAAATTATTAAAATATAAATTTGTAAAAATATAATAAATAAATAAATATTTTAATCGATATAAGTATACAAGTGGGTCCAAGACTCAACTTTCAAACCGTAACTCCAAAAAATATGAAACCACCTTCATTAAATAGCTTATTGAAAATTATATACACTTAAAGGTGATTTTGATACATTTAAATTTTTTATTTGAGAGATACAAGTTTGGGAAGTTGGGATTCTGGAAACTTATTCAGATTATAACTTTTTATCTATACACTATTTTGTATAAAATTAATTTTGTATTTTTTTATATTTAGTTATCTACAAATTTCATGTTCAAAGTTTCTTTATTTGGAATATAAAAAGTGAAACTAAAAATAAGTCCTAAAATGAATAAAGAATGAATTAAATAAAAGGGATTTTTATTGTATTTTGGCCCTTATCTTCCCCTACTTTATTCCTTGTCGACCTAGTCTTCGAGATGTCTAGGTCTCGGGGTTTCGGGTCATAAAATATTTACAATATTTTATTCTTTTTCTTTTATTTTCTTTATTCTCTAATTTTGGCTTTAAAAACCGTATTTTATACACTATTTACACAATGATGCATGGATGATAAAAATCCTATATTAACGCTATTTATACGCATTTACTAAACATTTTTAAGGCCAAAATGATAGAATAAAGATGATGAAACGTAGATTCATCACCACCTTATTCTACCATCTTCCTCCATCCCTCTGCCTCGATAGCAGCGTCACCTCCCGTCGATGATCTCAACCTTGTCCGCCTTGGGCAGCACATGCCTTTTCCCTTCCACCATCACAAGCTTCCAAGCTCTCCTTCCAACCCTGCCAAGTAGCTGGATAATCGTACATCATAGCCCACTGCTCTACCTCTGCCCCAACGCACATCCCTCCGACTGAGGCCACTCTAGACATTGCCTCCTCCTCGGCCGAGCACCCACGTGTGTCGCGTGCCCGCTTCCATCAAGTTACTCGCCCTCCATGCCTCATAGCACCGTCCTAGCGCCCAACCTCGGTCCATGTGCGAGCCTCACTCCAAACGTCCCCTCAAATAAGAGGAACCAGAGAGGGGGACGATTGCATCGAGACCCTTCAACCTCTAACATATTGCACATGTGCCCTCCCCCAGCCAGGCATGTGCAAGGCACGTGGCACTTGAACAAAACTATAGAAAGCCCCCTCGTCCGCAGCTAATTCCAGAAGCACTCTTGCCTTCTATAAGGCACGTGCACATCACATTATTTCTTGGAAAATTTGCACAAACAACCTTCAGAGCTCGATAATTAGATCACCACATTTTTATTCATTTTATTTTCTATATTTGCATTGAGAACCATGTGTTCTAGAATCATTTTGAACCATCATTTTGCATCATTTTATCATTTTAAAAGTTGCTTGTTGTAGAACATTTATCCTTGACATTGTGTATGTTTAATTAGATTTTATGAGCTTTGGTTGGTTTAGTATAATTAATAAGTAGAAAATTATATATTTTACCTACTGTGTGATCTTTAACTGCTAATAAATCACAAACTATTCAGAAAATTCTAAAAAATTCATAGTAGGTAGAATTAAGAATGTTCTATATTATGCCCAAAAGTCATGTTATTCCTACTTATATCGAGGTGACAATAAATTCATGGGTTATTTACGAAATTGATTTATAATAGATCGTAGATCAATTACTTATAGGATCTGTTATTTTTTCCGAATTCATCTCTTGTAGATCTTATCTGGGATAATTTTATTTCTGATAGATACACTTGTTTGCTATTTATTAAAATTAATTTGCAAAAAAATCACCTGTATATTTAATTCGTAATTAATTCATATTACGTTAGAACATTTTAAAAAAATACAATAGCTTAATTTTGCATTCATACACATTCTGATAAAGTTTCATTGGAAAGAAGTTCATTTGATTGAAATTTATAGTTTAGCCCTAAACTTGATCGAATATGATTTTCATATTAATAGCATAAAATGACAAAAAATGTCACTTTGAAAACCTAAATTCTAGATCACATTTTGATCAACCTAAGGTGACAACTGCCTCCCCGAGTTCGACCTTGGTCTTGCACAAGTAAAATATAAATTGACTGCTTGCATTAATCAATAAATTAATTAAGTGGTCATTTTGTATTAATCTGAATTGCAAGCCTGCAAAGTATATTTTAATTGTTAATTCGACACTTTTAACAAGCGTAATTTTGGGTTTGTCAACCTGGAGTCGAAGCACTACATTCAATCTAAACACATCTGAATATCATTACATGAAGCTTCATCGAAATGCTAATCTGCACCTATCGACGAACTCCTTTAAAGCACTTGCAACAGGCACTCACACATGCAAGAAAACTTCTAAGCACGACGCTTCAACCTGAAACAACAAAACCTAGAACCTTCAATTTAATCATCATCTGAGGCACGCGACATTCATTATCGGTGATATGATGATATTTCCTGAAGCTACCTCCAGAAGATCAACCATCTGACCACGACACGAAACCACCAAGATGATTGCCCGAACTTGAAAGGGGGAAGAACACCCTCTCACTACTAGATATTGTAATTTTCGTCTAATCAGAAAAAAGACTCAATTTTAGTCATTTGATCATATCAAAACTCAGCCTCTAGATCGAGATCCAATGCTCCACAACGGGTCCTCCACCCAACTGCTTAAGATCAGAAGCACCACGTACGATACACGTGCATCTGGAGATATTTGGTTGTTTTGCACGTTTTGACTCGAACTTGCTGATATTTTATATATGTCATATTGTAGACTAATCGCGTGGGATACAACGTGAACTCTTGTAAAAACAACGAACATACACTTTGAACTTTTAACATTTGCAAAAAGGTCCCCGCAAAGGAGATTCATTTGATCCAACACACGATATCTGGGATAATTTCGTGTTATACCCTGTCTTTATCCATATTATTGCACACACCCTTTATTTCCAAAAATTACGATTATATCCTTAGTATTGTATATTAAATACTATACAAATTATACTCATATTAAATAATATACTAATAATAAAACTATAATAAAAATACATAAAAATACTTGGTATTGTACTATATACAGTATTAAATTTGTTTTGGAAAATAAACATGTTTTCTATTTTTTATAAATCATTAAAAATACCATAAACAATTAAAATACATAAAAACATAAAGTACCTCTAAAAATCCTAAAAAATTACGTACAATATATTTTACTATATTTTACATATAAACAAAAACAAAATAATTTTTTTACATATAACCAAAAATAAAATAAATTTTGAGTGCTAAAATCAATAAAAAAACCAGAAATACACTAAACTTCATAAAATCATAACTAACTCAATAAGAATCATAAAAATGTACAATATCTTGTTGGAAAGATAACTTCACCTACTTTCCAGTAAAAATAAAATAAAAAGATTTTTTTTGTTTTCAATTTCAAAAATAAAAAATAAATCCTTTTTCAGTAAAAATATAGTTTTCAACTTTAAAAATAATCCAAACCCATAAAAATCTTAAAACCTCTAAAAAATTCACAAAAATAGGAAGTAAAATTAAAAATATAAAAGAACAAAATAAAAAGTAATTAAAAATGTAAAATCAAATACCTATAGTACTTCACTTATTGTTATATAAAATTAGAAAAATAGTATAAATTCATAAAATCAAAATCTAGAAAAAGTTCCTAAAAATAAACAAAAATCAGGAAACCCTCATACCTTAGACACTATATCCATTTACCTTAGTTTTGCCACAGTTTGCTTCCATGAGTTCAATACTCTCGTACTTTATCGCTATACTTTGAGTTTAATAAATAATAAAAAATCTTTTTCTATGAATTTCAACCGGTGATTGCAACGACAATTGTCTATCTTTTTAAATGACCCGATTGGTTGGTTTTTTACCTCTCTCTCCCTTGTGTACTATAAAAGGAGGGGAAAAAGACATGTAAAAGGATGATTGATTGCTTACTAGATCTTTTGGCACACAACCACTATAATGATAGGCCATGCATTATCACTCTCTAGTGTTCAAGAACCTAAACTAGGGATGAAAATGAATATGAATATATTTATATCTGATCCACTATCGTATTCGTTATATATATATATATATATATATATGTATATATATATATATATGTATATATATATATGTATGTATATATATATATGTATGTATGTATATATGTATATGTGTTTATATATGTATGTATATATATATATATATTGATATCCGTATTCGTTTTAAAGTGGATGTAGATATGGATATCACTTCAACATTCGCTAATGTTCACATTTGTATTTATATATCCAGTTTACTACATAAATATAGTCATAGATTTATTTCTAATTGTGTTGTGTAACACCATTTTATGATTACATTCACCATTGTTGATATAATTGTTATAAAATGAATATGTTTGATTAGTATATCTATTTTATTTGTAAACTATTTGAAACATGTATATTTTAGTCAATCTATTAAATATTTTTGTTATTATTCATATATATTTTATATTCGTATTCATTCTTAAGGATATGATAACACATTTTTCATATCCGTCATATGTATTCGCATTTATATTCGTATTTATAAAAGAGTAAGGATTTGATTATACCTATATTTGTATATATATCCTTCATCCCTGGCCTAAAATCATGCTCAAGTGGATTGTGGACGTCCACATAGCACTGCCCCTCGTAGTATCGTAGCTCACGCTGACACATGACGAACAGTACACTGATTTCATGCAGAAATTGTTGGTTTAATCCCTTGCACTCGTCGCTGCTCTTCACTCTACTCTTCACTAGTTTATTGGTTAATCATATCCCCCCTCCATATGTGGGAGTAGGATTACATCCCATCAATCTCCAATGATATGTAAGCCCATACATTGTTAATGTAATCAGTTGGGTTAGACTAATCATTTGACTAGATTTGAAGTAGACTGGAAAATAATCCAATATGTTCTGATCTTTCTCTTCAGGCAAGAGAGAGAGAGAAAGAGAGTTCATGTAGTTTCACACGATTTTCACATTATTCACGTGAACCCTAGATCCCATCCCAAATCCCCAGCATTAATAGACCAAGCTGTAAAGTTGCATTGTGAGAGCAACCAGAGATAATAAAACTAATCAGTGGGGCACAGAGTACAGTTCCCCTCCATCTACGTTTTCGCATCCATTATTGTACAACATGTCATTATGCATGCAGCTACAGTAGCCTCTGCAGAGGCACACCGTTCCAACAACTTAAGCCGAAATGTGAAGGATGTGCTTAAGTTGGCACCTGCAGATCCTCCACCATGGAGCCCATATCTATGGATTTGCATCGATGCCCCACCTGTATATGTTGACTCTTTTCAACTATAGGGATACCCATTGCTTCCAAAGCTGTGTAAAAACACCCCCTTCCCTCCAAAAGCTTGTGATTACTACGACCTCCTTGCAGCAGTGGAGGGAGACATCTCTTTATAGATCATGGCAGCGTTGTCCCCTTCAAATAATGACGATGCACTTTTCTGTTGATTCAATGAGCACATATCCTTATGACAGATTTATATATGTTATACTTGTTGGTCCGATTTTCGAACTAGAGGGTGTTTTCGAAAAGATCGAACAATGCATCCTTTGGTTTGGGCATCCAGGTTTTAAAAACAACAATAGATAAGTGTACCTCGTTATATAGATTGTTGTTAATGGTCGATAGTGATATGGATAGTACATTCATAGTTAACTTCTGGTAAAAAATTATTTTACAATGAATAATATTTATCATTATATATTTGAAAACGGACAATATAACGATGGTTTTAAAAAATGTGACTCTAAAGTCATTTTGTTTTAGGGTATCTGAGCTGCAAATGTAATGCAATATTCACAAGATATCTAACATACAATTCATAAAGATCGTACCTTTTGCATATATATATATATATATATATATATATATATATAGATATATGTATGTATGTATGTATGTATGTATGTATGTATGTATGTATGTATGTATGTATGTATGTATGTATGTATATGTCTGATCAGGTACAACATGCCAACGTCACAACCAAAAAATATGAAAAATGTAAAGATAAGGGCTATGGAAAATTTATCATCAATCGACAAATGCAATAAGACAACATACAAGGAAAAGAGTCCGAGAAATATATGACCAACGCATTTCGTTGGGTACTCTTCTTAAGAACGAAACAAATCTCTAGTGCAGGGGTTAGTAATATCTAACTCCCATGATTTGTCAGTCCATTACAATAAATGGTACACTACGTTCTAGGTCTTTCTTGAAGAAGTCATCTTCCATAACAAAATCAAGTAAATGTCTTACGATCTTGCTAAGCAGAAAAAGAAGATTATGGAATGTATGGTATCAGCATTACTATAAAAGTAACCTATGATAATGAATAATTTGTATATCCGAAAGCTGCCTCCCATAATAAAGTCAAGTAGACGTCGTACAGTCTTACTAAGGAGAGAAAGGAGGTAAAGGAAATGTATGGTTTCAACACTACAATAAAAGTAGCCTTTGATAATGAATAAGATAATACATATTTTTATATCTTCTATTGTTATTAATATAATAACAAATATTGCTCATTACAAAATTATCTATTATTCTTGCAATTCACACAAACGTCATATATGTTCCTAAAGCTTTAAATAATGTTGATTATTTGTTAACTTTTCTGTAAATTTGTATTAATTGTTCTAATTTTTCAATGATTTGTTGGAAAAGTCTATGGGCAACCATCATCACATGATTTATTACTAGGAATATAGAAACAAATATGATAGTCATTAAGAATCTAAAGAAGCAAGTAATCGATAATATTCACTCTTACATACTTAATTACAGAAGATCTACAATAGTAGAATGTTGAAGAATATTTACATATACATGTGTATAATACAAGCTACACATTTTGTATATTTTAAATTTTCTAATATTTTTGTTGTTTTATATATTTAGAATAAGGTGGAGAATCGAGTTCTTTTTTATCTCTCTAGGGTTTAGTCCTACAGAAGGACCCTAGACATCTTCAATAATCATCTCATTCAATTCCCTTCACATGGTATCAGAGTAACGGTCCTAGACTGGTGTTCTGATCTAATCTTCCCCTCACCCCTCCACCCCATACTCCCCCACCCCCCTCACCTCTGCCAAGTCACGTGGGGCCTCCAGACCTAGGGAGCATCGCTTCGGCCTCCTCAGTGACCCCTAGCGCTATTGAGCATCGCGTGTGGCCCCATGTCGGCCTCCCTAGAGCCACTAGCCTCCTTGCAACCTCTCCCGTGCACCACCTCAGGTCCCGCCTCACCCCCTCGCACCTAGTGCCTAGCATCACATGTGGCCCCTCGTACCTAGCGTTACCTCAGGACCTCCCAGCCCCTCCCCCCAACATTGCCACGAGCCCCTAACGCCATCGCCAGCACCTCAAGCTCATCTCTGCATCCCCTCCTGCTCCCTAGCATCGCCTTGGGTGTCTCCCTATGGTTCCATGTACTATTTCTTGCCTAGGAGCACCACCTAGTCTCCTCAGCAGCACCCAAGTTGCAGTTCAAGGTCACCTAAGCTACATGTGGGTCCCTACGACGGGCCTCCAGCTTTGACTGCGCCATCCAGTCCTCCTGACGCATTGGAGCGTTGTCTGAATGACCTTGTGCTACTTGTGCGAAGTTGAAGTCGCCTCGAATACCCTTGTTAATTCAACAGGGTTATCAATCGAATTAGGTTTGCCATTCGTTGTAGTCAGGTAATCGAGACTTCGTCAAAAACCACTAAGATTTAATGTTCGATTAAACTCAAGCGGTAAATTTATTTTACTTGAGCAAGCCCAAGGTCGAACTCAAGGAGGCAGCCATCTCCTTAGGTAAATTTTAAGTTAATTTCGATGTCAGATTTTCAGGAGAGTATTTTTTGGTCTTTTTAAAATTTTTTTTGCAATTAAAAGAGAGATAAAATGCAATTTTGGGCCAAATTTAGGCTAAATCATAAAAGATAGTCAAATGAAGTCCATAATTAATGATTCTTGGCCAGAAGATGAAGGCAATGAGACTAACCTATTGTAACTTTTTTTGGAATTTTTAGACTCTGAATGAATTAATTATGAATTAAATATGGATGCAGGGTAGTTTTTGCAAAATAAATTTTAATAAATACCAAGGCAAATTATTTTTAGATATAAAAATTATCCTAGAAAGATCTATGTGAGAAGAATCCAAAAATTTAGAATTCTAAAAAATGATGTGAATTGGATCTATTAAAAATCAATTAGGCAAAATACTATTTTATTTATTCATGTCTCGTGGTGCATGCAAATTCTATGTTTTTTGGGCACTACGTAGAACAACTTCAACTAAGTCTAATGTGATTTTATGGTGATTTTTAGAGGAAAAAATAATTTAATATTTAATTTAAAAGGCACATAATGGGCAAAGTATATCAAATTCCACAAAAATAAGATTATTAAATTCAATGTGGCTCACAAAAATAAGACACGTGCCACAATAGATAAAGCTCGAGTTAAACTACAACATGCAATTTTTGGAATTAAAAAATGATGAGAAATAGACACCTAAATATGCGTACAAACATTGGGACCAAAATGCAAGACAGAAAATTAAAATTTCTTAAAGTAAAACGTGCATATAGGGACTAAAGTGCAAATACCTATTATGATGGGGGTGTGAATGCAATTTTTCCATTGGAACATGTACTTCTCAAGTAGCACGTCTGGCAAGGACCGAAATGCAATTTCTGAAAGTTGCAGGGGCCTCGGTGCAAATTAACCAGCTCGCACGTGCTGGACACGTGAGGGGGCTAGGCTTAGGAGACGTAGGAGGCTCGCACGGCTCTGGAGGTTCGGACTTGCTTCGAGATAGCTTAGGATGCTCCGAGCCTAGGGGTCGGGGTAGAGGCTCGGAGGGTGGCTACGTGGCGCAAGCTAGACCGCTAGATCTGAATAGATCCAACAGCTACTGGAACTGAATACGTGGCACCTGAGGGATTGTTAGATCGAGGGCGATCCCATGGTGGTGATGGCTGACGACGTGGCATTATGCGGGTCATTGGATAGTGATCAATCCAACGGTATATGGATGTCAAAGCAGATGCGACGTAGAGAAATAACGGCCATTGGATCCTCCTGATCCAACGATGGCGGGAAGCAGGCGACGTGTCTTGATCAGGACCTTCGGATAAGGAAGATCCAACGGTATCTGCACGCCATCTTCTCCGATCCGCCTCCTCCTGCGGCGGACTTGGCAGGGCTCCAGCGATGGGCTCCTTGCTCCGTGATGACGCGCCTGACAATCGGGTTAAGTATGTAAATAATCAAAGGTCGTCGTGACCCAAATCACCAAGCGCGGTCAATCGAGAAAAATTTATAACCACTCAGAAAAAGATGTTAAATCGATGAAAACAATGTAAGCGGTCTTTCGCTATTCTTTTTACCTGGTATAGCGACCAGGGTCGAACACAAGGAGCACGTTTGAAAAAAAAACTAAGCAGTCAGATTTCAGAAAAGCTAATTTTTTAGTGGTTTTTGAATTATATATTTTTTTTTGTATTTTTCGAATAAGCACAAATGAATGGAAACACACACACACACTACACTATTTTTGTATTTTTTTTAAAAGGTAAAAAAAATGCTTAGAAAATTAAAGAGATTAAAATGCACCTACAGAAATATTTTTGGAATTTTTAGGCAATTTTTCGATTTTTATGAATTTTCAAAGTTTAGACATGTAAAAAGACAATGTTTTTTTTTGATTTTTTAAATATATCAAATGAAGTCAAAATGCAATGAAAAATTTATACACTGAAAAAGACCATAGAAGAAGCTTACACAAATTTTTACAAAATTTTTAAGGTCATACAAACATTTATTTGATCACAAAAAGCAAGCAAGTTTGAGTCTGAAAATGCGGGGCCAAATTGCAATTATTCACAGTTTATGCATTACAAAATAACAAGAAGTAAAGGACAGATGGAAAGTAAAAATTACCCAGTGAACATGTGCTTCACATGTGATTTGCTAGAGCATGAGGGCTTTTCTGTAGTATAAATAACTTCCAAAGGTTGCTTTGTAATTTCTCCCTTTTTTTTATTCACAAACCCACTAGGGTTTCTTCCTCTTGAAACCTTTCTTATTCTCAAACAAAGCAGCCGCCGCCTTTGGAGTTTCCTCAAAGATGCACAAAGGGTGTCGGCCGCCGGAGGTGTCTGAAAGCGGAGATGGGCGGAGCCGCGGGGCAGCGTGGCCTGGAAGTGAACAAGACGCGTGGCCGGGCCGGCAGATGGAGGAGAGGCGGAGGCGAGCGAGGGGCGGTGCCGGGGCTGCCACCGATCGTGCGGGTGGCTGGCGCGCTGGGCGGAGGCGGCCACGCGCGGGGGCGTGGGGCTTGGAGGGCACGCGTCAACGCCGCGCGCGTGGAGGTCGCGGAGGAACGGCGGGGAGGTCGGGGCTGACGCGCTGGAAGAGCGTCGGCGCGCGGGCGTCTACACGCGCGGACGCTGGGAGGCGTCGAGGAGGGCTCGTCGTAGCCCAGGTGGCGGAGGAGGTCGTCCAAGCGGCGGGCTGGACAGTGGCGTGCGGAGGCGGAGACGGGGCCGGCGCCGCTGGGAAGGAGGCCGCGGTCGTGGGGGGTGCGCCGAGTGGTGCAGTCGCGGGTAGACAGGTGTGTGGCCGCCTCGCTCCGCGCGGTGCCGCCGTGGAGGAGGGCAGGAGGCGCGGAGGTCGGCTACAGGCCGCGGTGGCGCGGCTGAAGAGCGGAGAGGACGCCGGTGGGCGATGGCCGCGCAGGACGCGGCTGGGCCGCGATGGGGCAGGTGCGGGGGTGGCGACCCGCCCTGTGTTGCTGTTATCTTTTTTATTTTTTTTATTTTTTTTATTTCTTTTTGCTGCAGGAAATTGTTAGAGAAGAAAAAGAATTTTTTTATTTTTTATCAGAAATATGTAAACAGTAAAAACAAATTTTTATTGTTCTTTTTTTATATATTTTCCTGCAAAACAGATGGTTAGAGATAAGAAAATATTTTTTTATTGTTTTATTCCTGCAAAATAAAACATTAGAGAGAAAAGCAAATATTTATTTATTTATTTATGAACAAACAAGGATTTGGATGGGCGGATCTTGGCGTGGTGAAAGAAAGATCCAGGGACTCTGACCACCATGTGTGGTCGGAGGTGAAAGGTTGTGTGAGATAGACGTGAAATGGAGAGATTGAGAGATGAGATGAAAAATTGATTTCGAGGGCGGATCGAAATGTGATGGAAAATTTTGGAGATTTTTAAAGATCTAACAACTAATAAACTAGGAGAAAAATTAGAACTACGATTACCTACAAAAAAAGAACATGAAACAAAGTTGGGATCTCACCTTGAGATTGGAAATGCTATTGTGGCCTCGACGAAGACCGAACGTTGTTACCGGACGGCTCGGAGGCTAAGCACCTTTCTTCGACGAGTAGCTTCTCGGAGGTCGGGCTCCTCTCTCCAAAAGTTGATCCAGTGTGAATGAGGGAGGAGGAGCCCATTAAAAAGAGAAGAAAATCAAAAATGGAAGATATTCACAAATGAGAAAAGTGTTTATTTGTTAATTAAAATAGAATAATTGAATAAATAAAATAAATAATTAATTAAAAACGAATTTCGTAATTAATTAAAATAAATAAATTAAATAATTCCCAAAAATCAATTAACCACCTTAATGGTGGCTATTTAAGGCACAAAATCAAATCTTTACATAAAAGGTAAGTTATCAAATCAAATGAATTCAAATAAATCAATAAATTAAATAATTACATATGATTTTCGTAATTAAATAAATTAAATTAATTAATGTGAGACAATTAATTTTTTTGGTAATTTTTATTTAGGGAAATTAATTGTATACATATATTATACACATATAATACAATATACATAGGTACATATAAGGAAATATTTTTATAAAAGATTTTTTTAAATTTTTATTTTTTTATTATTTTTAATGAAAGTAGTATTTACAAATATATACATTATAAAAATAAATATGAATAAAATATATACAACAAGTATATGGGAAAACTGTACAAAACACCCCAGAAAATTGAATTTTTAACCGTAACTCCAAAAAGTACGAAACCACGGCCATTTGAAAGATAATTTAATTTATAGTATGATGGAAGTGAGTTTGGTTCAATTTGAGCTTGTATGGAGCCGGAATTGATGTTTCAATTATCACTTTGTGGCTTTTTCTAGTTGTAATTATTTGCAATATATACACTAATTTGATTTACAAATATTTTTATTATTTACAACGTATTTTTATTTACAACTTTTATTTACAAAAATAATTAGTTTGAGGTCAAATTATGTACAAATAAAATAATGTAAGTTTTGTACAAATATACATGAAAAATATTTACAAGATATTTTTGATTTTTCTGACAAACGACCCTATCTCCCCCTACTTTATTCCTGGTCGATCAGGTCAAGTCTTGACCTTCTCTCGGGGTTTGGGTCAGTCTGTATTTATTGCATAACTACATCCTTTATTTTTCTTTTCTTTTTCTTTTCTTCTTTATTCTTTTATTTATGTACAAAAAGTGTTAAAAATGCAATTTTAACAAATGCATGCAAAATGGTAAATTTATGAAATTAATGGGTATTTACAGGTGTTTGACTAAGAAATTGAAGCTAAAATAAAGGAATAAAGGCGATGAATCGTGGATTCATCATTCCCCTATACTTTACCTTTGCTAGTCCCTTAGCAAACACTTATTTGATAAATAAGTGAAAACAAAAATAAAGAAAAGAAAAAGGAAAGAAGTTAGAATAATGTTGACTTTTAAACTTATCTTCATAAAAATGTAGTCTGGAGCTCTGTCAGACCTTTGGATTATTTGTGTGCCGGAACCTTAATAGGATATGGATTTAAAACGTAACAGCCTTTAAGTTCCACCAATCTATGGACAAGACTCCTCAATAAACCAGATCAGAACAAGTCTACATACACAAACTCTAATGACCATGAATCTTTCCATGCAGTGTAGGTGATATGTAGCTCCCCACCTCAGAAGTAACAAAGAAGCAACCTCCCCCAATCTGGTAACTCTAATGCCTCGGTCTAGCAACTCTTTCCTCGAGAAGCGGGGTATTCCCTTCTAAGTTCAAGTGCAACCGGCTCAAGAAGAGGGGGAAGAAGTATAGACTTTTGGAAGCTCAGCCAGTGTAGCTAAGTCTCCCGCTGCAAGCTTCATGAGATGTAACATGGATGCCATAAGCTTTTGCTTTATTTCACTATATATACTACGGTGGGGTTATTAAATTTTCAATCCGACCCACCACTTTTTTGGAGTTCTTTTTGCATTTTTGCATTTTTTTTCTTTTTTTTCTTTTTTTTTCTTTTTTTTTAAATGCCTCTGTACAACATATCTACATGGTGCAGCATATATACAAGAAATTTTCCTCTTGAGCCAGTAGACTATCCCTCTTTTGAAGCTTTATTGCAACCCACGGCTTCTGTCTTTAGCCTTCATCACCACTAGACCAAGTTGAGACGCACTTCCTTCACTAGAAGAAGAAGAGAGGTTCCGCCTAGAAGTACTACCCTCATATGCTACCCCAAGCCAAAGGAAACTGCCTCCTCACCACCTCATCCGTGGAGAGCCATGTGTAAAGTGCTGGTGCAAGTCAAGCCATTGTCTCTAAGAGTCATGCGTGTGTTGTTAAGTGTTCTACTTAGGCTCATCAAGATGACATATGCTCATAGTCGTGTGGACCCAAAGAATTAAGTCACTAGGACCTGAAAAGTCTTAACTCCACATCTTATAAGGTTCCTCTGAAATTAAGTGGATTAAGGTCCAACTAAGCTCCATTCTTCAAATTTATTCCAGACTTAGTTTAATCGTCAAGACTATCCTAAAAAATGCACATGCCAATGCAAGAAAATATGTACAATGCATAGAGAAAACAAAAATCTTTTTGTGAAACAAATTTCAAATTTTTGAAATTTTTATGGATTTTTGAAAAAAGATGCACATGCAAAAGTTTTTTTTTTCAATGTAAATAGTTAGAAAAATATACAAATATATACAAAGTTTTTTTTTAAGGAAAAGATACATATTTACACAAGAGTGAGTTGATTATTTTACAAGCATGAAATGCAAGAATTTACAACTTGAGTAATTTATACATGTATATACACAGTTGGATTTTTTAATTTTTATTTTATTCATTTTTTTATTATTTTTTTTGTGATGCATATATTCCTCAAATTTATTTGAAAATAATTTTACAAATAATTTTGAAAACTATAGTCCAAAATAATTTTGCACACAATTTTACAAACATTTACACACATTTGAAAACTATTTGGCAAACATTTTTCGAATAGTATATATAGATTTTCAATATAATTTTTCAACCATTTTTCCAAACATTTGCAAATAGTTTTAACAAAATCATTTTATTTCACACAAAGAAAAGAAAAAAAATTTTTACAATCCACAATATTTTTACACAGGTTGAAAATATTTTTCAAACATTTTTCAAATAGTTTTCAAAAGATTTTTCAAATAGATTTTCAAACTACTTTCAAAATATTTTTCAAAATATTTTAACCTGACTTATTAGCCAGTATGTACAAGGAAAAATTTTGAGGAAATTTATGCGTCTCTTTTTTTTTTAATATTTACACAGTATTTTAGCCATATTAAAAATATGAAAGTACGAGTTATGGCTAAAGTATATATACAATATATACGACACCCCCCTATACTTAGCTCGAACTATGTCCTCATAGTGATCAAAGAGCTGGAAATAAAGACATAACTCGTGCTTCGTATAGAAAAGTGAGAAGAATAGTATACTACAACGACGAATAAAAGAATAAAATCAATAGAAGTCGGTGATCCCCCTATACTTAGGATCAAGTAATCCTAAGTATAGCATACTGTACACAAAGGAGAAAACCGAGGAGATGAATATACAGAGTCTACCTCCCCTATACTTAGGGTAAAATATCCCTAAGTATAGGCAGCAAAACAGAGGTAAAAAGAATCTAAAGAATAATCAAACGTCTGACACCCCATATACTTAGGGTAAAGTACACCCTAAGTATAGCATAATCATAAGCTAGAAATGGGGTGTTTAGACAAAAGAATGTGTGATATGGACATCTGGATCTATACAATTGCGAGAGAAAGTGAAAATCAGGCATGAGATGCAAATGATGTGAGTCAAAGACTACATCTCATGCAAAATGAATCGGGGCAACATCGACGATCAGCGGTTCATGATCAAGATATGGCTTTAGGTGCTGACCGTTAACTCGGAAGGTGGATTCAGATGACATCTCAGATATATCAATGATGCCATTGTCGTGCACCTTCCGGACCAAGTATGGTCCCTTCCATTTGCTCTGCAACTTCCCTGGAAATAGCTTTAGCCTTGCATCGAATAACCATACTTTCTGATTCGGTTCAAACTGCTTATGGCTGATGTGAGAATCATGCCATATCTTTACTCGTTCCTTATACTGTAGGCTACTCGAGAATGCTGTATCTCTAAGTTCCTCCAGGGCTGCCAATTCTGCCTTTCTCTGATCTCCTACACTCTCTGGATCTAAAAATATCTCAGTAACAGCCCATAGTGACTTATGCTTCAGCTCAACTGGTAAGTGGCACGGCTTGCCATAAACGAGTCAGAATGGAGATGTACCCAATGGAGTCTTGAAGGATGTCCGATATGCCCACAAGACCGAGTCTAAAAGCTGCGACCAATCCTTTCGGTCTGGGCGGACTACCTTCTGCAATATAGTCTTAATCTCCCTGTTAGAAACCTCAGCAAGACCATTCGTCTGTGGATGATAAGGAGTGGCAACTCTATGATCTATGCTGAACTCGTTAGCAAGGGCCCTTACCTTGTCATTGATAAAATGAGTCCCCCCGTCTGATATCAACACTCTAGGTACCCCGAACCGTGAAATGATATTTTTCCTCAAGAATTTGCAAACGGTATTAGCATCTGCGGTTCGGGCGGGGATGGCCTCAACCCAACGACTCACATAATCTACAGCAAGCAAGATATACTCAAATCCCTGACTCTTAGGAAATGGACCCATGAATTCGATGCCCCATGCGTCAAAAACCTCACAGAAATGAATGGGCTGCATCGGCATCATATCTCTCTGTCCACAAGTGCCCATTTTCTGACAGTCAGTACACCTCTTCACGAATTCATCTGAATCTTTGAAGAGGGTAGGCCACCAAAGGCCGGATTGAAGCACCTTCTGTGCTGTCCGTCTCCCAGAATGATGTCCTCCTGCCTCAAGCTTGTGGCAATAGGTGAGGACACTATGTTGCTCTTCTTGAGGAATACACCGTCTCCAGATGCTATCCCCTCCTTCATGATAAAGAGTGGAATTCTCCCAATGGTACGACTTGGCTTTTGCAAGAAAGGTCTCAAGTCGCTGTCTGGGCCAATCTTGTGGGACCTTCTTCGTGACAAGGTAATTCACAATATCAGCGTACCATGGAAGTGAGGTGATTGCAAGGATCGCCTCATCTGGAAAAGTCTCTGTAATAGGTGTAATCTGATCCGAATCCTCAAGGTTCTCTAAACGGGAGAGGTGATCCGCCACAACATTTTTAACTCCAGGTTTATCCTTAATCTCTATATCAAACTCCTGGAGTAGAAGGATCCATCTGGTCAATCTGGCTTTGGCATCCTTCTTTGCCATTAAGTATCGGATGGCGGTGTGGTCAGTATAGATAGTCACTTTAGATCCAAGAATATAAGATCGAAACTTATCCAAGGCAAAGACTACAGCTAGCATCTCTTTCTCTGTGACTGTGTAATTCCGCTGAGCGGCATCCATTGTTCGGCTAGCGTAATGAATGGCAAAAGGCGCTCCATCTCTCCTCTGTCCTAGCACAGCCCCTATGGCAAAATCAGAAGCATCCGTCATGATCTCGAATGGGAGAGACCAATCAGGCGGCTGAAGGACAGGAGCCTTGACAACTAGATTCTTGAGAGTCTCAAATGATGCAAGACACTTATCATCTACAAGGAACTCAGTGTCTTTTGTCAACAAATCTGTGAGCGGTCGGGCAATTTTGCTGAAGTCCTGTATGAACCGTCGGTAAAAACCGACATGCCCCAGAAAAGACCGCAACTGTCGTATATTGGACGGTGGATTGAGCTTCTTGATGATATCCACCTTGGCCGGGTCGACCTCCATGCCCCTGTTGGAGATGATGTGGCCAAGGACCGTCCCCTGAGTCACCATGAAGTGACTCTTCTCCCAAGACAAGACTAAGTTGACCTCAATGCAGTGTTGAAGTACTCGGTCTAGGTAATCAAGACATGCATCAAAACTGTCACCATAAACCGAGAAATCATCCATGAAGACTTCTAAAAATTCACCAACCATGTCCGAGAAAATAGAGAGCATGCACCTCTGGAATGTAGCCGGGGCATTACATAATCCAAAGGGCATCCGTCGAAAAGCATACGTCCCAAACGGACAGGTGAACGTTGTTTTCTCTTGGTCTTCAGGCGCTATGGCCACTTGATTGTATCCCGAATACCCATCCAGAAAGCAATAGTAACTCTTCCCAGCTAATCTCTCAATGATCTGATCTATGAATGGTAGCGGGAAGTGGTCCTTCTTGGTGGCCTGATCCAATCGTCTGTAGTCCACACAGACCCTCCAAGAAGTGGGTACTCGGGTGGCTATCTCCTCTCCAGACTCATTCACAACTGTGGTGATACCCGTCTTCTTGGGTACCACATGCATTGGACTAACACACTTAGAGTCAGAGATGGGGTAGATAAAATCGGCGCTCCACCACTTAGATATTTCCTTCATAACCACTTCTCGAAGATTCGGGTTCAGCCTTCGTTGGAACTCACGCGAGGGCTTGGCGTCTTCTTCGAGATAAATGTGGTGGGAGCACAGGGCCGGACTTATCCCCTGGAGATCAGCCACACTCCATCCAATTGCCTTGCGGTTTCTTTCAAGAACCTCCATCAGACGAGATTCTTGGTCTTCAGTCAAATCTACTGAGATAATGACTGGGAACATATTTGGCTCTCCTGCAAGGAATCTATACTTCATACTCTGCGGTAAGGTCTTCAATTCTGGACAAGTGGGAGCTGGTAAATCTGGTTTCTGAAATGTCTGAGTGAATGCTACCAGATCTGTGTGTGAGAACTCTCGTAATGGTAAATCCGACGAAGATGGCTCTGCTGGTATATCTGTCAGCTGTCCTGGCTCACTCTCCGTCCTAGCTGTCGGCTCTGCAGGCACCAGACACGGTAAATATTCATCAAACTCCTGCCAATCAAAGTTGGTGTCTGTGTCTGAGGAATCTGAATCTGAAGCGCATGAGATAAAATCGTCTTCGCTATCCTGATCATGGTAATCAGCCTCTACTGTATCATGTGCCATGAGTGTGCTCTCCGAACTCTCATCTGCCACGATATGTGAATCTTCACTATCTGAGGATGTGGCAAGAGCTCGTGATGCGGGATCTGCCCAAACTGCTTCGTCGTCTGTAATCACAAAGTCACACTCATGGTGGATGTCTAGCTCTGCATCTATCATTCGCTCCGAGTCGGTCATCTGATCTGAGCACTCTGAATCTTTAGATCGTGTCTCCTCGATCGTCTCTATTTGTACACTTTTGCCCTCGATGCGAAAGTATACCTTCCCACCATCATGGTCGGTTACCGCCTTGGCTGTGGCCAAGAATGGTCTTCCTAAAATGATGGGGGCATCGATCACACGTTCAGGGATCTCCATGTCCAATACAACAAAGTCCACGGGGAATTTCAGGCCCTGAATTGTGACGACAACGTCCTTAAGTAACCCCTTTGGCCTCTTTACAGATCTATCAGCAAACTGAAGGATCGTCCTGCTCTGTCTAAGAGGGCCAAACTCGAATCGATCGAGTAAGGCAGCCGAAAGGAGGTTAATCGAAGAACCGCTGTCCAAAAGAGTACGATCGAATTGCTACTCATGAATGTGGCATCTGACATATGGAGCTCCTGCATCAGGTTTCTTGGCTGGCAATTTATTTTGTATAGCGAAGCAGGTGTCACGTGTCAGCACATGGATTTCTGTATTCCTCTTCTTCCTACGTACAGTGGTCTTCTCTCTCAAGTGCTTCTGGAAGAGAGGGATGTGCTCTAATGCCTCCTGTAGAGTCAGCTGGATATGGAATCTGTCAATCATCTGTTGGCTGAACTCTAACTGTTGTGAATTTTTTGGATTTTTCATTTTCTTCCCTTGCCCTAAGCGGAGTGCCTGAGGGAAAGGGATAGCTGGACCCTCCTCAGATAGAGGGTCAGGAAGAGGTTCCTGTTGCTGGGAAGGACTGGAATCCATACAAGAGTGATCATGCAACACATATGGACTCTGAGTAGATAAAGAAACCTTTCCTTTATTCATTTTTTTGTTATTTTTGATAATGTCCTGAGAGACATAGGTATGAGGCAACACAACAGAACTAGAAATGGTGGCATCAGCACCACCCACGGCATCTGTCTTTGCGGCATCAGCACCGCGCTCTGGCTCAGCATCACATCTAATAGTGGCATCAGTACCACTAACTGCATCTGGAGAAATGACGGCATCAGTACCGTCGACTGGATCATCATCCTTGGTGGCGTCAGCACCACCGTCATCAACATCATCAGCGGCATCAGCACCGCTATCCTCCTCGTCTGACGCTCTCGAATCATCAATGGGCTGTCGTTCAGACGAGGCGCCGCCGGCTGGCCTTCTACCGCTCCTAAGTTTTACAAAATCAGCATCAAATATGGGGGAAGAAATATCATTCAAAATATCACTAGGAGTGGCGGCCTCTGTAAATTGTACCTGCTCAGACTTCCTCTTCAGATTGTTCGGGTTAGGTTCAATCTGAGCGGGTATGGCAGCTTTTCCCTTGATTATCTCCCTCATTTCCTGTCGGAACTCATCCATCTCTCGCCGGAAGGACGCCTGCTGGTCAGTGAGTAAGCGGGTGAGGTCATCAAGGGCCGGGTTCTCATAGACAAGTGCATGAGAACCAGATGCGTTCCCTCGCTGGAATTGAGTGGGAGGCTGAGAGTACTGTTGAGGCTGTTGTTGCTGCCTCCACTGCTGTCCTTGATGGTAAGGACGAGGACCCTGTTGGAAGTGCTGCTGTGGTTGGGAGTAATGGGGCTGCTGCTGCTGGCTGCTCTGTCCACCCTGAGCTGGAGGCTGCTGCTGGGACGAGGTACCTCCATTGGACCACCTGAATCCAGGATGATCCCGGCGTATCCCGGGCTGCTGCCGGTCATACCAAATCCTGTTGACTTCCATCAACGGCTCATGCTCGTACGGAAAAGGGGAAAGAACTGCCAGTGGCTGATCCGGCTGATACATCACCATCTGAGTGTCCTGCGATGGTGGTGTCTGAGAGTAGTGCTGCTGCAACTGCTGAACCGGCTCTGCCTGAACGTGGTGAACCTGGTGGTATTGGGCAGAGTGCTGGGAAGAGCGGTTGCTGGTGGGATCAGCTCGTGACCTGGAACGAGGCTGAGTAGCCTCTTGTGCCTCCTGGAGACACAAGATGTGGGTCTTCAGGTCACTAAGAGTCTGTGCCAATTGATCTATCTGTGTCATGCCTTGGCACTGCTTCTTCTCTATTATCTCAATGCGGTCCAACTTCTCACTGATAATACCCATGTCAGCAGCTGAAGATTTTGCCTGGGCTGCTGCTGCTGACGAAGAAATGGGTGGACCCGCATCAACCCGTGATATCCTATGATAGGACACGGCATGGGGTTGGGGTTTCCCTTGAGCATAGAGCCTAGTCTGGGACATCACTGAGTAGTTTTCAGCCATCTCCTCATAGATAGCCCAGACTTGGTCTTCGTCCTTGGCGAAGTAGGAACCCCCACAAGAAGCGTTGACAAGCCCCTGCAGCTCCGGTGTCAGCCCACAAAAGAAGCTCTGGACGAGATTGGGCTTGGATATGTCATGGTGTGGACACCGGTCAATGAGCTCACGGAATCGATCCCACGCTTCATTAAACTGTTCATTAGGGATCATGGAGAAGTTGTTGATCAGAGCTCGTGCTGCGTTGGTCCGGCCGAGTGGATAGTACTTGTTTAAGTACTCGGTCCGGAGTTGCTCCCAAGTGGTAACAAATCTCCCTAAATGCTTCAGCCAATTGGCCGCTCTGTCGGCCAGGGAGAAAGGGAACGCTATCATCTTGATAGTGTCCTCGTCCACATATCTGTCGTGGACAGTGCTGCAGATCATCTCAAACTCCTGCAGGTGTAGATGCGGCTCTTCGGTGGCTAGCCCATGAAATTTGGGCAAAAGCTGAATGGTCTGGGGGGAGAGCTTGAAATCACCCAGGATCTCAGGGAGCTGAATCCATCGATGGGTCAAAGTTGCAGCCGGGTTGTGTAACTGCCTCATCGGTCGTGGCTGCCTAGCTTGCTCCGGCTGGTCCTCCGGGTTTCCGTCTGATCCTCCTCCAAACTCTGGAATCTCTCCACCACCTCCTCGGTTATTCTCTCCTCTGTCAGCTCGCATCTGTGCTAATTCCTGACGAACCTCTGCCATGAATGCTCCTTGATCTCGAATCTGTCGCTGCATCATCTCTAAGGAGGCTAACAAGGTGTTGTTGATGGCGCCCTGATCTAGAACATAAGTGGTACTCTGGGGCTGTCCATCGGTTCGTCCATCACTGATGGCCATGTTGTGGGTCTCTGCAAAGGCAAAAGACCCAGGCTTAGGTGCCGTCAAGTTAACAAATAACTGTGTCGTTCTCTGCACAGGTATCTCAGGACTGGTGGAAGAAGGGTGGTCAAGGGGGGACAGGGTGGTAGTGAACTCAGGTTCGGAGAGCGGGTCTTGGCTCTCCGAAACCGCCCTAGATGAATGTGGAGGAGTGCTTGATAGCGGTGCTGCCAGAGGCAACCTAAGGGATCTCCTTCCCATCATCGTGATGTGGGGATGATCGTGGATGAGATCTGGTAAAACTATGATCGAAAGCAATCCCCCAGTTCACCAACGCAACGCGAGCTGAAGACCGTAAAGGCTCGGTCAAATTATCTTGTCAATTTTTATTTTTGGTGAACAATCAAAATATCAGAGCGATTACGTGACCTGCTGGGATACCCGATACTCTCTCAATCGACTGTTCCGCACAGAAGAGTCGGTAATCAGTCGAGATGAGCACCGGAGGGCTTTACCTAGTGTTCGGGTCACTCTCTCGCACAAGCAAACCAAACAATGAGGGGGTTGCTCTCCCCAAGACAATTTTTTTTTGGGTGAAGTGTCTTTTAGGGTCAATAGTTTTAGCAGTCCCAATTTTATGGTTTTTCTCTTTTTTTAGATTTTTTTTAATACAAACAAAGCCTACCGAGCTTTTTTATTTCCTCTTTGATTGATTTGAGTCCAAAAACAGGGGGAGGAAGTCGAAAAAGCCAATGCACGGTCAAACACAATGATGCATGCAGAGATAGAAAATGCGTACCTTACTCCAGCACTCTACATGCAATATGATCCGCGCATAAAATTAAAGACAGAATATAAACTAACTATATGATGCACGAAGAAATCGGCCTTAGACAAGCAACTTCTATTGATCGTGAAGAACAATAGTTAGTGAACCGAATCGAGTCCGGAGTCCGATCTTGGGAGTCACTCGGTGCCCGCCACAACGGGTCCTGCCAGCGCTGTATGTGACTCCTCACGGCACGTGGTCTAAAATCCAATTAGACTAACTTTTTCAATTAATTTTAGTAAGGTCCAATTACGTTCTATAGGAACAGATATTCTATTAGGTGTTGGGCCTTAGAAATTTACGTCACAATCAACAAAAATTCCTACGTCTAGGGGCTAAAACTGCGAGAATCAAATAGCAAGTTATGGCGGGTAAAATCAAAAACACGGAAAACAGCGGTGAGGTCCCCCAAGTGCACCGGCACTTGGCGAAACAGACCCCGAAAAATGTCCAAGTCCACAAGTCCAAAGTCTAAGTTATTACAAAAATATTGTTCTCTCGCTCTCTCTCAAAAAAAATCTTCTTCTCCTCCCTGCTCTTCTTCTTGTGCGGGTCCTCCAAATAGTAAACTCCAAGTCATCCAAGCAGTACCTCGCACAAAAATCAAAGAGAGAAGGTCAGAAAGCAATTATGATATAGAGAGACAAGATAGAAAAATGACTACAAAGCCGTGCTCCCCGGCAACGGCGCCATTCTGATGACGCGCCTGACAATCGGGTTAAGTATGTAAATAATCAAAGGTCGTCGTGACCCAAATCACCAAGCGCGGTCAATCGAGAAAAATTTATAACCACTCAGAAAAAGATGTTAAATCGATGAAAACAATGTAAGCGGTCTTTCGCTATTCTTTTTACCTAGTATAGCGACCAGGGTCGAACACAAGGAGCACGTTTGAAAAAAAAAACTAAGCAGTCAGATTTCAGAAAAGCTAATTTTTTAGTGGTTTTTGAATTATATATTTTTTTGTATTTTTCGAATAAGCACAAATGAATGGAAACACACACACACACTACACTATTTTTGTATTTTTTTAAAAGGTAAAAAAAATGCTCAGAAAATTAAAGAGATTAAAATGCACCTACAGAAATATTTTTGGAATTTTTAGGCAATTTTTCGATTTTTATGAATTTTCAAAGTTTAGAAATGTAAAAAGACAATGTTTTTTTTTATTTTTTAAATATATCAAATGAAGTCAAAATGCAATGAAAAATTTATACACTGAAAAAGACCATAGAAGAAGCTCACACAAATTTTTACAAAATTTTTAAGCTCATACAAACATTTATTTGATCACAAAAAGCAAGCAAGTTTGAGTCTGAAAATGCGGGGCCAAATTGCAATTATTCACAGTTTATGCATTACAAAATAACAAGAAGTAAAGGACAGATGGAAAGTAAAAATTACCCAGTGAACATGTGCTTCACATGTGATTTGCTAGAGCATGAGGGCTTTTCTGTAGTTTAAATAACTTCCAAAGGTTGCTTTGTAATTTCTCCCTTTTTTTATTCACAAACCCACTAGAGTTTCTTCCTCTTGAAACCTATCTTATTCTCAAACAAAGCAGCCGCCGCCTTTGGAGTTTCCTCAAAGATGCACAAAGGGTGTCGGCCGCCGGAGGTGTCTGAAAGCGGAGATGGGCGGAGCCGCGGGGCAGCGTGGCCTGGAAGTGAACAAGACGCGTGGCCGGGCCGGCAGATGGAGGAGAGGCGGAGGCAAGCGCGGGGCGGCGCCGGGGCTGCCACCGATCGTGCGGGTGGCTGGCGCGCTGGGCGGAGGCGGCCACGCGCGGGGGCGCGGGGCTTGGAGGGCACGCGTCAACGCCGCGCGCGTGGAGGTCGCGGAGGAACGGCGGGGAGGTCGGGGCTGACAGTCTGGAAGAGCGTCGGCGCGCGGGCGTCTACACGCGCGGACGCTGGGAGGCGTCGAGGAGGGCTCGTCGTAGCCCAGGTGGCGGAGGAGGTCGTCCAAGCGGCGGGCTGGACAGTGGCGTGCGGAGGCGGAGACGGGGTCGGCGCCGCTGGGAAGGAGGCCGCGACCGTGGGGGGTGCGCCGAGTGGTTCAGTCGCGGGTAGACAGGTGTGTGGCCGCCTCGCTCCGCGCGGCGCCGCCGTGGAGGAGGGCAGGAGGCGCGGAGATCGGCTACAGGCCGCGGTGGCGCGGCTGAAGAGCGGAGAGGACGCCGGTGGGCGATGGCCGCGCAGGACGCGGCTGGGCCGCGATGGGGCAGGTGCGGGGGGTGGCGACCCGCCCTGTGTTGCTGTTATCTTTTTTATTTTTTTTATTTTTTTTATTTCTTTTTGCTGCAGGAAATGGTTAGAGAAGAAAAAGAATTTTTTTTTATTTTTTATCAGAAATATGTAAACAGTAAAAACAAATTTTTATTGTTCTTTTTTTTATATATTTTCCTGCAAAACAGATGGTTAGAGATAAGAAAATATTTTTTTATTGTTTTATTCCTGCAAAATAAAACATTAGAGAGAAAAGCAAATATTTATTTATTTATTTATGAACAAACAAGGATTTGGATGGGCGGATCTTGGCGTGGTGAAAGAAAGATCCAGGGACTCTGACCACCGTGTGTGGTCGGAGGTGAAAGGTTGTGTGAGATAGACGTGAAATGGAGAGATTGAGAGATGAGATGAAAAATTGATTTCGAGGGCGGATCGAAATGTGATGGAAAATTTTGGATATTTTTAAAGATCTAACAACTAATAAACTAGGAGAAAAATTAGAACTACGATTACCTACGAAAAAAGAACAGGAAACAAAGTTGGGATCTCACCTTGAGATTGGAAATGCTATTGTGGCCTCGACGACGACCGAACGCTGTCACCGGACGGCTCGGAGGCTAAGCACCTTTCTTCGACGAGTAGCTTCTCGGAGGTCGGGCTCCTCTCTCCAAAAGTTGATCCAGTGTGAATGAGGGAGGAGGAGCCCATTAAAAAGAGAAGAAAATAAAAAATGGAAGATATTCACAAATGAGGAAAGTGTTTATTTAATTAAAATAGAATAATTGAATAAATAAAATAAATAATTAATTAAAAACGAATTTCGTAATTAATTAAAATAAATAAATTAAATAATTCCCAAAAATCAATTAACCACCTTAATGGTGGCTATTTAAGGCACAAAATCAAAATCTTTACATAAAAGGTAAGTTATCAAATCAAATGAATTCAAATAAATCAATAAATTAAATAATTACATATGATTTTCGTAATTAAATAAATTAAATTAATTAATGTGAGACAATTAATTTTTTTGGTAATTTTTATTTAGGGAAATTAATTGTATACATATATTATACACATATAATACAATATACATAGGTACATATAAGGAAATATTTTTATAAAAGATTTTTTTAAATTTTTATTTTTTTATTATTTTTAATGAAAGTAGTATTTACAAATATATAACATTATAAAAATAAATATGAATAAAATATATACAACAAGTATATGGGAAAACTGTACAAAACACCCCAGAAAATTGAATTTTTAACCGTAACTCCAAAAAGTACGAAACCACAGCCATTTGAAAGATAATTTAATTTATAGTATGATGGAAGTGAGTTTGGTTCAATTTGAGCTTGTATGGAGCCGGAATTGATGTTTCAATTATCACTTTGTGGCTTTTTCTAGTTGTAATTATTTGCAATATATACACTAATTTGATTTACAAATATTTTTATTATTTACAACGTATTTTTATTTACAACTTTTATTTACAAAAATAATTAGTTTGAGGTCAAATTATGTACAAATAAAATAATGTAAGTTTTGTACAAATATACATGAAAAATATTTACAAGATATTTTTGATTTTTCTGACAAACGACCCTATCTCCCCCTACTTTATTCCTGGTCGATCAGGTCAAGTCTTGACCTTCTCTCGGGGTTTGGGTCAGTCTGTATTTATTGCATAACTACATCCTTTATTTTTCTTTTCTTTTTCTTTTCTTCTTTATTCTTTTATTTATGTACAAAAAGTGTTAAAAATGCAATTTTAACAAATGCATGCAAAATGGTAAATTTATGAAATTAATGGGTATTTACAGGTGTTTGACTAAGAAATTGAAGCTAAAATAAAAGAATAAAGGCGATGAATCGTGGATTCATCACTCCGCCACCTTCACCCATGGTTGTGGAAGCTCGCCGGTGGCTCATGGATAGGCCCGATCGGTAGTGGAAATGTCAGGAAGCCGCCGGAGGCTCTGGAAGCTATTGGGGTCATATGTAGGTCGGTGGCGATGAAGCTCGATGGAGCTCCGGTGTGTTGGAAATGCGAGCCCACGGCGAGCCATTATGCAATAAATGTTATTGCAAATATCATTCCCTGATCTGAAATGAAGAATGAACAATTTGTATAATAGGTCCCTTAGTACAATTAGGGTTATGTACCATGGCCATCTTGATGATCATACAGCTGTTGATTCAACTATTGAATCATAGAGGATGGTGCTTGGATGAATATCTAAAGAGTTAGATTGAGGACTCATCAAGCACCGTCAAATGATTATTAAGAGATGATCTCCAGCCTGAGTAGGAGATGGCAATCCTATCCCTGAAGGCTGATATCTGACCGACCTCTTGATGCAGGTCCTCTGCATAGGAATAGAGATTCGGAGGTGTCAGATTAGTTAGGTCAAAGAGTTGACTTAACAAGATCGAGATAACCAAAGTCCTATATCATATGCTGTCATGATATAGGCACGCATCCTCTGACTGGAGACAGATGTGTTACTATATGTCTGAGTGTGTACATTTGGCAGACCAATAGGTTGATGACCTAATCAAGGTCTATACACCGGCGCGCTGGTGTGCATATAAGGGCATATGAGTAATACGATCTCTCAAAGGGATCATACAGGTTCAGTTACTGAACCGGAAGACATGAGCTCACTCATGAGATATTGGGAAGAATCAAATTCCATGCGCATGGTCGTCTCGCTTTGGAAGCTTGACTAAATTTGTAGGTATGATATATACTTTTAGTATATGATCAAGACCTAGGTATGATATACACTTTTGGAAAGTGTATGATCGATACCAACTCCCAATGATCGAATGAGAAGCTTACTGATAAAACCATGAAGTAGACAGTATAAAGTTGATCCGATACTTCGGGTTTAGTCTGAGTCTTCCAGTATGCAGGATGTACAGGTATTGGGAATACCTGAGGGTTATTTGATCATAAACGATTGTATAACCATGACGCTTCCATTCCTAGGGAGTGATGAAACGGGTCTGGATTTTAGTGACTCCTCTCAGTAGAGAAGTGATCTGATCTTGGTCCAAGTGTTGGACATTGATCTGAATGTGATTCAGATACAATGAGAAGATTAGATTTACGGTCTTGATTTAATCAAGCATCTATGGGAGGCCCGCAATCTGGATTTGAGATATGATCTCAATATCCATGTCACTATACGTGGAACAATACAATCGCCCTGTCCTTATCTCCAAGTATCTGCGGAGAGATTGCATTATTCTTGAAGGGTTCAGGAATAATTCCATGAGATCTAAGCAATGAAGAGATCATGATTAAATGTGATTTAATCATCTTGATGTGTGAAGAAATTATCCAATTTAATTAAATGTGATTTAATTAATGTGGATAAGAATAATGTGGATAGAAATATCCAATTATTCATAATATATTATAAATGTGATTTATAATGTATTAGAGAGAGCTAATTATAATTTATATGTGTTGATTAATTATTATGTGTATTGGATACACAATGTGTAATTAATTAACAATATGAATTATATGTTGTTTTGGGTTGTGAATATGATTCACAATTTTTTCCATGGCAAGAATGTAATATTCTCAAAGATAATTGTGAATTATTTTTGAAGAATATAACCCAATAAATTTGTTGCAAATTTAATAGGAGAGAAATCCAAGGAGATATGCAATCTCATGGAAATCCATGAGATTGCTCTCCATTGGGAAACAAGTGGGCGGCACCCAATTCCTATATGGAATGGGTGGCTGTCCCCTCTTAATTGCACATGGAGATTTGATCTCCATGTGTATTCTCCCCTTATTTGTTGGGTTGATTTAGGAATAAATTATATTTGATTTTATCAAATATATTTTGACCTAAATTTGTTGCTTTTGACAACAACAATCTTGGCCATTGGATTGACACAAATCAATCTCATCCATTGATTTTATGTGTCCCATGGATTGAGATCCATAGATCCCAAAACCCTATAAATAGAGAGGCATTCTATGCTCTCTAATGACTTGCAATATAGGAGCTCTCTCTCCCTCATTTCTTCATACACGCCAAGGCCTCTCTCCCTCTCTTGTTGGTGGCCGTCCACCATACCCTAGAGGAGGGAATCGTCGTCGCCTTCGCCACCGCGCCGCCGCTTCGACGTTCTTCGGTTCTCCGTCTTCTTGGAGAGTTCCTCTCACGAAGGAGACATTAGATCTCGTGTGACGAGATCAGGAGCAACCACGCTTGGATCAACTTCTTGGATTGTGAGGACAACGCGGTTCATCCCCGCGCTCGCAAGCAGTCTCGCCGACGATCGGACTTGAGACAGGAGGTCTCTTCTCTTAGAGACTCGATCAACCACGCTTCAAGAGGTATTGCATTATACTTGTTGTGGTTATAGATGAAACGATCTGAGAATGGTTCTCGGATCATGTGGTTTCATCGAATAAAAATTTTTAAATTCCGCTGCACCGAACAACTAGTGCGACTAGTCGTTCTTCGTCGTATCCGATACGACGATCACGCTTCCGTGATGCGCTTGAGGATAATTTCCATATCCTTCAAGTGGTATTAGAGCCTTAGGTCGACGGTTTCGAATATGATTCGAAAAACCGAGGACGACTTGGGTTCGTTAAGGTCGCGAATGTTTTTATCGCATTTGATTTCGCAGATCTGTTTAGTAAATAAATTCGGCACTGTTTAAATTGTTTAAACACGAATTTAATACTTGGATTTTGTTCCCCATTAAATAAGAAAACCATAGGATCTGAGTTTACGAAAATCGGATTTCGTATGCTCTAGATATGGTTGTTTTAATGAACATGTATACACTGTTGCGGGAACTGTAGATCTGAACGTGATTAAAATGTTAATTACTGTTTAGACTTGCCTCGAAATGCGTGTAACATCACTTGGATTCTGTCCTAAATCAAATTAGCAATCTATGAAAATTGATTTTGTCTAATTTGGATTTAATATGATTGAGATATGCTAATTTTAGTAAGAAGGGGTCACTGCTGAAATTACAGTCCTAATCTAGAACCAAGTGATTGTCAATTAGTGAAATTAATTGTTAATTTCGTGAAATAATCACGAAAAATATTTGTGAAATATTTGAAGATGATTATTTACATAATTGACTTGGCCTCAACCAATTAATTGATTAGATTTGATCTAAATCTTAATTGGAAACACATTCATCAAACTTAATGTTTGATTAGTGATTGTCATTTAATCATTTAGTGAAATTAAATTGTTTAATTTCCTAGAATAATTGTGCATAAATATTTGTGAAATATTTGATGATAATTATTCCCTTAAATGACATTGCCTTAACCAATAATTGATTAAGATGTGATCTAAATCATAATTGGAAACCACAATCTTTCAAACTTGATGCTTGAATAGGATTTGGGAATTTGTCTAGCAAATTTCCTTATAATCAAAAATGTTTTGATTATTACTATATGGTACAATTTCGGTTGAAGAACCGATGATCATCTCAAGTACAAATTACTCAATTTGACATTATCCTTTCCCGAGGCGGATATGGTGCCTAGTCGGAGAGCATTGGGGTTGCGGGTTGCAACGTATGTGGTCCGTCCCACTCTCGTCGGTACTGGCCATGACAGCGGGTTGGGCCGGGATAATGTCCGAGTGATTAAGATGTATTTTTCTAATTATTAAAATTCGAATTAATACGTATTTTGAGATATTACCATATATGTATTCAAGTAAAATAATCAAGTTTGATTGATTGAATTGGATTGATAATTAATTTAATATGATTAAGTTGATTATGTCCAATTGAAATACTCTAATATGATTAGAGTTAATAATTCCCTTGGAAGAATTAATTATGTGAATGTGATTCACGATAATTAATTAAAATTTGAATATGAGGTGGAGGATCACATAAGTGACATCCATGGTCTCCCGTCAAGGCGGAGGGTTCCGTCGCCAGGGATTGCATGTGGGAGACGCCTGTCCGAAGTGACAGCTCCTGTATGCAAGCGCATCTGGATCGGGCTCGTCGCTTCTCGAAAGAGTGAGGACGTATGCGTAGTGACCCCAATATCGGGTCCTCATATTATTGGGGCGATATTGGATTGCGCATAGCGAGTTGTATTCCTGTTGACGGTTGGTTCAATTAATGACGGGTCAACATCGCCTTAGGGGTGGTGGGCCCGGGTATTAAAGACCGGATTGGGAGATGCAAGTTGGACTTGCAAGGCGGAATATGTTCCCGCTTCTTTTTATCCGAGTTGTAGGTTCTCATATTATTGGGATGCAACAAAGATAAGGAAGGAGATCCCAGATCTTGCTTGAGATATAATGGTAAGTATATCTCTTACATTGAAAGTGATTAAGGGAATGAACTTTCAATGTTGACATGGCAAGACAACTTTGATATAAAAATTCCTAAATCAAAGTAAAATATGTATATATAAATACATACATCTATGCAAATTTCTTATTTCAGATAATCCTTCATTAAAACCCACTCAATGATATACTCAATAATAACCAGTGAAATATCTTGGATTAGACTCATGATCCAGACATTGTACTTGCAATTGGACACATAATGTATGTGGTTGCAATGTGCAAGTTTCCTCATAATATTGAGGAATGACAATTAAATAAATAATAGGACTACAACCCTAGGGTTTGTATGTCTCTATAGTCTTGGTATCATCAAATGTACTTTGGAAGTGACATATTGATGATGATCATAATTGTCATATAATCCTTATAAAATCAATGAAGATTTTCTGGCATACATATGTGCTCTTGACATTTAATCATGGATGACATGGTTCTCTGCATCATGTAGAATGGTAGCTCTATAAAGAGATGATGTATTCAAATTGTTTGAGTACCTACCTGAACCTATGTTTTAAGAGTTTAGATGGATATAGATGATGAATGTCATTATTCTACTATCTATACTCTAGTCATTCATGAAGCTTCATAATAATCATATTATATGAATTTAATGAAGCATGTATAAATGTTGAAAAACTCTTACTTTGAATTCTTTTGAATTTAAAATAAGAGATCCTTAGTCTTAAGCAATGGTTTCTTATAGATAAAGGGAGCGCAATGGAAGCATGGGTTGGACCCAAGAAAGAAGGAAAGTCAAAGAGTTGACTGGACTTCTGTGACTTCCATATGACATCCAAAGAGTTGGATGAATGCCAATACTGCAATAAATTGATGTGTTGATAGTATGACTATCAAGTCTGTCTAGAATCCTTAGAATAGGACTCGGATGGAGCATCAGAATAATCTACATAAATCATTGATATTGACTTACTTATTGAATAAGATAAAGTCAAATAATTGTATCTCAATCTTCTGATGGCATTTGCAATAGGTTGCATATGTTTTAGAAGACCAGAAAATTTGATCTTAAGGTTTATAGTTATCCACATGGACATTGATGTAATTATTGCAACAATCTCTGTTGGATTAATAGACTTGTTAATTTCAGTGGGTGAGCCCTTAGTCTTAGAGAATGTCTCTATGATCTAGACATTAGAATACACTCAATGTTTGTTTCTAAATGTTGGAAATAAACATGAATTCTGAGATAGAACTATAATAAAGAGTTATGATGGATATATTTCAGATATTAATCTAATAATCTAGTGGACTCCACTAAATTAGAAAATTAATGAATGGTTCATTAACATTTCTAAATACTGAAATTAAACCTTAAGATCAATAGGAGGATGAAGATCATTTGACAATGATCTAGCATCAAGCCTTGGACATTTGTCTATTGATTTGATCAATAGACTAGTAAGAGATGAAACTTTAGAATGTCTAAAATTTCAAAACTTACATACTTATGAATATTGTATTCAAAAAGGAAAAAGTGTCCAATACACCCTTCTTTGGGAATGGTGTAAGATGTCAAGGTATTCAGGATCTCATACATATTGATGTATGCGGATCATCTATATCATAGTAAACATTATGGATATGTGATATCTGTTGATGATTATGTATGATATGAGATTTCTTCTCTTCACCTAAGAAACCTTTGAAATGTTCAAAGATTTCATTAATTTTGGTTTAGAACCAAAGTTTGAAGGAAGATAAAATGAATTTGATCTAATCTAGGTAGCAAGTACCTACTAGAAAAAAATTCGAAGAATACCTTATGGAGATATGAATATCATTTCTATCTCAATCCTCCTAACACACCTTAACTCAAAAGAGTTATAGGTAGATACAATTGGATCATGTGTGACATGATCTTATCAATGTTGAATTTTAGCATAATTATCCCTTAGTTTCCAGGTATATATGTGTAGTAGAGACTACAATGTATATCCTTAATAAGGTTCCATGTATGTTGGAATCTAGCACTTGAGAGTGTTGCTTCATTAGGAAAATAAAGGATGGTATTGGATACCTACTTTATGACCTTGAGATTCTTAAAATATCTCATCTCCGAGAATGTGATTCTTAGAGGTTGAGACTCTTGAGAATCAAGATGAAAATGAAGTGTAGGAACTCATTTATAATGAGACTCCTGAAATTGGAAACTAAAAGGACAATTAAAGATGAAACACTAATACCTCTTCAAATGAATTTGATGAAGGATTCCATGTGTTAGAGAAATCTGACAATGATCGAACTTCATGTAATGAAGCTTCTGAAGATCAAAGCATGGATAGATGGATAGCAATAAAAGTCTAATGTAGACTTCATATACAAGTGTTGTATATGGACCCTCGAGGATCCACCTATATGGGTAAGACCTGTAAAGGTGTAAATGGATCTTCAAGAGACAGGGAACCTGATGAGAAGGTAGAGATCTTCAAAGCACGGTTCGTAGCCATAAGCTACACACTGGAAGAGAAGACATTGCTTGCAATGAGACTTGCTCTTCGGTGACCATGCTTAAAACCATCAGAATATTGCTAACCTTAGCTACATAACTTAACTATTGCATCTTCAAGATGTAAGTCAATATTGCATTCCTCTACGAATGCCTCTTTGAGGATATTCATATGAAGTAGCCCCAGGGCTTCATGGTTGAGGAAAGCAAGGTGTGCAAGCTAAGGAATCCATCTATGGACTCAAATAAGCTTCTTGAAGTTGGATCATAAGATTTGATGAAATTATAAATGTTATGATTTCAGATAGAATCTTGATGAACCATATGAAGCTTAGTGGGAGTGCTTTTGTGTTCATCGTGCTAAATGTAGATGATATCCTAATCATTTAAAAATGATATAAGGATAATAATTAGTGTTTTATAATCTGGTTGTTCCATAACTTGAAATATGATTTCAAAGATGCCTCTCAGATCTTAGTTCTGAAGTTGTTCAGAAGCAAAGAGAAGAGGATAATGGGATTGTACATTTATAGTACATCTTGGACATATTCCATTTTATGGAAAATTCCAGTAATGGCTTCCATCCCTTAAGATATGGTACTGACCTATCTAAAGGGATAGCACCTCAAAGAGTTGAGGAAGTGAATGCTGGAACTACTTGCCCTTGGGCATCAGTTCTGAGAAGCCGGATGTTTGCTAGATGTGTACAAAAGCCAGATGGCTGCCATGCAGTGGGAGTAGTAAACTGTTACTAATCCTACTATGGAAATAAAACACTTGGTTTCAGTAACAACAAAATCTTCATAGATGACAAGATTTTTGAGATAGTGATCTCGATGTCTTATCTTCAAAAACTTAAGACTTTATAGATAGAGATCTAAAAGGTCTTAATTGTGGATACCTTAAGAGATAGTGATCTCCAGGAATAAAGGGTATTCTGATAAGGATTATGGAAATACTGGTTATGATAATTGTTAAGTTGTAGTGTCAAGGACACTATAACTAACAAGATTGAGTATTAGTTGCATAAGATACAACATTCGCATTGGATGCGAGCACTGTTACTGGGGATATGCAAGTGTCGTAAAAGGACTTGGCGTAGTCTCGCGGGAACAGAGTGACTGATCAGCTTACCTAGCTATTTTCTAAATAGCCTATGATTGTCACATGAGTGTGAGTTTAAATGATTAGCCCATTAATGGCTCTTTGGGCTAGTGGGAGATTGTTGGAAATGCGAGCCCACGGCGAGCCATTATGCAATAAATGTTATTGCAAATATCATTCCCTGATCTGAAATGAAGAATGAATAATTTGTATAATAGGTCCCTTAGTACAATTAGGGTTATGTACCATGGCCATCTTGATGATCATACAGCTGTTGATTCAACTATTGAATCATAGAGGCTGGTGCTTGGATGAATATCTAAAGAGTTAGATTGAGGACTCATCAAGCACCGTCAAATGATTATTAAGAGATGATCTCCAGCCTGAGTAGGAGATGGCAATCCTATCCCTGAAGGCTGATATATGACCGACCTCTTGATGCAGGTCCTCTGCATAGGAATAGAGATTCGGAGGTGTCAGATTAGTTAGGTCAAAGAGTTGACTTAACAAGATCGAGATAACCAAAGTCCTATATCATATGCTGTCATGATATAGGCATGCATCCTCTGACCGGAGACAGATGTGTTACTATATATCTGAGTGTGTACATTTGGCAGACCAATAGGTTGATGACCTAATCAAGGTCTATACACCGGCGCGCTGGTGTGCATATAAGGGCATATGAGTAATACGATCTCTCAAAGGGATCATACAGGTTCAGTTACTGAACCGGAAGACATGAGCTCACTCATGAGATATTGGGAAGAATCAAATTCCATGCGCATGGTCGTCTCGCTTTGGAAGCTTGACTGAATTTGTAGGTATGATATATACTTTTAGTATATGATCAAGACCTAGGTATGATATACACTTTTGTAAAGTGTATGATCGATACCAACTCCCAATGATCGAATGAGAAACTTACTGATAAAACCATGAAGTAGACAGTATAAAGTTGATCCGATACTTCGGGTTTAGTCTGAGTCTTCCAGTATGCAGGATGTACAGGTATTGGGAATACCTGAGGGTGATTTGATCATAAACGATTGTATAACCATGACGCTTCCATTCCTAGGGAGTGATGAAACGGGTCTGGATTTTAGTGACTCCTCTCAGTAGAGAAGTGATCTGATCTTGGTCCAAGTGTTGGACATTGATCTGAATGTGATTCAGATACAATGAGAAGATTAGATTTACGGTCTTGATTTAATCAAGCATCTATGGGAGGCCCGCGATCTGGATTTGAGATATGATCTCAATATCCATGTCACTATACGTGGAACAATACAATCGCCCTGTCCTTATCTCCAAGTATCTGCGGAGAGATTGCATTATTCTTGAAGGGTTCAGGAATAATTCCATGAGATCTAAGCAATGAAGAGATCATGATTAAATGTGATTTAATCATCTTGATGTGTGAAGAAATTATCCAATTTAATTAAATGTGATTTAATTAATGTGGATAAGAATAATGTGGATAGAAATATCCAATTATTCATAATATATTATAAATGTGATTTATAATGTATTAGAGAGAGCTAATTATAATTTATATGTGTTGATTAATTATTATGTGTATTGGATACACAATGTGTAATTAATTAACAATATGAATTATATGTTGTTTTGGGTTGTGAATATGATTCACAATTTTTTCCATGGCAAGAATGCAATATTCTCAAAGATAATTGTGAATTATTTTTGAAGAATATAACCCAATAAATTTGTTGCAAATTAATAGGAGAGAAATCCAAGGAGATATGCAATCTCATGGAAATCCATGAGATTGCTCTCCATTGGGAAACAAGTGGGCGGCACCCAATTCCTATATGGAATGGGTGGCCGTCCCCTCTTAATTGCACATGGAGATTTGATCTCCATGTGTATTCTCCCCTTATTTGTTGGGTTGATTTAGGAATAAATTATATTTGATTTTATCAAATATATTTTGACCTAAATTTGTTGCTTTTGACAACAACAATCTTGGCCATTGGATTGACACAAATCAATCTCATCCATTGATTTTATGTGTCCCATGGATTGAGATCCATGGATCCCAAAACCCTATAAATAGAGAGGCATTCTATACTCTCTAATGACTTGCAATATAGGAGCTCTCTCTCCCTCATTTCTTCATACACGCCAAGGCCTCTCTCCCTCTCTTGTTGGTGGCCGTCCACCATACCCTGGAGGAGGGAATCGTCGTCGCCTTCGCCACCGCGTCGCCGCTTCGACGTTCTTCGGTTCTCCATCTTCTTGGAGAGTTCCTCTCACGAAGGAGACGTTAGATCTCGTGTGACGAGATCAGGAGCAACCACGCTTGGATCAACTTCTTGGATTGCGAGGACAACGCGGTTCATCCCCGCGCTCGCAAGCAGTCTCGCCGACGATCGGACTTGAGACAGGAGGTCTCTTCTCTTAGAGACTCGATCAACCACGCTTCAAGAGGTATTGCATTATACTTGTTGTGTTTATAGATGAAACGATCTGAGAATGGTTCTCGGATCATGTGGTTTCATCGAATAAAAATTTTTAAATTCCGCTGCACCGAACAACTAGTGCGACTAGTAGTTCTTCGTCGTATCCGATACGACGATCACGCTTCCGTGATGCGCTTGAGTATAATTTCCACATCCTTCAAGTGGTATCAAAGCCTTAGGTCGACGGTTTCGAATATGATTCGAAAAACCGAGGACGACTTGGGTTCGTTAAGGTCGCGAAAGTTTTTATCGCATTTGATTTCGCAGATCTGTTTAGTAAATAAATTCGGCACTGTTTAAATTGTTTAAACACGAATTTAATACTTGGATTTTGTTTCCCATTAAATAAGAAAACCATAGGATCTGAGTTTACGTAAATCGGATTTCGTATGCTCTAGATATGGTTGTTTTAATGAACATGTATACACTGTTGCGGGAACTGTAGATCTGAACGTGATTAAAATGTTAATTACTGTTTAGGCTTGCCTCGAAATGCGTGTAACATCACTTGGATTCTGTCCTAAATCAAATTAGCAATCTATGAAAATTGATTTTGTCTAATTTGGATTTAATATGATTGAGATATGCTAATTTTAGTAAGAAGGGGTCACTGCTGAAATTACAGTCCTAATCTAGAACCAAGTGATTGTCAATTAGTGAAATTAATTGTTAATTTCGTGAAATAATCACGAAAAATATTTGTGAAATATTTGAAGATGATTATTTACATAATTGACTTGGCCTCAACCAATTAATTGATTAGATTTGATCTAAATCTTAATTGGAAACACATTCATCAAACTTAATGTTTGATTGGTGATTGTCATTTAATCATTTAGTGAAATTAAATTGTTTAATTTCCTAGAATAATTGTGCATAAATATTTGTGAAATATTTGATGATAATTATTCCCTTAAATGACATTGCCTTAACCAATAATTGATTAAGATGTGATCTAAATCATAATTGGAAACCACAATCTTTCAAACTTGATGCTTGAATAGGATTTGGGAATTTGTCTAGCAAATTTCCTTATAATCAAAAATGTTTTGATTATTACTATATGGTACAATTTCGGTTGAAGAACCGATGATCATTTCAAGTACAAATTAATCAATTTGGCATTATCCTTTCCCGAGGCGGATATGGTGCCTAGTCGGAGAGCATTGGGGTTGCGGGTTGCAACGTATGTGGTCCGTCCCACTCTCGTCGGTACTGGCCATGACAGCGGGTTGGGCCGGGATAATGTCCGAGGGATTAAGATGTATTTTTCTAATTATTAAAATTCGAATTAATACGTATTTTGAGATATTACCATATATGTATTCAAGTAAAATAATCAAGTTTGATTGATTGAATTGGATTGATAATTAATTTAATATGATTAAGTTGATTATGTCCAATTGAAATACTCTAATATGATTAGAGTTAATAATTCCCTTGGAAGAATTAATTATGTGAATGTGATTCACGATAATTAATTAAAATTTGAATATGAGGTGGAGGATCACATAAGTGACATCCATGGTCTCCCGTCAAGGCGGAGGGTTCCGTCGCCAGGGATTGCATGTGGGAGATGCCTGTCCGAAGTGACAGCTCCTGTATGCAAGCGCATCTGGATCGGGCTCGTCGCTTCTCGAAAGAGTAAGGACGTATGCGTAGTGACCCCAATATCGGGTCCTCATATTATTGGGGCGATATTGGATTGCGCATAGCGAGTTGTATTCCTGTCGACGGTTGGTTCAATTAATGACGGGTCAACATCGCCTTAGGGGTGGTGGGCCCGGGTATTAAAGACCGGATTGGGAGATGCAAGTTGGACTTGCAAGGCGGAATATGTTCCCGCTTCTTTTTATCCGAGTTGTAGGTTCTCATATTATTGGGATGCAACAAAGATAAGGAAGGAGATCCCAGATCTTGCTTGAGATATAATGGTAAGTATATCTCTTACATTGAAAGTGATTAAGGGAATGAACTTTCAATGTTGACATGGCAAGACAACTTTGATATAAAAATTCCTAAATCAAAGTAAAATATGTATATATAAATACATACATCTATGCAAATTTCTTATTTCAGATAATCCTTCATTAAAACCCACTCAATGATATACTCAATAATAACCAGTGAAATATCTTGGATTAGACTCATGATCCAGACATTGTACTTGCAATTGGACACATAATGTATGTGGTTGCAATGTGCAAGTTTCCTCATAATATTGAGGAATGACAATTAAATAAATAATAGGACTACAACCCTAGGGTTTGTATGTCTCTATAGTCTTGGTATCATCAAATGTACTTTGGAAGTGACATATTGATGATGATCATAATTGTCATATAATCCTTATAAAATCAATGAAGATTTTCTGGCATACATATGTGCTCTTGACATTTAATCATGGATGACATGGTTCTCTGCATCATGTAGAATGGTAGCTCTATAAAGAGATGATGTATTCAAATTGTTTGAGTACCTACCTGAACCTATGTTTTAAGAGTTTAGATGGATATAGATGATGAATGTCATTATTCTACTATCTATACTCTAGTCATTCATGAAGCTTCATAATAATCATATTATATGAATTTAATGAAGCATGTATAAATGTTGAAAAACTCTTACTTTGAATTCTTTTGAATTTAAAATAAGAGATCCTTAGTCTTAAGCAATGGTTTCTTATAGATAAAGGGAGCGCAATGGAAGCATGGGTTGGACCCAAGAAAGAAGGAAAGTCAAAGAGTAGACTGGACTTCTGTGACTTCCATATGACATCCAAAGAGTTGGATGAATGCCAATACTGCAATAAATTGATGTGTTGATAGTATGACTATCAAGTCTGTCTAGAATCCTTAGAAAAGGACTCGGATGGAGCATCAGAATAATCTACATAAATCATTGATATTGACTTACTTATTGAATAAGATAAAGTCAAATAATTGTATCTCAATCTTCTGATGGCATTTGCAATAGGTTGCATATGTTTTAGAAGACCAGAAAATTTGATCTTAAGGTTTATAGTTATCCACATGGACATTGATGTAATTATTGCAACAATCTCTGTTGGAGTAATAGACTTGTTAATTTCAGTGGGAGAGCCCTTAGTCTTAGAGAATGTCTCTTTGATCTAGACATTAGAATACACTCAATGTTTGTTTCTAAATGTTGGAAATAAACATGAATTCTGAGATAGAACTATCATAAAGAGTTATGATGGATATATTTCAGATATTAATCTAATAATCTAGTGGACTCCACTAAATTAGAAAATTAATGAATGGTTCATTAACATTTCTAAATACTGAAATTAAACCTTAAGATCAATAGGAGGATGAAGATCATTTGACAATGATCTAGCATCAAGCCTTGGACATTTGTCTATTGATTTGATCAATAGACTAGTAAGAGATGAAACTTTAGAATGTCTAAAATTTCAAAACTTACATACTTATGAATATTGTATTCAAAAAGGAAAAAGTGTCCAATACACCCTTCTTTGGGAATGGTGTAAGATGTCAAGGTATTCAGGATCTCATACATATTGATGTATGCGGATCATCTATATCATAGTAAACATTATGGATATGTGATATCTGTTGATGATTATGTATGATATGAGATTTCTTCTCTTCACCTAAGAAACCTTTGAAATGTTCAAAGATTTCATTAATTTTGGTTTAGAACCAAAGTTTGAAGGAAGATAAAATGAATTTGATCTAATCTAGGTAGCAAGTACCTACTAGAAAAAAATTCGAAGAATACCTTATGGAGATATGAATATCATTTCTATCTCAATCCTCCTAACACACCTTAACTCAAAAGAGTTATAGGTAGATACAATTGGATCATGTGTGACATGATCTTATCAATGTTGAATTTTAGCATAATTATCCCTTAGTTTCCAGGTATATATGTGTAGTAGAGACTACAATGTATATCCTTAATAAGGTTCCATGTATGTTGGAATCTAGCACTTGAGAGTGTTGCTTCATTAGGAAAATAAAGGATGGTATTGGATACCTACTTTATGACCTTCAGATTCTTAAAATATCTCATCTCCGAGAATGTGATTCTTAGAGGTTGAGACTCTTGAGAATCAAGATGATAATGAAGTGTAGGAACTCATTTATAATGAGACTCCTGAAATTGGAAACTAAAAGGACAATTAAAGATGAAACACTAATACCTCTTCAAATGAGTTTGATGAAGGATTCCATGTGTTAGAGAAATCTGACAATGATCGAACTTCATGTAATGAAGCTTCTGAAGATCATAGCATGGATAGATGGATAGCAATAAAAGTCTAATGTAGACTTCATATACAAGTGTTGTATATGGACCCTCGAGGATCCACCTATATGGGTAAGACCTGTAAAGGTGTAAATGGATCTTCAAGAGACAGGGAACCTGATGAGAAGGTAGAGATCTTCAAAGCACGGTTCGTAGCCATAAGCTACACACTGGAAGAGAAGACATTGCTTGCAATGAGACTTGCTCTTCGGTGACCATGCTTAAAACCATCAGAATATTGCTAACCTTAGCTACATAACTTGACTATTACATCTTCAAGATGTAAGTCAATATTTCATTCCTCTACGAATGCCTCTTTGAGGATATTCATATGAAGTAGCCCCAGGGCTTCATGGTTGAGGAAAGCAAGGTGTGCAAGCTAAGGAATCCATCTATGGACTCAAATAAGCTTCTTGAAGTTGGATCATAAGATTTGATGAAATTATAAATGTTATGATTTCAGATAGAATCTTGATGAACCATATGAAGCTTAGTGGGAGTGCTTTTGTGATCATCGTGCTAAATGTAGATGATATCCTAATCATTTAAAAATGATATAAGGATAATAATTAGTGTTTTATAATCTGGTTGTTCCATAACTTGAAATATGATTTCAAAGATGCCTCTCAGATCTTAGTTCTGAAGTTGTTCAGAAGCAAAGAGAAGAGGATAATGGGACTGTCACATTTATAGTACATCTTGGACATATTCCATTTTATGGAAAATTCCAGTAATGGCTTCCATCCCTTAAGATATGGTACTGACCTATCTAAAGGGATAGCACCTCAAAGAGTTGAGGAAGTGAATGCTAGAACTACTTGCCCTTGGGCATCAGTTCTGAGAAGCTGGATGTTTGCTAGATGTGTACAAAAGCCAGATGGCTGCCATGCAGTGGGAGTAGTAAACTGTTACTAATCCGACTATGGAAATAAAACACTTGGTTGCAGTAACAACAAAATCTTCATAGATGACAAGATTTTTGAGATAGTGATCTCGATGTCTTATCTTCAAAAACTTAAGACTTTATAGATAGAGATCTAAAAGGTCTTAATTGTGGATACCTTAAGAGATAGTGATCTCCAGGAATAAAGGGTATTCTGATAAGGATTATGGAAATACTGGTTATGATAATTGTTAAGCTGTAGTGTCAAGGACACTATAACTAACAAGATTGAGTATTAGTTGCATAAGATACAACATTCGCATTGGATGCGAGCACTGTTACTGGGGATATGCAAGTGCCGTAAAAGGACTTGGCGTAGTCTCGCGGGAACAGAGTGACTGATCAGCTTACCTAGCTATTTTTTAAATAGCCTATGATTGTCACATGAGTGTGAGTTTAAATGATTAGCCCATTAATGGCTCTTTGGGCTAGTGGGAGATTGTTGGAAATGCGAGCCCACGGCGAGCCATTATGCAATAAATGTTATTGCAAATATCATTCCCTGATCTGAAATGAAGAATGAATAATTTGTATAATAGGTCCCTTAGTACAATTAGGGTTATGTACCATGGCCATCTTGATGATCATACAGCTGTTGATTCAACTATTGAATCATAGAGGCTGGTGCTTGGATGAATATCTAAAGAGTTAGATTGAGGACTCATCAAGCACCGTCAAATGATTATTAAGAGATGATCTCCAGCCTGAGTAGGAGATGGCAATCCTATCCCTGAAGGCTGATATCTGACCGACCTCTTGATGCAGGTCCTCTGCATAGGAATAGAGATTCGGAGGTGTCATATTAGTTAGGTCAAAGAGTTGACTTAACAAGATCGAGATAACCAAAGTCCTATATCATATGCTGTCATGATATAGGCACGCATCCTCTGACCGGAGACAGATGTGTTACTATATGTCTGAGTGTGTACATTTGGCAGACGAATAGGTTGATGACCTAATCAAGGTCTATACACCGGCGCGCTGGTGTGCATATAAGGGCATATGAGTAATACGATCTCTCAAAGGGATCATACAGGTTCAGTTACTGAACCGGAAGACATGAGCTCACTCATGAGATATTGGGAAGAATCAAATTCCATGCGCATGGTCGTCTCGCTTTGGAAGCTTGACTAAATTTGTAGGTATGATATATACTTTTAGTATATGATCAAGACCTAGGTATGATATACACTTTTGGAAAGTGTATGATCGATACCAACTCCCAATGATCGAATGAGAAACTTACTGATAAAACCATGAAGTAGACAGTATAAAGTTGATCCGATACTTCGGGTTTAGTCTGAGTCTTCCAGTATGCAGGATGTACAGGTATTGGGAATACCTGAGGGTGATTTGATCATAAACGATTGTATAACCATGACGCTTCCATTCCTAGGGAGTGATGAAACGGGTCTGGATTTTAGTGACTCCTCTCAGTAGAGAAGTGATCTGATCTTGGTCCAAGTGTTGGACATTGATCTGAATGTGATTCAGATACAATGAGAAGATTATATTTACGGTCTTGATTTAATCAAGCATCTATGGGAGGCCCGCGATCTGGATTTGAGATATGATCTCAATATCCATGTCACTATACGTGGAACAATACAATCGCCCTGTCCTTATCTCCAAGTATCTGCGGAGAGATTGCATTATTCTTGAAGGGTTCAGGAATAATTCCATGAGATCTAAGCAATGAAGAGATCATGATTAAATGTGATTTAATCATCTTGATGTGTGAAGAAATTATCCAATTTAATTAAATGTGATTTAATTAATGTGGATAAGAATAATGTGGATAGAAATATCCAATTATTCATAATATATTATAAATGTGATTTATAATGTATTAGAGAGAGCTAATTATAATTTATATGTGTTGATTAATTATTATGTGTATTGGATACACAATGTGTAATTAATTAACAATATGAATTATATGTTGTTTTGGGTTGTGAATATGATTCACAATTTTTTCCATGGCAAGAATGCAATATTCTCAAAGATAATTGTGAATTATTTTTGAAGAATATAACCCAATAAATTTGTTGCAAATTAATAGGAGAGAAATCCAAGGAGATATGCAATCTCATGGAAATCCATGAGATTGCTCTCCATTGGGAAACAAGTGGGCGGCACCCAATTCCTATATGGAATGGGTGGCCGTCCCCTCTTAATTGCACATGGAGATTTGATCTCCATGTGTATTCTCCCCTTATTTGTTGGGTTGATTTAGGAATAAATTATATTTGATTTTATCAAATATATTTTGACCTAAATTTGTTGCTTTTGACAACAACAATCTTGGCCATTGGATTGACACAAATCAATCTCATCCATTGATTTTATGTGTCCCATGGATTGAGATCCATGGATCCCAAAACCCTATAAATAGAGAGGCATTCTATGCTCTCTAATGACTTGCAATATAGGAGCTCTCTCTCCCTCATTTCTTCATACACGCCAAGGCCTCTCTCCCTCTCTTGTTGGTGGCCGTCCACCATACCCTAGAGGAGGGAATCGTCGTCGCCTTCGCCACCGCGCCGCCGCTTCGACGTTCTTCGGTTCTCCGTCTTCTTGGAGAGTTCCTCTCACGAAGGAGACGTTAGATCTCGTGTGACGAGATCAGGAGCAACCACGCTTGGATCAGCTTCTTGGATTGCGAGGACAACGCGGTTCATCCCCGCGCTCGCAAGCAGTCTCGCCGACGATCGGACTTGAGACAGGAGGTCTCTTCTCTTAGAGACTCGATCAACCACGCTTCAAGAGGTATTGCATTATACTTGTTGTGGTTATAGATGAAACGATCTGAGAATGGTTCTCGGATCATGTGGTTTCATCGAATAAAAATTTTTAAATTCCGCTGCACCGAACAACTAGTGCGACTAGTCGTTCTTCGTCGTATCCGATACGACGATCACGCTTCTGTGATGCGCTTGAGGATAATTTCCATATCCTTCACGGTGATGGTTCCGACCAATGAAGAGAATGGTCCCTACAGGGTTAGCTCGTGCCAGAAACCAAGTGCATCATGCTCATGGGGTGCGTGCAAGTTCAATGAGGCATGAGGCGTGAAGATGGTGACTGCTGGTGAGCTCCTTCATTGTGAGGGGCAGACCAGCGGTCGGGGATGATTCGATGGGTCGTGGAGACAAATGGAGTGTGGCGCGAAGATGGCAGCTTTGATGCGGAGCTTGAGCGATGAACGGAGAATGGTGATGTCGAGCAGAGATGACGGGAAAAATAAGAGAAAGTCGGAGAGGGAGAAGATGAAGATTGGAGAAGAAGATGGTGGAGGCTACCTGGGGTTGGAAGCTCGGGGAAGAGCTCCTAGTCGTCGCTCAAGGGTTGGCAGCTGACCCGAGCTCATGCAACTCATCAAAGAAGCTGTGGCACAGAGTGCTACGCCATGGATCTCGCCGGAGATGATTCTCTGTTGTCGCTCGGATTCTAACCTAATCCCTATCATAGATAGGAAGACTCGAGCTCTAGCGACTCTCGTGTAAGGGAGGATGGGGTGGAAAGTGGCCGGAGACGGAGTATTTAAAGGGAGAAGGTGAAGGTCCAGGTGACGGGAGGCGTGGCTTGCGTGGAGTTGGTGGAGCGAGGGAGTGGCTGTCGTGGTGATCGTGGGTGTCGGTGAGGAAGGTATAGGTCGGGCCTATGTCGTGAAGGTAACAATAGGCGGAGAATGTGGTTGGAGTGGTGCCAAAAATAGGAAGGGAGGTAGAAGACAACGTCGTAGCCGTTGGATCTCTCCATCCAACGGTCAGGAGGTGGGTGCGATGGAGCGGGCAGGATTTTAGATCCTTGGGGTGTGATCGAAGGGTTATGATCAAGCCACGTGGTGGGTTTAGGTGCGGGTGGAGGTGAACGGCTATGATGAGATCTGGAGTAATATAGAAGGGTGACTATCTCCAGGGTACCGATGGCATGGATGCGATCGATGGATGAAGGATCGAGCGACGCAGAGCGTGCCACGTGGAGTGCTAAGAATGAGGCGGAGACGTTTGGTTTGGATGAGATCATGGGGAAAGATCGAGCGGCTGAGAAGATTTACGCAATGGAGGGCCGAGATCGGAAGAAGAAGATGATGATCTAATGATTAGGAGACGAGGCACATGGTGGGTGGCTGAGTGGGCCGCGTGGCATAATCAGAGGACGCCATGTGGCCCAATCTGATTGGCTGAGGAAGAAATCTGCTATAAGAGGAGTAGATGGCCGAATTTGGAGAAACTCAAAACAGGAAGTGAACCGGGAACCAATTTATTCTGAGCGGTCATAGTATGAGTTGACCTCTACGAATGAAGCAAAAAAGAGTCAATATCCGCCCACAAAACTCTTATTATTTACTAGATTACAAAATTTTACGTGATTCAATTTAATAATAAGTTGTAGATCTCGATGAGATCTACAAGTTTCATGTTGACCAAAAATGGAAATGAGGTCGAATAAAGTAATAAAATACAAGGGTGCAAATATGCATACATATAGTATACCATGGGGGCCCCAAAATCCAAGTTTTGCATACAAGCTCTGATTTGAATGAAATTGGTTTCATTGAAGGTCTCCGAACGTGTATTAATTTAAAAGTGAGCAAACCTAGATTGGAGGATATATAAGAGGGATATGTTCATTCTAAGGTCCATGGTCCCTAACTTGGTTTGGGGTTTTATTTGTCAAATTTACAGGTTAACAATTTTTTTGGTATTTTTCTTGTACTATTGTTAGTAATATACACATTATAGACTTGGTTTTATTGGATTTGGAGTTAGTATATAAAAAATACAGATGAGTGATTTTTACAAGTGAAATTGGACTTCTTATTTAATGCAGATTCGAATGCTAAAATACAAATGTTATCAATGCATGCATGAATGCCAATTATGCAATTTTGGTGGAAATATGCTCCTAATTACTCGGGAACAAGGCTCTATTTTCAACTTTAACTTTAAGAGTGAAGAATCACATATTCATCAGAAATGTCCCATGGTCATACAACCGACCAAACGTGCAGCCTACGCTATATTCAGTGAAATATTGCCACATATTGCATATTTCTGCGCGCCTAGGCACTACATGCTCAACTAAGAAAAAGATACATTCTTCAGGTCACTTCTTCTTGACCTAAGACACCACCATGATGTCCACTGAAACCAAGCCCGTGTACCCTACTTCTTCTTTGATGGTACAGGGTACTTCTATCAAGTTGAAGGATTCTAAAAATTTTGTTCTATGGTCTCAGTCCTTCAAAGTATTTATCGGTGGCCAACACAAAAGTTATGTCCTTACAAAGGACCCACCTGCAGAAACTGATAAAGACCACGAAACATGGTTTGCTGACAATTGTCAAGTTATCATTTGGATGACAAAAAGTATCGATCCATATATTGCTGCTAAACTTCTTTACAAAAACAATGCTAAGGCGATGTAGGAAAACCTTGAGCGCACATACTCTCAGAAGACGACTAAGTCTCACCTTTCTGACATATACACGAGGATTCGGTCAGCCACTCAGGGAGATTCGAGTTTTATTGAGTACTACAAGTTTCTTACGAGCCTATTTGAGGAGCTCCTTATCTTTCAGCCATCATGTTGTGATAAACAGGTAGGCAAACGCGCTAAGTGCGAGTTTATAGATATCTCTCAGGATTGAATCCAAAATACAAGATGGTGAAAGATCAGTTTCTAATAGTGGACACTCTTCTGAGCCTTGAGATCATATTTGAACGATTACAGGATCTTGAGGCTCTAATTCAGCAATCTACCATCTGCACTACTACAGAGACGACGACTCATTATACCTCCACGGGATATATAAGGCATCAAGGTGGCATGGGTGGTAATTTGGTACGTAGACGTGAATCTGGACGCATTCGTGAATTTGGACGAAGGCATGATCGTGCTCGTGGTCGTGATTCCTCTATTGCTTAGTATCTAGCTTGTGTACACTGTGGACGCTAGAATCATCCTTCTGAAAGGTGTTGGGCAACTTTTAGCATGCAGCCTAATGACAATAATGCCTATGATGAAGCACCTTATGATGTAATTGAAGATGCATCTGCTCGGCAAACTAGAGGGGTACAGACCCCATTTACTGTTTTTGAATATACTCATCAGCTACAACAACTACAGGACTTTGCTTCCTCTATCGACAACAATATCACCTCTGCTTCTTCTGCTAGTCTGGATACTACCTTAGGTACAGTAGCAAACTCAGTCTCTACCTCTAAACATGCATGGATTATTGACTCTGGAGCCTCTACCCATCTGACATAGAGGGAAGCTTGCTCACGTCTTCCCAACCATCCTCAATAGTGAAGACTGTTTGTGTTGCTAATGGGGATCATTCCTTATTTACTGCTATTGTTACTGTTGATTTCTCTCCCAAGCCGTGGTTGACAGATGTTCATTGTGCTCCTGCTTTTCCTCTCAGTCTCTCATATTATAGAAGCTATGTTGTGAACTTAATTGATGTGTTATTTTTTATGAGTTATGTTGTAATTTTCATGACATCTGAACGAGGCAGATCTTTGGTGGGGGACTGAGAGGAACAACCTCTATTACCTCAGCATCCCTTCTTATTCAAATTTTACCGGTGCAGTATCCATCTCTGACTATCCTCTTCTATGACACCTTTATCTAGGTCATCCTTCAGCCAAAGCTCTCTCCATGATGTTCCTTGAACTCTCGACACTCAAACCCTTTGAGTGTGGGGCGTGTCAGTTCAGAAAATATCATAGAGCATCCTTTCCTGCATGGACTTAGTATCGCCGCAGTTCTCCTTTTTCTCTTGTTTATTATGATATCTGGGGATTCTGTCCAGTCCGAACTCCAAGTGGTCATAGATATTTTGTAGTATTTGTGGATGACTACAGTCGATTATCTTAGGTCTTCTTATTAAAGGAATGTTCAGAATTTAGTCACCTTGTCAAGAATTTCTTTCATTATGTCAAAAATATCTTCTCCACTACTATTCAAATCTTTTTCGATCTGATAATGCCTTGGAATTTACAAATAAAGATCTGACATCATTTTTTGCCTCCCAGCGCGCTATCAATCAAATAACTTGCCCATATTCCTCTTAATAGGATGGAGTAGTGGAGAGAAAACTAAGACATCTCTTTGATATTGCCCACTCTCTTCTTACCCAAATGAAGGTCCCCAAGACCTATGGAGGAGATGTTATACTAATTGTTGTCCAACTTATAAACATGGTCCCCTTGGCATCACTTAACAGCTCCACTCCCTTTGGCTTACTATACCCAAATTACTCTCCCTTCCCTCTACCTCTACGGATTTTTGGATGCACATCATTTGTTTGTAATTTTAATACTCCCGATAAATTATCTCCTCTGTGATTAAATGTGTTTTCTGTGTTACTTTCAGACTCAGAAAGGGTACAAATGCTATGATCTTTATGTCCATCATTATTACATATCTGTCGATGTCACATTTTTTGAACAGACTTCTTTCCTTACTCGGGTTGTCTTAGATATACAATTAGATCTTCCTGATCCATCTATTATTCATAAAAGAAAACATGTCTTTAGTCTTGGTCATATTCCTTTACATGTTCCTTTGTTACAGGAGAATACACCAACTTCAAGTGCTCCCACCAATTTTGTCCTAGATGCTCCTCAAGAGCTTCCTATCGCTCTACGTAGAACTAAGAGGCAATGTACACTTCACCCAATATCTCATTTCACGTCCACCATTGTTGTTAAGGCGCGCGCCTAGGCGCGCCTAGGCGGCCGCTTAGGCGCCCAGGCGCCCCAAGCCGTGCGCCTAGAAAGCACGCCTTGCTTTCATTAAAAATGGCGCACGCCTTGGGTCGCCTGGGCGTCAAGGCGCGCCTGGGCGCCGCCTAGGCGACTTTTTTTTATGCATACTTACACATATATCGCATTTTCAAAATGCGATATACATATCGCATTTTCAAAGTGCGATATACATGTCTCATATTGAAAATGCGATATACGAACAGACCCTTTATTACCCCGCCGCATTCGACCCGACCCTCATTACGTGTTTACCAGAGAAACCCCTTATCGCCCCTGTCTCCTCCGCAGTCGCCTCCCTAGCTCCTCCAGCGGGCTCCCTCCTCCTCCGACGGCCTCCATCCTCCTCCGACATCCTCCCGAGTCCCTACCACCTTCAACAGACGCCCTCTTCCTCCAACGGTCTCCTTCCTCCTCCAGCGGCCTCCCCACCTCCTCCAGCGGCCTCCCTCCTCCTCCAACGTCCTCCCTCCTCCTCCGGCGACTTCCCTACCTCCTCTAGTGGCCTCCCTCCTGCTCCAACAGCCTCCGTGCGTTCTCTTGCTCTCCCATTGTAGAATGACTTCAATGGAATCTTTGGATGGGGATGCCATTCCTAATCCCACTACTACACCAACCCCATCTACTGTGCAAAGGCCTGGAGAAATTGATCCCCGCTTCACCGAGAAGATGAATGATCCATGCTTGAAAGCGGCATCGAAGGATCCCGGTTGGAAGTACTCTTTTTGGCCGAATACACTAGACAAGAATAAGGTGCAATGTGCATTATGCGGCCACATTACTAATGGTGGAATCAAAAGGCAGAAAGAACACTTGATTGGTGGTTATCGAGATGTATCTATGTGTCCAAAAGCCACTATAGAGATTAAGAAAGAGATGGCTGACTTCAAAAATCGTAACAAGAAGAGGAAGATAGTCGTTGATTACAGATATAGTGGAGCTGATTCAAACATTCCAGATGCAGATGATGGTGATCATGGTGAACATGTAGTCATCTTGGATGACTCACATCCTACGGCTACAACAGGTAAAAGCGTTAAATTTGGTTCTGGTTCATGTTCTGCAAATAGGCCACTTGTACGGAAGGATCCACACGGCAAGGGTCCTATGGACTCGTTTAGTTCTGCTAGCCCATGGGAGGTTGTGGCACAAAGGAGGCAGCAAGGGCTCGTGGTGAAGCACAACAAACTACAATTGAGTTTGCTTTAAAAAAGGATGCTACCTAGGTGGCATATGATGCCATAGCTGAGCTATTCTATACAGGTGGCATCCCTTTTAATGTTGCACAACGAGAAGCTTTTGAGGTGGCAGTGGAGGCTATTGTCCTAGGTGGGAGAGGATTTGTTCCTCCATCTTATCACCAATTGCGAAAGCCCCTACTTGAAAGATTATATGCAAGGACCAAAGATTTGCAGGTGAAGCATGAAAGCCATTGGAGGACATATGGATGCACGATTATGTGTGATGCATGGACTGATAAACGACAACGAAGTCTGATTAACTTCCTTGTTAATTCTCCAGAAGGGTCCTTTTTTATTTATGCAAAGAATGCAACATCCGATGTACACACCGGTGAGTATGTGTTCAAATTGATAGACGAGGCTGTGGAGATGGTGGGTGAGGAGAACGTTGTACAAGTTGTCACCGACAATGCAAGCAATTTTATTTTAGCAGGAAAGTTACTGATGGAGAAGAGGAAAAACCTCTTTTGGACTCCATGTGCTGCACACTGCTTGGATCTGATGCTTGAGGATATTTCTAAGTTACAGAAATTTGCAGGAGTTATCAAGAGGGCCAGAAAAGTAACAACCTATATTTACCAGCATATTCGGTTGCATGATGCGTTTCTACAATTCAGTGAGGATCACCAAGAGCTGTCTAGAAGCGGAGTTACCCGCTTTGCTACCAACTATTTGACCCTTACTAGTTTGCTCAAGCAAAGGAAAGCTTTGGCGTCTTTGTTTATTTCTGAGGTGTGGAACACTAGTTCTTGGTCGAAGACACAGGATGGGAAACATGTCTATGAAACTGTGATGGCGAATGCTTTTTGGGAAAAAATTGAAGATTATCTTAGAGCTGTGCAACCCATCGTTACTGTGCTGTGTTTAGTGGATGCTGACGAGAAGCCGCCCATGGGATACATTGCTAGGGCTTTTGACACTGCAAAGGAAATGATTATTGAAAACTTTGGCAGGAAGGAAACATATTACATGCCTATTCTACAAATTATTGATTCTCGCTGGGATAATCAGATGGCTCGTCCTTTGTATGGTGCAGGATGTTTCTTGAATCCTGCATTTTATTACAAAGTGAAGGACAACAATGAGGCATTGATGGGAAGGTATGAAGGTGATTTCATATTTTGCCTTGAGAGGATGGTTGATGATCCCGATCAACAAGACGTGATATGCTCTGAAATGGAGGTCTACAAAGGAGCTCGTAGTATGTTTGGCAGAGCAATTGCTATTAGACAAAGGGAAAAAAAACCACCATGTAAGTTACATTTTATTATTTATATTGAATGATTTAATTGTAACATGTGTATACATTGTTGACTTATTGTGTAGTGGAATGGTGGGATACTTATGGAAGTCTCACCCCCGCTTTGAAGCGAATGGCAAAGCGTATTTTGGGACTATGTTGCACATCTTCCTCATGTGAACGCAATTGGAGTGCTTTTGACTTTGTATGTATCAAAAACACTTATAAATTTACAAATATAAATGCCAACTTTATACTTGTAAATTTACGTAATACTTGAATTAATGTGCAGATCCACACAAAGAGGAGGAATAAGTTGGAGGTTGATAGACTTTCCAAGCTTGTTTACATCCAATACAACAAGCAACTTGAAGAGAGATTCAAAAATAGGAGGCTCGGGAATTTAGCAAAAGATTTTGATCCAATAGCTCTTTCAGAGTTAGATTGGTCAAGTGAATGGATGACAGGTCTTTACGTGGAACCAGAGGTTGTACCGGGGCTTACACTGAGGGTCATTGATGAAGCATTATGTGCTTCTCAAGCATATGAAAGTTCTCGTCCAAGAAGGAGTCAACCACAAGCACAACCAAGCACTTCAGCACGTGGTGGTCTTCGTGGCCGTGGTCGTCGTGGTACTCGTGGTGCACATGTGATTAGGCGACAATATGTACCTCCTCATGTTCCGGACGACGAGGAGGAAGAAGACGAGGAAGATGATTGGATGGATCTTAATGATGATGGCCAAGAGCAAGATGAAGGACATGAAGAAGAAACTAACCTGTGTGATGATGATGATTGAAGCATTGCAGTATTAGATTATTGTATTTCAGTCTTTGAAATGTTTTGTTATGCCAAACAATTTGTCTGTTTTTTTAGTATATTTTCCACTTTTTTTGCCAAACAATTTGTCTGTATGCCAAACATAGCTTGTTTATTTATCTATGTACGGATTCCTTTACGTGTTGTGATTCTTGATTCTTGTGATTAATCACTAATGTTTGGCTAAATGATATTTATTGCTCTAACACTCTAGTTACTATGTATTTATAAATACAAAATGTCTTGACAGAAAAATAAATCCAATACTTACTGTATTTTTTCTTAAAAAAATATATTAATCGATATCGCATCTTCAAAATGCGACATACGCTTAAAAAAATAAAAAAGGATGTCGCATATGAGACATGCGACATCCATTTGCTTTTAATAATTAGATGTCGCATGTCTCAAATGCGATATAGGTCACATTTTGTTAGACGCCTAGGCGCGCCTAAGCGCGCCTAGGCGTCCAGGCGCCCAGGATGAACGCCTTGTCGCCTTGCCGCCTTAATAACCATGACGTCCACTGATAGCTTATCATACTCTGACAAACGATATGTAGGCGCCTTATGACAATTTTGGTTCCCAGAGATCATAATAGCGCACTGAAGTATTCTGGATGGCGAAGAGTGATGGATGCAGAAATGGATTCTCTGAATTCTCGAAGGACATGGGATCTTGTGCAGTGTCCTCATGGAACAAAACATGTTGCCTACCAATGGATTTTTACTACAAAGCAGTCTCCATATGGCTCCATTGACAGATTGAAGGCAAGACTTGTGGCTAAAGGCTCTACACAAACATGTGGAGGTGACTACTTCAAGACTTTTTCACCTGTTGCACATGTGGGATCCATACAGACCATCCTCTCTGTGGAAGTAAACAAGGGCAGGAATATTTTTCAACTGGATGTCAAGAATGCATTTCTATATGGTGATCTAGAGGAGGAGGTTTACATGATGCAATCTCCAGGGTACGAAGTCGAGGAAGAGTATATGTGTCGACTACACAAAGCAATCTATGGTCTAAAGAAAAGCATGATGGCATGGTTTGACAGACTAAGTACAGAAATTGGCACCCTGAATTTTCAGAGAACTACATCTGACTACTATGTTTGCATCTGAAAATGATCATCTAGTACTGTTATACTTGTTGTATATGTAGACGATATGGTTGTTAGAAGTGACGATGATAAAGGGGTGTTGTAGACTAAGGCTTTTCTGCAAAAGATTTTTGTTACGAAAGATCTAGGACAACTTCATTATTTTATGGGCATAGAAGTCTTACGTACCAAGAAAGGACTTAATATGTCACAAAGGAAGTACTAGTTTGATATACTAATTGAGGCAGGATTACTTAAATGCCATCCCTCTGGTATTCGTGCAGAACCAAGGAAACAGTTTACCCCCGTTGATCTACCATTTGAGAACACTACACGATACAGAAGCCTCGTTGGAAAACTGTTGTATCTTACAGTTACTAGACCAGATATATCCTATGGTGTGAGTGGAGCTAGTCAATACATGGAGAAACCCTACTATAACCATTGGAAGGACGTTCTTCTGATCTTTCGATACCTGAAGGAATCACCAGGATGTGGCATATTCTATGAGGAAAATGGATACACTGATGGTGTTGCTTATACTGATGCTGATTATGCAAGCTGTCCTGAGAATCGTCGCTCTACTACATGTTATGCTATGATGGTAGGAGGAAACCTTGTTAGTTGGAGGAGCAAAAGGCAGACTGTAGTCTCTTGATTCAGTGCAAAGGCAGAATACAGGGAAATGGCTCGGGCTACATGTGAAATTACTTGGCTACTAACTTTTTTGCAAGAAAATGGTATTGATATCATCACTCATGTTCCTCTATACTGTGATAACAAATCTGCTACTTATATGGTTACTAATCATGTATTCCACGAGAGAACCAAGCACATTGAGATTGACTGCCATTTTATTTGTGTGTTGTACGAGGAGGTAAGATTGCTACATCACACATCTCGATAAATCTTCAGCTTGCAAACATATTTACAAAGGCCTTGTCAAAAAAACGTCTTTCCTGGATTGCTTCCAAGTTGGGCATGATTGATGGATATGCTCCAACTTGAGGGGGTGTTAGAGATTACAATAGATTGTGTTTTAATATTCCGATGTAACCCCGCCAAGGATTTTTGTACTTTTCTCCTTTTGAGCTCTTTAGGGTTTAATCCTATATAAGGACCCCTAAACCTCTTTAATAATCATCTCGTAGAGTTCCCTTCACATGTATTTTTGTATGTTGACATTTTGGTTGAGTTTTAATTTTTTTTATACATTTTTTGAAAGCAATACGAAAAGAAACAAGTCAATCAAAGTTAAATCGAAAGGTGTAGAAATCTTTTATGTTTTAAGTATTCAATAATTGTACAATGGTGTCAAAAACTACAAATTTTGTCCTTTAACATGAGTATTTCTAGATTATTTTTAGAATTAGGGATTTTTATAATATGAAGTTCAAAGATGAGTTTAATTAATTTGAAGTTATACAAACATAGATATAAGCACGGGATTTCGTCATACTAACGAAATAGAGTTTGTGTTTTATCTCCCATCGTAAAGAATACTACTCTGGAATGGTTATAGATATTTGTGTTTATTTTTATTTACACAATGGATAAATAAATATGTCAAAAAGAATTATCCATAAATGAATGTATCTATTTGTTTATACGTGTGAATTTTATAAGCATGTAAAAAGTTGTGTTATGTGCACTGTGTTCTTCCTTTTGAGGTTTTCCTTATCATATTTTTTCTTGAGTCAACAAGTTTTAAGGCCTTGGACTTTGGTTTAGGATCATAGATAGTTCCTACAACCCTATTTATTCATGTATTCATGTCTCTTTAGCCAATCGGTATCTATGTACATAAATCCTGCTGCATATTTTTGTGTTAATAAGTTGTCCTTATTCTAGGAGTATAAATACAAAACAAATAATGTTAGTGACCGCATCTCTGCGACACACATGGTGATAAAGTGGTCGTAATAAGCTTTATGTCCACGTTTCGACTAGTCACCCACCACTTGCAGTCGCAACACTACATCCACACTACACCCATTACCTTACATAATTACGGGTAGATGTGGATACTAAAATAGTCAAGTTGTGTGCAAATACAACTTGTGGCTAGTTATAGACACAAAATGCGGTAGTAAAATTTTGAAAGAATTGAAAATCTTAGAATTACTTTCCCCCTTGTTTCCCAAAATTATTGCAATTGCACATTCATCTCTTCTTTACTCTATCAGACCTTAATCCCTCCCTCTCTTTATGAAAACACTCATCGCCAACCACCACCACACCATCCCTCCTACACCCTTATTCTTCACCTAACCCTCCCCACTCCTTCCCTTATCGTAGACTGATGACCGGCCAAGCAACACGGTTTAGGAAATCAAATAATCAAAGGGTCATTGCGACCCAGATCACAAGGCTAAGTCAGAAGAAGAGAGAAAAACCACTCAATCGAAGAGATCAAACAATCAAAGCATGCAAAATATAAGTGGTCTTCACTATTTAACTTTACCTGATATAGCAACCAGTGTCGAACACAAGGACCACGGAAATGTACGAAGTAGTTAAATTTCAAAAAAGATATTTTTGGTGGTTTTAATTTTGCTAATTTTTATGTTTTTTAATTAAGGAACAAAGGAGGTAAATAAGAAAATAAAGCAAACAATAAGCTTTTTGACTTTTTATTTAAGGCTAAAAATGCCCAAACATAAAGATATTTTTTTGGATTTTTTGAAATTTGAGAATGTTTTTGGTAATTTTTTTGGAATTTTCTGGTATTTTTGTGATTTTATAAAAATCAAATAAAGCATAAAAATGTAAATAGTGCACAGTCAGGATAATATTACAAGTTAAAAATAATTAAAATGCCCTAAAGTCCTGGTTATAAAATTTATGAGAGATGGAATGGTATTTTTTATTTTTCTAGAATTTTATATGATTTTTATAAGTATTTAAATCTTTTGTGATTTTTACGGTTTTTAGTATGAGTTTTAAAACAAAAATGCTACTGTAAACAAAGCACACAAAAACACACACAAGAATTTTTATGGAATTTTTAAAGTGATTTTTTTGAATTTTTATGTATTTTTTGAGATGGACAATACACTTTTTAGGGGTTTTTTATTTTTAGAAAATATCAAACACAACTAAATTAATCCACAAAAATTACATTAAATATTATATGTTAGAAAGAACTAGCAGTAATTTTTATAGAAATCTTGGGTTCAATTTGGTATTTATTTAATTAGAAAAGAGCCAGATAATTTATATTGACCTGCTAATAATTAAAATAAAATTTGGGGGTCAACAATAACACACATGAAAAACCTAGGGACAAAGATGCAAAATGTCCAGTGAAAAAACGCACATGCTCAATAAACCACGTACAGGAGTATAAATGCAAATCTCAGAATCTTTTCATTCAAATCATGACATATAGAAAGCACATGGAACATAATGCAAATAACCCAGAAAAGCACGTGGGACGGCATGTGAGTTCACACAAACTGGACTAAAATGTCATTACTAAAATAACAAGGGTCTAAATGCAAAATATCTGAACTACAACTTTATTTTACTGGACTAGAACTAAATACGACACTAAGTAGTGGTAAAAGGTAAATATACCATTGTAGGGCACTTGCGGAACACGTGAGGGCACGTGGCGAGCTCTAAATGTGGCACTGGCATAGGGTCCTAATCATTGGTAGCCCTAGATCTAACGGTCTAGGGAATGTCCACTACGTGCGGTCGGATGTGTCAGAGGGCGTCAGATCCAATAGCTGAAAGGCTGCAAAGGATGACGACTCAAATGATATCTGGAGCGCAGAGGCTCATTCGATGGTTGGGAATGGTTTGGAAGAACACCTCCAGGATGAGATTCGATCGAGCAGAGGAAGAGATCCACTGATCCGATGAATGATCGAGGAGATCCAGCAGCTTCGTGGAGGCGCGATGCGTCAGGATGAGGGGTCCAATTAAGGGTGTGATCACCGAATGGGCGTAGCGGTGTCCGACCACCTAGAGCTGCTCCGCCTGAGCAACTGAAGGCTCGGGATGGGTTCCTTGCATATGATAAGACCTATAAATGGTAAAGCGACTTGAGGGCATTGCTCTGGTCGATGTTATTGCATATAAAGAGGGCAGAAGCGACGAGGAATGGAGCTTGGGCTTCGACGAGCGTGAAGGAAGGAGGCTCGACCTTAATCTCGTCCTAAGGGTCGAGTCTAAGGGTGATCAAGTTGCGAGATGAGGTGCGGGGTGAGACGCAGGGCAGATAGAAGTGGATAGAGATGGGTAATGAGGCTCCGACCTGCTAGTCGGAGCAGACGTACAAGCGGCAGAGGAAGATGGAAAAATCGGATCGAACTGGGAGATGGAAGCGAGATGATAGGTACATGATGGGTCGCGGCCTCAACTTGCTGCGGCGGTCAAGGAGGCTGCACACGGTGGAGGACTCTGGCCACGTAGGGGAGTTGCAGCTACAGGCCACCAAACTTTGATCTGAAGGTACCTATGGACTGCTATCACTTAGCTGAAGGTCTCTAGGGATGAAGGAAGGGGTGAGGCACAAGCTGCAGCGCAAGGAAGGGGTAGAAGATAATTTATAGTCCCTCGGGGGTCCAGAAAGATCTGCAAGTAGCGTAAAACCCTTGAGCATCTCAGATCAACCATAGGACCCGGTGGAGAACTCTGGCCACGTAGCGTAAAACCCTTGAGCATCTCAGATCAACCAAAGGGTCGTGGCCTCAACTTGCTGCGGCGGTCAGGGAGGTTGCACGCGGTGGAGGACTCTGGCCACGTAGGGGAGTTGCAGCTACATGCCACCAAACTTCGATCTGAAGGTACCTCTGGACTGCTATCACTTAGCTGAAGGTCTCTAGGGATGAAGGAAGGGGTGAGGCATGAGCTGCAGCGCAAGGAGGGGGGTAGAAGATAATTTATAGTCCCTCGAGGGTCCAGAAAGATCTGCAAGTAGCGTAAAACCCTTGAGCATCTCATATCAACCAAAGGACCCGCGAGGATGTCGGATGTACGAGGAGTATCAGGTATGAATTTTGAGGCAAAAGGAGCTCATAGTCAGGCTGGAAAATTTAGATGAAGCTCTGGCAAAAAGTAACTGAGTCTGACCCGGGAAGGAGGGATCGTTGAACGGAGGTCAACAAACTATCCGAACCAATCAGAAAATTAGGATTTACAAATTCAATAAAAAATAGCAAATGATTTTAAATTAAAAAATGTACAAATTGAAAATTGTTTATTATTTTTAAAGGTATTTTTCTGTGATTTTTAATTATTTGTATGGAAAATAAATTAGTGTATATATAATATAGAGTATTATATACATGTATAATATACCTATGTATTATATACAAGTATTTTTATTATTTTATTTCTATAAAAAATATTTATTTTATATTTTATTTATTTACAAAATAATTTTAATAATACAAAATAATTTTTATTTCCTTTTTATAAATTATTTAAAGGTATATAATAAATAGTGACTTGATATATACGCATGTGTTTTGTACAATGATCGGGAAACTTTTATTTAATTTTTCTAAATTTTATTTTCTTTTAATATTATTTCTATAAATATATACAATGGGGGGTAAAAATAGTAATTTAATTTTATTTTGTTCAAAAATAATTATATACAAATATAGGTAATATAAACAACACAAAGTGGACCCTATCTCTTTCTACTTATTTTAATTTGCGATCTGGTCAAGGCTTAACCTTCTATTGGGGTTCAGGTCACTCTGTATTTATTCTAAATACCTCATTCCTTTTTCCTTTACTCTTTTATTTTTGCATAAAAACATGCTAATTATGCAATATTAACAGATGCATGCAATTTGCTAAGTTACTATTTTTACAAATATTCACATGCTGCTTTGCCAAGATAAATAGCTAAAATAAAATAATAAAAAGTGAGAATCAAGGATTCGTCATCGACCACCACTACAACATTAATTCCTTCCCTCACAATCAGCCACCCGCAATATCACCCCTTCCTCTGTCTTTGCGATGCCACACCACACCTCTCCAACTCTCACTCATTGTCATCATGAGACATTATCGATGATCCTCTCTACCTCTCAATATTTGCAACCACCTTCTCCCCTCCCATCTTCTACTTTTTCTTCCTTTGCAACCATTTCCTTTTCCCCTTCTCCTTTTTCGACACAACCGCCAAGAAGCAGTCCTTCATCCTTTCCCATCTGTTGTCATCCAGTACCATAGCATGCCGTCCTTTGTCCTTCTTCACCATAAAATGGCTCATTGTTGAAGGCTCAATGTCTATTTTTTCCATATTTTGTGTTTACACATCTGTTACATTTTATGATTGTTTTATCTCATATGAATGAAGAGAGAAAATGCGAGGATTATTTACATAACAATGATGTGTCACCATTATTTATATATCTAATATTACATATATAAATTACAATGTTAGACTCAATGTGAAGCTTGTTGGTGAATGTTCTATTTAGATGTGTGTATGTGGGTGTGCTTGTGTGAGAATTATCGTGGTTTAGATATTGAAATCATGATTTGCATGTAATACCCTCTCTTGATAGTGAGATTAAATGAAAGAATTAATTTAAGATATACATAATATACTAAGCATGATCCATTATTTATATAATTGAGCTAAAAGCATTTTGTGATGCTTGTTTGTGTTGTCTCATAATTTAATATGAAATGTTTGTGTGAGTTCATGCACAAGTGAGAAAATTGTTAGTACATGAGCATGCATAGTCTGATGTGTAAAGCTTGTAGCTAGGTCAAGAGTAGGAAACCTACTGGAGTGGTAAGAATCTCAAGCCTTAGGAGCTCAAGCTTAAGTAAGGAAAGGTCTAAGAAGCTCAAAGGAGATTCAAAGCTATGGAACTTCAATGCAAGATCAAGAAAGTATCTCAAGATGAAGACAAAATCTTTTCTTTTTTTTGAGTCCTACTTTTTGTAATAATCCCTTTGACTTTGACTTTCTGGTCGAAGATCAAGTTAATCGATCAACCATTTTACAATGATTGATCACACTTGATCGACCAATATGTGAATTACGTTGGTAATATTTATGATCGGTTAATTTTGATCTGTGATCGATCATCTTTTTATTCCGATCAATCACCTAAATCCTAATGTTCGATCATTTTATTACGATCGATCATCTTTGTATCATGATCGATCATATTCCATTTCAGGAATATTATTAGAGTCGATTTCATTCTTATTTTGTTTCCAACAATCATATTTCTTGGAGACATGTAAATAGGACCTCATACCTCATTCTACAACACGTAACAAAGACTAAAAATTCTATTTGTTGTCTTCTTTCCACTCTATACTTTGAGAGAAAGATCGAATAGTTATTCTTCTGATGTGTTCTTCATTCTTACAAGCTCTGATTTTCTGTGTTCAATTCTTACGAGCATGCTCATTGCTCTGTACGATCATTTTAGTTGTATCTCATATTATTTGTTGCATATTTACTTTGACATTGAGGTTGTTAGGACTATTTCCTGTATATGGTTGAGGTGACCGCCTAATCAACTCAGATTGTAATACGATTGGGTTATATGCGTATGCAACTCGGGCTAGTGGAAGAGCCATGCGGTTCAGGTTGAAAGACAAAGTCGAGAGACTGAGGTCGTGGTTTTTACCCCTGAGGGCTTCCACAATAAATACATGTACACTTATGGTTTGATTGTATCTGTGATTGAAAGTATTGTGTATGGTTGTGCTTGTTTTAGAATATGTGATTGCGGTGATCTAGGACATTTAGTTTGGCCCACCCACCCCATCACTTGATAGCTGTGAGATAGAAATCAACATTTGGTATCAGATTCTTTTTCCTGTAAAGGAGATCCATAGTTCATCCACCACTCTTCAATGGGATGAATTAGTCCAGCTGGAAGACAAACATGATGATCTTCCTGCAGTCGTCATATTATTTGATATGGAATATGATGGGAGAGTATTAAAGTTCATTGAGAAAAGGAGACATGCTACACCATCATCGAGCTATCCTAGATGACCCTAAACTTAAATGTGATAAACTACATATACTACTCCTTATCAGAAGGTAAATTTGATTGAGTTTCCACCTAAAGTTAGTCTATGAGGTATGGAAGTGCAAGAAAATAACTCACGAAGGCATAACTAAGGTAAAAGAATCTCATTTTATAATGGTGACACAATAGTATAAAACTTTCAAGATACATAAATGGGAAACATCAAGCACATGAATGTCATGTTCACCTCTATCGTGAACCAATTGATGAATCTTAGAAGAACCTTACTACCTGGAGAATTTCCTAGCAAAATAATCATTTCTATCAGAAGCTTGGGAATACAAGGTCGTTGCCATTGAAAAACTTCAACATGGCCTCGTTAGAAGATCTCGTAAGTTACGAACTTGCCTATGAATTGGAAAATGAGTACAAGAAGAAAGGACATGTAAATTTGTAGAAGAGTCTAATACTAGCAATAAAGAAGGAATCAACCTAGGGTTTTGATAGTGATGATGATATCGCACTCATAGCCTGATAATTTGACACTTTTCTCAAGAAGGAAAGAAAGGAGAGAAAGAAAAATCAAACTTTTTATTGCAACAAAGTGGGGGCACATAAAGGATTGCCTACAACTACAAAAGAACTTCAAATAGGAAAAGGGGCTCAAGAAGAAATCCAACAAGAAAGCTATGCAAGCATCATGAGATGATCACTCAAGCAATAGCAAAGAAGAAAGCACATGTTTGGGATTCGTTGGGGTAGTCAAATCTTACTTATTTGACTCCGACTTATAAAATGAAGTAAATAAATTTATTTTTCTAAACCTGATATTACCTCTCAGCGTCTGTTTAGACTAGTCATGAAGCTATGAAATGTTAACAAAATTCTAGTAGAAGATAAATCTCTTTTGCTTAATGACTTTGATATTCTACTAAAATAGAATCAAAGTAGTTTTAAAGTAAAAATTATCTATTTAAAAAAATTCTGAACTTAAAAATAAATTTACTTTTGTAAATTCTTCTATAGAAAAAAAAAGAAAAGATCGAAAATCATGCTTCTAGCTCCAATTCTTTCAAGAAAAGAATATGGGTTTAGAGAAAGAAGAGAACTATGCATCGAAGGACCTGGAAAAAAAGGTACTAGAATAACATTTTTCATGTGCTAAAGTTCAAAGAAAATGGAGGAGACCACGTCAACAAAGGTGGATCAACAAAAGGCTAAACAACATTCAGATTGATGTTTAAATGCCACTGCCATGGAGAAGCTACCAAGACTGGAGAAGTACACCATCAAGGGCCATAAGTAACTTCTTATCTTTTGTTTATTTAATCATGCATATCATGCATTGGCTATGAGCCCTCGGCCCTTATTTATAAGAGGGAGAGTTTAAGCAAAGATTAAGGGGAAACTCTAAGGGGAGCACATATTAAAAAAATATTTCAAAAAGGGGAGAAACATTATTTCTTTAAGCAAAAATTGGCTTTTATCATCTTTTGATATCAGTTTTTTTATTATATCAAAAAATGAAAAAAAGGATTGTGTTCACAAAATTATTTGCTCACACACACACTTTTTTGTTTCAAACTCATAAAATATTTTTTATCATAAAAAATGGGAGATTGTGAGTTAATGCACAAATTGGAAAATTATTAATATGTGAGAATGCTTATTTTGAATTTAACAGAACTTGTGTTATTAGTTAAAATTGTTTAGATAAAGAGAACCTTGTGTAAAGCTTGTGGCTAGTCAAGAGCAGGAAAGCTACTGGACCAAGAATAAGCTCAACCCTCATGAGCTCAATCTTAAGTGAAGAAGAGGCTAAGAAGCTCAAAAGAGTTCAAAGCTAAGGAACTTCAGCTCAAGCTCAAGAAAGGATATCATCAAGATGAAGATGAAATCTTTTTTTAGTCATGTTTTTTTTGTAATTTTCTTAAATTGTAAATGACCTCGAATCATGCATATTGCATTACAGCCCATTGCCATTGACTTTCTAGTCAAAGTGTCAAGATGATCGATCAACCACTTTACATTGATCGATCACCCTTACTATCCTATCAATTACTATTTTAATTATAATGGTTATATTTATAATTGATCAATTTTGATACTTAATCGGTCATCTTTCAATTATGATTCATCACGTAAATCCATGTAATCGATCATTTTATTTTGATCGATCATCTTTATATCATGATCGATCATATTCCATCCAAGAATACTCTTTGAGTTGATTTCATTCCTATTTTGTTTCCAACGGCCATATTTCTTGGTTCCTAATAAATAGGATCCCATACCTCATTCTACAACATACAACAAAGAGCAACAAGCTCTCTTCTCTCTACTTTCTACTCTACGATAATGATCGAAGAGCTATTTTTCTGATGTGTTCTTCATTCCAATAGCTTTGGATCGATGTGTTCAATGCTTATGAGCACGATCCTCACTTTGTAAGATCATTTTAGTTTCTCCTCATACTCTTTATTGCATATTTACTTTGATGTTATGATTGTTAGGATTATTTCTTGTATACAGTTGAGTTGACCGCATAATCAATTCGGATTGTAATATGGTTTAGTTTCCTTCATAGGCAAATCAGGTTAGTAGAAGAGCCATGTGGGTCAGGTCGAAAGTCCTAGTCGGGAGACATGTCGTGGTTTTTACCCAAGAGTGTTACTAGGTTAAATACATGTGCACTTGTGGTTTGATTGTTTATATGAAATTGAAAGTGCTACATAATGTTGTTCTTGTTTTAGAATATTGTTATTGCAGTGATCCAGGTCATTTAATCCGATTCACTTGTCAATTGGTGTCTGACTGATCACCTGATACATAGTGCTAAGTCTATCACTTTATAGTCCAAAAATCAGCGATTAGTTAAAATCAAATGAAAAAAGTATTCAATTAGTTCAATGTGGCAAATTATTTATTTTACTTAGGCAAGTCCTAAGTTCAAACTCAAGAGGTAATGTGAGGATCTCGAATTACTTTTTCAAACAACTTGGTGTTCCAAGGGCATTTGAACAATTTACCCATCACGACGCGAACAAGGCATGTGGTGGGAGTTTATGGAAAGTAGCGGCGACACCTTGCAGTTTCACTAGCATGTGTCTCTTTTGTAATTTTAGGTACTTAGAATGGGTATTGTGAAGTTTGGCCAAGTCACGTGCAAGACGCACGTGACCTGATGCCTTGATCATGCAGTTGCCATACTAATTTCTTCTGCTTTGATTAAATGTAGATGATGTGTTGCCTGGTGTCATCCTAGGCCCTTGCTTCTTCTCTAATCAAGTGGTCGATGATGGGCCACATGGAGTCATCTGAAGGATATGGTTAGATCCTTAAGCGCATCACGGAAGCATGAGCATCGTATCGAATACGATGAAGAACGACTAGTCGCACTAGTTGTTCTATGCATCGGAAATTTAAAAAATTTTCATGCGACGAAACCACATGATCCAAGAACACTTATCGGATCATTTCTTCTAAACCACAAACAAGTAATAGGATTGCCACTTGAAGCGTGGTTGTGATAGAGTCTCTAAACGAAGAGAACTCCTGTCTCAAATCCGATCCGACGAAGGAGACGCTTGCGACTGCGGGGATGAATCGTGTACTTCTCGCAATCCATGTTGATGATCCAAGCGGCTGATCTCCTTATCTCGACACACGAGATCCGAAGTCTTCTTCACGAGCGAGGCGCACCGAAGGAGACGGAGATCCACGAGTAAAGGGTCGGGCAGCATAACGACGACGCTGCAGCGATGGAGACTCTCTCTAGGGCTTCCATGGTGGACGGCCATGAGAGGAAGAGAGAGGGCTAACGTGTAAAGAGAAAGAGAAAGAGAGACGTATGTTCTCTTGTGTGTAAAGAAGAGCAAAGGGATGTCCTTCTATTTATAATATTTTGGGATCCATGGATCTCAATCTAAGGGCAACACAAATCCAATGGCTCTCATTTATTTGTGTTTCTTTTAATGGCTAAGATTTTGTTGGTAAAAACCAACAACAATTAATTTAATAAAAAACAAATATATATTAAATATATTTTGATTTATATCAAATCAATCTTCATTGGAGAAAATAGGAAGGAGACAATCCTCTTTCCATAAGGAGGGTGGACGGCCACCACATTCCTTATAGGAATTGTGGTCATCCACTCTTCCTATATGGAATGTCGATGTCTCTATCCTATTACATGAGATTATATTATCTCATGATTCTCTCCAATATTTGCAACAACTTTTATTGCAAATTATTTCACAAAAATAAATCCAATTTATTTTGTGAACATTGTAATCATGCCATTGGAAATTTGTGAATCACATTCACAACCCAAAATAAAATGTAAACTACATTTTCAATTTAATGTCCAATGTGAATCCAATTTACATCAACATTTAATTAATAAATGTAAATTACAAATAGTTATCTTATGTATTATAAATTACATTTATAATATATATATGACTAATATGGATATTGCTATCCATATTATTCATATCCATGATAATTAAATCACATTCACTCATCTTGGATCTCTATTCTCGTGTGCCCAAATAATATGAATCGCATTCACATTATTTACATCTTTGATAATTAAATCACATTTAATTATCTTAGATAACTCTCTTTATAATATGAATCAAATTCATATTACTCATGATAATTAAATCATATTTAATTATCAATTTTCTCAATGCTCGGATACATATTATCAACAATGAAATTATCCTGAACCCATTCAAGGATAATGCTCTTTCTCCGTGGATGCTTGGAGATAAGGACATGGCGATTGTATTGTTCCACGTATAGTGACTTGGATATTGAGATCATATCTCAAATCCAGATCGATGGCCTCCCATAGAAGCTTGATTAAATCAAGACCGCAAATCTAATCTTCTCATTACATCTGAATCACATCCAGATCAATGTCCAACATTTGGACCAAGATCAGATTACTTCTCTACTGAGAGGAGTCACTAAAATCCAGACCCGTTTCATCACTCCCTAGAAATGGAAGCGTCATGGTTATACAATCGTTTATGATCACATCACCCTCAGGTATTCCCAATAATTGTACATCCAGCATACTGGAAGACTTAGAATAAACCCGAAGTATTAGATCAACTTTACACTATCTATTTCAAGGTTTTATCAGTAAGTTTCTCATTCGATCATTGGGAATTGGTATCGATCATATACTTTCCAAAAGCCTATATCATACCTAGGTCTTGATCATATACTTTCCAAAAGTATATATCAAACCTACAAATTCAGTCAAGCTTCCAAAGCGAGACGACCGTGCACGGAATTTGATTCTTCCCAATATCTCATGAGTGAGCTCATGCCTTCCAGTTCAGTAAATGAACCTGTATGATTCCTTTGAGAGATCGTATTACTCATATGCCCTTACATGCACACCAGCGCACCGGTGTATAGACCTTAGTTAGGTCATCAACCTATTGGTTTTCCAAATGTACATACTCAAACATATAGCAACACATCTGTCTCCGATCAGAGGATGTGTGCATGTATTGTGACAGCATACGATATAGGACTTTGGTTATCTCGATCTCGTTAAGTCAACTCTTTGACCTAACTTATCTAACACCTCCGAATCTCTATTCCTATGCAGAGGACCAGCATCAAGGGGTCGGTTAGATATCAACCTAAATGAGAAAGGATTGACCTCCTACTTAGGCTGGAGATAATCTCTTAACAATCATTTGACGGTACTTGATGAGTCCTCAATCTAACCCATTAGATATTCATCCCAGCACCAGCCTCTATGATTCAATAGTTGAATCAACAGCTGTATGATTATTAAGATGGCCATGGTACATAACCCTAATTGTACTAGGGGACCTATTATGCAAATTATTTATTCTTCATTTCAGATCATGGAATGATATTCGCAATAACATTTATTGCATAATGGCTCACTGTGGGCTCGCATGTCCAACATCATCATGGGCCCTAGATTGGGATCTGATCAAATGGTGAAGAAGCAGGGTTCTCTCAATGGTCAGGATGGATTGGACTGGTTAGATTGATTGTACTTATACATATGTAGGGATACTCCCACCTTTGTCACTCATGAGAGTGGTACCTCTCTTTGACTTCTGTGAGTTGCTAGTGGACAAATGGTTTAGTTTTCACAAGCCCTCATTGCCCCTAAAATAGAAAATGATGACTCAAACCCAAGGGTTTGGTCAGCGTCATGAAATCACAAAGATTTGGAGAAAGATGGGCAAGTAGCTCCTGTGTTGGTGATGGACCTCATTGTTGACGATGCAAGGTTGCCTAGGAAGGAAGAACGTGAAGGGGTTAAAGGTAAGGCGAGTCGATTGTTGGTGGTGGTTTGAGAGCGATGAATGACAGAGGAGGAGTTGGTAAAGGTTTCAAAGTTCAAAAAGATGAAAGAAGGAAATAGAAGAAGAAGAAAAAGGATAAGGGAATAAATGGTGGTTCTCCACTTAAGATTGGAGGAAGGTAACTCTACACGGGGTGGTGACTCGACTCCGTGGCGGTCGAAAGAGCTTTGCTACATGATCAAAAAATGGGAAGCAACATTAGGACAAATCATGTGGATATCACATAAGAAAAGGTCTTAGTTAGGCTCGAAGGGCTAATGTCACCAAATTAGCCAAACTTTAGTTATGTGTATGTGTATTCTCTTGTTGGGTAGAAAGAGCTGAAGATGGATAACTGTAAATAATTTAGCTGACAGTCAAGGGTTGGTTATATAGGTGAGAGGGAGCTGGATTTTGGAAGAGATAGATAGAGGCATGTTCAGGTTTGATCGATGGAGGTTGGAGGTTCAATTGGGTCTTGTTTCAAGGTTGATTGTGATGTAATTTGGTAGAATGGGGAGCAAATGATGTTCGATTTCGGGTTGGTGATGAATCTTCATTTCATCACCTTTGTTCTTTCATTTGGACTTTAAACCCTAGCTAGATGCATGTAAGTAGCATTATTTTGCAAAAATTAATATCTATTATTTATTGTGTAAATATTGCATAAAAGATTGTATTTAAAGCCAAAATAAAAAATAAAGAAAAACAAAAGAAAGAGGATAAAATGTCAAAGGTATTTTATGACTCTAAACCCCAAGACATATGCATCATTATGACTGGGTCGACAAGGAATAAAGTAGTCGGAGATAAGGGCTAATAAATACATGAATCTCTAATTCATAGATGTCCAATAAATTAGTTTTGGGACCTATTTTATTCTTTATTATTTATACATCAAATCATAACTTTGTACATGAAAGTTATAGATAAAAATACATAGAAAAATATAAAATTTATTTTATATAAAAATAATGCATATTATGCATTTTACACTGGGAATAATAATTCAAAATCCAAAGTTCCCAAACTCATATCTTCTTCCCATGGAACTCACAATGCATCAAAATTACCTTAATAGTATATAACTTTTTATTAGCCATTTAGTGAAGGTAGTTTCATTCAATTTTGATTTAATAGGCAAAAGTTAGATTTTGGTCCCCTTTTGTACATTATATCTAAGTAAAATATATATTTTATTTATTCTTTATATTCCTCATCTTTTATATTTTTATAACTTTTTAAATATTATTTATAGTATATATACATAATTAAAATAATATAAAATGATAAAAATGCAATAAATTGAAATAGCATACTAAAATACATAGATGAAATACCTATACATATACCTATATTAGATATATGTATTTAACTAAGTATACAAATAACCTATAAAAATTACAATAATTATGTATATTAAATTAAGTTATAAATATATAAAATTAAGTATTGAAATGTTGATGGATGCAGCACTTCACGACCGTCAAATCATCGTCTGGGATCTAATCCCAGCCATTCACATTGAAGAGCCATCCACCATTCACATAGCGACATGTAGATTAGTGAAGAAGATCAAGCCATCAACTCATTCACTAAGGGGGTAATTTTGTCGTATACCCTCTAGTTTTTTTCTTTTATCGTTTAGTCCAAAATCTTTCATCTATAGTTCAAAAAGTTTTGTAATAATTATACTTTGGACCCTAAACCTTCACATATATACACTTAAGTCCCTCATCGCGTCACCTCGTGTTCCTGTTCACGTGAGGTGGTGTAAATTTTACATAGGAGCCCTCACATTTTATTTATTTCACTCTAGTCCGCATTATTGGAATATAAGTATAATATTTTTTGGAAGTTTTTTTATTTAGGCCCCTGAACTTTCTATTAATTGCAGAAATACCCCACCAGGTATTAATTATTGGAAATATTCTATAAATTTTGCATTTTTGGGCATATTCTTCTCTAAGGTTTTCGAGATTGATCCATAAACTATAAATATTTCCATAAATTCCCTAGCCAAGTTGTATTTCATTTTTTTTAGATTTTATTTATGTAAAAATAACTCCAGACCTTTAAAAATTCATATAAAATCACCATAAATACATAATACCATATACTACCATATATATTTTTATTTAGGTATTGATGGTTGCTTTTCTATTTATTAAAAATCAAAAACTGAGCTATTTTTCACTATCTAACTCAGAAAATTAAAAAAATATAAAAACATTTTGAAAAATTCCAAAAAAATTTATTTGGCATTTGCATACCAAAGATCCCTAAAACTAGAAAAAGAAAACACTAAAAATTAAAAAGCTATAAAATCCTTATATAAATCCTAAATAAATATAAATATTTTTTCAATTTTTGGATTTTGATTATTTATAAATATTAAAAATATATTTGGAAAATTTTGAGTTGTTTTAATATTTTTAAAGTGAAAAACAACTTGATATATTTACTATAGTTAATGTTTTTCCTTATCAATTCAATTAGAAATAGTAAAAATTATCATAAAAATATCAAAAATAGATAAAAAAGACAAAAAAACTTATTAGTATTTCTTGAGTATTTATAGCTATATTTGTAAGCAGAAAAGATTTCTATATATCTATATTTACTTCTATCATTCTTTATAATTATTATAAAAATTAAAAATCAGAAATTATAAAAAAGAAAATAAATTTATAAAATCTAAAATCTAAAAATTATAAAAGCAGAAAATCAAAAAAATTAATAATTTAAAACCTATAAAAATTCGAAATATCCCTAAAAAGCCCAAAAACATTTATGTCTTTTCTAGTCAATTTTTTTGTTTATCCTTGTTCTCCTTGTGTTCGTCCCCTACCATACCTGTCACTATACACTATTATCGGATATAATAAATTTTGGTTCACACTTGCTTGCATTGTTTCACCTTTATATTGTGTGGGTTGATTATTGAAAAGTCTAGATTTCATGAGCAGTCGCCTCAGCGATATTTTATCTTCACTTCTCATGGAGGATACTATTTTAGCCCTCTCCAGATCCGACTCTTCAAATGGCACCATTGCCAGGCACCAAGGACAAGATTTTTGGTCATTTGAATTTCATTATTTTTCTTTACTTATTTTCTCTTTATTTGATATAATTGTTTAGTGTGCTAATATATATCTCTTTTATTTTTCTTATGAGGGACATCGAGACGACGGTGATCGCCTAGATGGTTGAGTCTTGGTCCTTCCACTTGAGGACCAAGAAGAGAGAGAGAAAGAAAGACAGAGAGAAAGATGAATTTAGCATAGGCTTTTCTTTTTTGTGAGGGAGAGAATTATTTTTGTTTAATTAAATTGTAATAATACATGCACTTGGACTTGGAGACTTCGGCTTAATTTCCAAGTGTTTGTCCACATATGGGCTCACCGGATTTTGTAATGATGTTATCGCTTTTATTTTTCTTTATTTTCAGCATTTTGTGCTTTCTACCTTTTATTTATTTATTTTGTGGAATGAGCCCTTAGCATTTTAGGAATTGCTTAATCGAGTAAGGTAAGGCCAAACACCTAATATCTTACATGCACCTATAGTCTCTACATTTGGACATGGTTTAAATTAATTGCTGGATACCTAGACTTGAAACAACGTGCTTCAAGAGGTCTCCATACAACGCTTGCAGGCCCCACTGTGGTGGGCACGGATGAGCCTTGAAGACCGGACTCTAGGTTTCTTTCTAAGTGTTTAGCATTTGGTTCTTCACGACATTAGCAATTATCTGCTTAGGATGATTTCCACTTGCATCTCGCACATGTATTATAGGTTTAAAATTTTATGCCTTGCATCCCGCACGGAGAGAGCTCGAAAGCACTATAAGTCTTATAAATTAGCATTCAACATTTAGGTACTAAGGTGAGACTTCCATCTTAGTATCACCTTGCATTGCTTTATCATCTTATCCCTCTGATTTTGAGCACCTAACGAAAAAAGAAAATAAAAAAATCATTAGGCATTTGATATTGAAAAATACTCAAAAAAAATCTAAAAATTAAAATAAGGGAACTACTAATTGAACTTTGACCTAAATAAATTTCGTAATGAAACATCATTGTTTAGGGTTCACAAAGCCCACATTGTATTCAGGTACCTTCCATACATAGAGAGGCACGACCCTTAAGGAATAGAGCCAAAAACCCTATTTGTGGTTACCTCAAAAATCACCTCAGATCGATGAAGTATTGGCGCTTCTATCGTACACGACCGAGTAGGGCCTTGTCGATGACCGTGTTACTACCTTCTGTGGAACATCGACTTGGTCAAAAGTACTGAGCCTAGGACACACCCTCACTAGTTTGTTTGCCTCATCGGTTTGTGTCTGAGTACCTCGCTGGCAAGGGACGTAGTGGTTTCGTCTATCATCTTCCTCTCTCTTTTCTTTGGCTGAGTAGCCACCCAGGAATGAGGTTGCGAACCTTAAAGAGCACATATCACAGGATACAAAGGAGGTAGAACAAGTACGAGAAGACTCTTTCTGGAAGTACACACTCTCCTCTAGAGTTAGTCAATAAGGACTCTTGACAACTTTTTACTTGAATCAATAACCCTAAAATTGATAAGATAAAAATATCCAAACTCGTATGGTTTTAAATTGGGTTGAGTTGGTGAATCCATTTTATTTGGTGTTTTTAGGATTTATTTTATGTTCAAGATCAAAGTCTCGTGCACTTGCATTATTACTTCTCTTCTTTTCTCGCTTCCAGATTGATCTCCGCTCATCGTGAGTCTTCTACTGTTTTACAATCCATTTGTTTCTCGTTCATTACCATATCCTTCTTTCAACTTGATATTCTCTTTGGATGGAGATTTATTTTACTCCATACTCTTCTTCATTCCTAATAAGATTCACAATTGACCCTAATTATGAATTATTTTCTCCATCAGGTGCTTGCATACAGACTGATCAGGATGTATTTCCCATTGCAAATCATGACCCCCGATCTTGAGCCCGTGTAGTCACAATCAGAATCAGAGATAGATCCATTAGGAAGAGGAAAGGGACCTCGGCAGCAGAATATAGAGCAAGATACATAGCGGGGCACTGGGCCCGGTCAGAATGAAGTCAATAGTCAGTTGTTAGCCTCTATCCAGGCCATTCAACAACAGCTTATGACCAATCCCTATCTCTTGTCGCATTCCAAGATATGCTAAATGATCTAAGGAGAAGATCCAAAGAGAGGGAAACACCTCGTGGAGGAGGTGATGATGTTGTTCATGATGATGATAGAGATGATTGCTCAGTAGATGGACCTCATGGAGGTAGGGAGGAAGAAGGGAGAGGCTGACCCAAACCAACATTGAAGCAGTCATACAAGCCTAGGGCCAGTCATATCAACGAGTGGATTCAGATCCCGTTGATCCACGGATATTTTGAGATGAAGCTGCAGCTCATGTCGCTCATCCCTAGCTTCCATGGGAATACAGATGAGGAGCCTTATATCCATCCACAACAGTTCGGTCGCATCTATAGTACGACGTACTACTCCAACATCCCATTTGGCGTAGTCAAGCTGATCATCTTCCCATTCAGTCTCAGGGTAAAGCTCTTTAATGGATCAACCATTTGGGGAAGATGGTGATGATTGGGAGGACTTGAAGTCAGCTTTCCTTTACAAGTGCTATCCTCTCGGCCATCTCAATCTCATGCGATAGAAGATCACTAGCATCTCTCAGGGAGCTCAAGAATCCTTCTATGAAATCTAGGAGTGGTTTAGTGATCTGATCGAGATGTGTCCCCACCAAGACATCCCGAGGACCAGCTTGTCCAACACTTCTTTGGGGGATTGACAGAAGCATGTCAACATCTAGTTGACGCTGCCTGCGGACGATCTCACTTCAACCAGGATGAGGATGCAGTTCAGCAGATCTTTGAGGAGATGGTCGAAGGAGAGGTCGTGTTATACTCATCTTGTACCTTTCATATTCAGTCACCACAACAACTTCTCCGCAAGAATATAAATATGGCCAATACATGATAAGTTGAGTTGTGACAACTCTAACCTGACCATCATTGGGAGCCACTTTTAAAGATAGATGTCATTGAGAAGAAGTCGCAGGACCAAGAGAAGTCGTCGGGATCGAGCAAATAAGGAAGGGCTTAGACAAGCTCGATATCATCACCAAGCAGCTAGAGCTACTCGTGAACACCATCAGCACCTACAACACATTGACCATTGCTATTGAGCCTCCAGCTGAGAAGAAGGAGCAGACACAACCACAACTATCTTAGTTGAGTCCCAACCAACCTCTGGTCCATCACGTATACTACCGTGCAAGCCCTAGAGCAGTAGCTTCCATAGTCGTAGACTCATATGGTCATCTACCAGCCACTAGAGTTTCAACACTAGTACCTGAAGTTTGTTCTCCACCTCCTCTGCTCATTCAATAGGTGAGTGTCGTTTGGGATAATAATCAACAAGTGACATGTCCTTAGGGACAATTGTAGGGTCAGAACCAGGGCAACCGGCCATATCACCAACAACGAGAGAGGAATTACCGGCCCAACACGGCCCAGTAGCAGCCCCTGCATCATGGATACAATTAGAGGCAGAACAATTACTGGTAGCAGTCCAGATATCGCCAACAACACTATCAACAACCGACTGCTCCGTACCATCACCAGCACTTCCGCAATATTATCAAGGTTACTAGCAGCAGCCTCCCTCCTACCAACAAAATCGACGGTCTTATTAGGTCGAACTTTTTAAGGTTCCTTCGGTTAACCCAACCATGTATTGTCTATCTAGGCTTGTAAAGAACATAGCTGAGATAAGATAGAAGATAGATGACCTGACGGCTGCTAAGATTGTCTTTTCGACCCAGGTTGAAGCAAACTCGAACAACTTCCGTCGCAAGGAGTAGGTAACATGCAATGTTCAACCAGAATCAGGTGAAAATAATTTCTTTTTATCTAATGTTGTACATCTTAGGAGCGGAAGGACACTCTAGCCATCTGCGACAGCGAAGAGGAAGAGCAAAGCGTCCGATGACGAGTTGTCTGCCAGGCCAACACCATTTTTGGAGCAGCACCACCTACACCAAAAACACAAAAAATGAAGAAAATATAAAAACATAAAAAGATAGCAACATTCCCAGTGAAGTCGAGCCAGCCTTGGAGACACCAACACCCGCAACAGAACCAAAGCCAGCTGAGCCTGTTATATTTGGTCCATAGCCTATAGATGATTTTGATTCTTTTTACCATCTACCTATTGATGAATCTCCATTTCATGACCTTTATTCTTTCATTTTGGCCTTTAAACCCTAGCTAAGTGCATGTAAATAACATTAATCTATACAAAATAACATTCATCATCTATTGTATAAATATTTTATTTAAAGCCAAAATAAAAGAATAAAGAAAAGAAAAATGAAATAAAATGCAAAATGTATGTTAGGACCCTAAACCTTGAGACCTAGACATCATGATTATTGGGTCGACAACGAATAAAGTAGGGTGAGATAAGGGTCAAAAAACACAATAAAAACCCTAATCACTTATTCTTCAATAATTCAGTTTTGTGGCCTATTTTATTTTTATTTTTTATACATCAAATAAAAAACTTTGTACATGAAAGTTGTATATAAAATTACATAGAAAAATACAAAATTTCTTTGATATAAAATAATGGATATTGCACATTCTACACTCGGAATAAAAATCAAAAATCCAAACTTCGCAGGCCCATATCCTCTCCATATGAAATCAAAATTCACCAAAATCACCTTAATTGTATATAATTTTTTATTAGCGATTTAATGAAGTAGTTTCACTTAATTTGGAGTTAAGATGCAAAAGTCGAGTTTTAGACGGCTATTGTACAATATATCTGAATAAAATATTTATTTTATTTATTCTTTATATATTTCACTACTTTAAATTTTATGAATTTGTAAATATTCTTTATAGTATATGTACATATTTAGAATGAAATAAAATCATTAAAAATACATTAAAATAAATAAAGATACAAAAATACTTAAATGAATATACTATACATACACATATATAATTAATACCTATATTTAATTAAGTATATAAATAAAATCAAAAAATAAAATAATAATATAGTTATATGTATTTAAATAATCTATAAATATAAAAATTATTTATATAAAATAATAAATTGTAAAATAGAAAATAAAAATAAAACATGTAATATATTGGTAAATATACTTATAAATGCATTTCTAAAAAGTAACCTATGAAAAATTAACCTGTAAAAATAAATAAACATCACAATAAAATACTACATAAAATAGTAAATATTTTTCTTGTTTTAACCCAAAATTGATATAATCATTTAATATTTTTTTAAGGATTTATTTTTCTGCATTGTCGTTTTCCTGGCTAACGTGGCCTAATGAGGAGCCAGAGACAGTTGACTTCGGTCAACTGCCAGATCTCCTAAGACTACAGGATGTCAGAAGTTTTGACCCTTCTTCCTCGATTTCTTATGCCCTATCCTTGCAGTATTTTTGTTTGACTTATCTTTGACTTTTATACCTCGATCAATGCGCTTTCATGTGCATTTGACTTTTCGATCTGAGGTTCACTGAGATGAGCATTCTTCCCCAAATCTAAGAAACTTGTATAAGATATCTCCTCCGACCTCCATTCGATTTTGATCCCTCTTCCACTACCAAAACCCTAATCTTTGAGCATATGGAGAATCCTGGTGACAGCAGCATCCTCGAGGAAGGTTCAGCGCGTACATGAGATGTCGAATCAAGGTTGATCCAGCTCAGTCACCTCCTTCGCCATGAGCTCGCTTCTAGTCAGTCCAGGTCAGGTAGAGCTTCTTCCTTTTGTGTTCTTTTCGTTCCTAGGTGCAGTAGTAGAGTATTATAGCATTTCATTTCTTCTGATTTTGTCGGGTTTAGTGTAAAATCCAAAAAAATAAGTTATTAGAGCTCTTCCTCTGACACTTTGTTTCCACTCGTTTTGACCATTCTCTCGACTCCAGACCACCTCCATCTTCTTTCTCTTCACTTGCTCTTTACCCCCCCAAGCACCTTCACACACCATGATCTTGCTCAGATAAGTCGAACTGCCCTTCTTCCTTTGTCGTTTACTGGAGGGCTCCGCCCGAGAGCACCACGGCTCATCAAGACCTGACAAGACCCCCAGAACCCTTGTCTTCATATTCCTTAGCTTCTGCAGGTTCTTGAGGGCTAATGGACCCCTGGTAGTTGAGTTTGACAAAGAAGAAGGCACTTGAAGCTCCCTTGCTTCCCTAACCTCGCCAAACCTCATCAGAGCTCCAAGGGCCCGTATGATGCCAGAAAAAACTCCGGGAGCTTCCAACTATGTTTTGTGACCCTTGGGACACTCCCAAGTGGTCGGAGTCAGACGCCTACGCCGATTGAAGCTCACCTTGGGTTGTGTTCTTCCTTGTTCTTTTAGGGAGGGTCATAGTTGCAGGATCGAACTCCTGATTTAGAAGCCCTAGCTATCGTTCGATCAAGTCGTGCCTTTAATGTAGGATCTCACTAGGAGATCTAATATTAGCTGGCCAACCATGGACCACTACCAGCAATCATATTTGCGCCATGTGGTTAAGTGAGGTGTCACCACCGTCCGATCGCATGCATAGGGGTAATTTTTTCTGATACCCCAGTAATTTTTATATTTTATTTTTAGTACCCAAACTTTTTTCTAAGTGTAATAATTTTGTAAAATTTGCAAATAGGCCCTTGTATGTTAGATATTTCCATTTAGGTCCCATCTATGTCACCTCGCGTGCATGTATGCATGAGGCGACGAGGCTTTTTGCATCTAAGCTCATGGGGACTTTGTATTCCATTTCCGTCCTCATTTTTGAAATAATAGTGTAATATATTTTGGCAAATTTGCATCTAGACCCCCCAACCTTATAGTAATGGCAGAAACACCCATCTAGGTATTGTTTATTGGATATATTTTGGAAATTTTGCATTTTGGGCCCCCATTAAAATTTATCTAAGGTGTTAGTCTTTGGTCCATAAGTTTTAAATATTTTCATAAATGATTTTTCAAAAAATGTGGAATTCATTTTGCTAAAACCAACTCAATGCCTCCAAAAATTCGTAGAAAATTTCCATAAATACCCGATACATATATCTATCACATATATTTTTGTTTAGGTATTTAAGGTTATTTTATATTTATTATAAATCAAAAACTAATCTATTTACCCCTATATTCATTTAAAATAGATAAAAATTATAAAACTATTTTGAAAAATGACATATGTATACGTATTATTTATTTCTGTATCCTGAACCTCCAGACCAAAAATCATTAAAAATAGAAACGGAAAAACACTAAAAAAATAAAAGGCTTCGAAATACTCAAAAAATTATAAAAGAAATCTAAAAAGATCGAAAAATATTTATTTATATTTATGAATCTTATTTATTATATTCATTACTTATTCAAAATAGTTTGGAAATTTTTTAATTTATTTAGTATTTTTAGTTTCCAAAATAATTTGGCCTATTTATTATATTTACTATTTTGTTTAATTAATTCAATTAAAAATTATAAGAAAAATACTGAAAATAGATAAAAATACAAAAACGCTAAAAATATTTTATTTTGTTAATTTTGAGTATTTATAGTTATACTTACCTATATAAAAGCTATCTCTATTTATATATCTCTACATATACTTATATTATCATTATCACTTACTATAAAAACTAGAAACTTAAAAGAAAATAAAATTAAAAATTAAAAATCATAAAAAATTATAAAAATAAATTTCTATAAAATTAAATAATTAAAACCCCACAAAAATCCAAAAGTACCCCAAAAAGTCCAAAAACATTTATTATTTTTTTAGCTAATTTTTGTTGTCTATCCCTCATTCTCGTTGTGTTCAACCCCTATTTTACTTGTCCACTGTAAATTTTATTGTAACATATAATAAATTTCGATTCACACTTGCTTGCATTGATTTTTCTATATTGTGTGGTTGATTGTAGATTGACCTCAGTTTTAGTGAGTGGTTACCTCAGTGGCATTGTATTTCTGCTTTCAAACGAGGATAATATTTTATACCCTTTCCAGACTCGTGTCATCACCTGTACAAAAAGATATAGACAGAAATTCTAACGTAAATGCTTTTGATGGTGTAAATATGCATTTTCCATTTTCCTTCTGCCATTAAATCAAAAATAATAAAAATAAAAAATACTTTTTTTGATCATCACATCGTTGAAATATTGCAAAACATTATGCTTGAGATGCCTCGTCTGAAAGTCATGGAATACATTCCTCATGTAAAGAAAGGACTTAATGAAGCATGTACAACAAAGCTCCATCTCCACATACACAGACACACGAGACTTCAAATTCTGAGAAGCATATTCTCACCACGGCTACTATGAATGCCATCAACAACTTCCAGCCTAAGGAGAAAGAAAAGGGAGCACATTTGATCAGATGCATAATGTTTAATCAAGAATTTGAGGGCACATTGATCGATAGTGGGTCGTCTATCAACATGTTTCCATCATCACTACCCACTGAATTTGGGTTAGGATTGCTTAAACATACCACAATGATTCTGCAATTCGCGGAAAAGTCAATCAAGCATCTTAGAGAGATGTTGGAAGATGTGGTTTTCACTATCCAAAGGATGCAATTCCCTATTGATTTTGTTGTCTTGGACATGGACACCTCCATGCCTCTACTCCACACCCCTATCATTCTTGGTCGGTCATTCCTTCAGACAGTTGACGCAGTAGTCGACTCGGACACTGGAGAAATCGCATTCCTCTCTAGAAGTGACAAAGTGCAGATAGAGATCATTCCTAAACCGAAGCACACAGAAGTGATGTCTGAGTTGAAGGTGTGAGAATCTCAATAATCTGAGGACTGTGATTTTTTAGCAAAAGTTAGAGATACGTATTTATTTATGGATGACAGAGAAATCCTAGAATTCCTCTCCCATGATGAAGGATAGGAAAGCACAACCCAACTGATCGATGTCTTTGAGTATGAGGTTTTTGTTGATGTGCCATTAGAAGAAGAACAATATGCCTCCTCTAAGCAGGAAGATTCCATCTCAGACCTGTATGATATCCTGAATGACGAAACTGAAATATTAGAGGTGGACCGACAATAGTTGAAAAAGCTTAAACCTACATTTGTCATTGGAGCCACCACCGAAGTTGTTTCCACTCGACCAGAGCTCAAGCCTTTACCCTCCAATATGAAGTATATCTTCCTTGATGGAGAACCGAACATATATCTGGTCATCATCAATGCTCATTTGATCGACGACCTAGAATCTCGTCTAATGGAGATTCTTGAACGCAATTGTAAGGCAATAGGCTGAAAGATATCTGGTTTCAAAGGGATTAATCCATCTTTATGCCTGCGTCACATCTACCTCAAAGAAGACAGCAAGGCATCATGTGAATTCGACCGCAGACTAAATCCAAATGCATGGGAAGTGGTGATGAAAGAAATTCAAAAATGGTGTGATGAAGGAGTCATACTGAAGAATATGGAAAGATCCTTAAGCGTGTCAAGCAAGCGTGAGGATCGCATCGTATGCGATCGGGAGCGATTAGTCGCACTAGTTTCTCGAGGTAGCGGAATTTAAAAAAAATTCATGCAACAAAACCACATGATCTAAGAACATTTCTCAGATCATTTTGTCTAAACCACATACAAGTACTAGGGTTACCTCTTGAAGTGTGGTTGCGATCAAGTCTCTAAGCGAAGAGACCTCCTGTCTCAAGTCCGAACCGACGGAGGAGACACTTGCGGGTGTGTTGATAAAACACGTGCTTCTCGCAATACATGTTGATGATCCAAGTGGTGAATCTCCTGATCTCGTCACACAAGATTTGATGTCTTCTTCACGAGTGAGGCGCATCGAAGGAGACAGGGATCCACGATGAAATGGTTCGGTAGCATAACGGCAACGCTACGGTGAGAGGGACTTTCTCTAGGTCTCCATGGTGTACGGACACAAGAGAGAGGAAGAGAGATGGTCTGTATAGAATGATAGAGAGAGTTGTTGTCTCCAACTTGTGGTATGTAGAGAAGAGCAAAGGAGGTGCCTCTTCATTTATAATATTTTGGGATCCATAGATCTCAATCCATGGACAACACAAATCCAATGGCTCACATTGATTTGTGTTTCTTTTAATGGCCATGATTTGTTGCTAAAATATCTGCAACAAAAATTAATTTAATTTAAATTAAATATATCAATATATTCAAATTTAGTTCACATTAATCTCCATTGGAGAAATAGGAAGGAGAGTAGCCGCCATCCATAAAGAGGGGGGACGACCACTACATTCCTTATAGGAATTAAGGCCGTCCACTCTCCTTAAGAGGAAGGTGGTTATCTCCACCAATTCCATGAGATTCTATTATACCATGAATTTCTCCAATATCTGCAACAATTTTTTTCATATTATTTCACAAAAATAAATTCAATTTATTGTGTGAACATTGTCATAAAGCCATTGGAAATTTGTGAATCACATTCACAACCCAAAATAAAATGTGAATTACATTTTCAATTAATTGTCCAATATGAATCCCATTCATAATAACATTTAATTAACAAATGTAGATTACAAATAGCTCTCTCTTATATATTATAAATTGCATTCATAATATATGTGATTAATATGGATAGTGCTATCTACATTATTCATATCTATTATAATTAAATCACATTTAATAATCTTGGATCTCTATCTCATGTGCCCAAATAATATGAATCACATTCAGATTATTCACATCTTTGATAATTAAATCACATTTAATAATCTAATGTAACAATTTGTATAATATGAATCAAATTCATATTGTTCGTGATAATTAAATCATATTTAATTATCCACTTTCTCGATGCTCGGATACATAATATCAATAATTAAATTGTCCTTAAACTCTTTCAAGGATAATGCTCTTTCTCCGCGGATACTTGGAGAAAAGGATAGGGCGATTGTATTGTTCCACATATAGTGACTTGGATATTAAGATCACAGCTCAAATCCAGATCTTGAGGACCTCTCATAGATGCTTGATTAAATCAAGACCGCAAATCTAATATTCTCATTACATCTGAATCACATTCAGATCAATGTCCAATATTTGGACCAAGTCAGATCACTTCTCTACTAAGAGGAGTCACTAAAATCTAGACCAATTTCATCACTCCCTAGGAATGGAAGCGTCGTGGTTATACAATCGTTTATGATCACATCATCGTTAGGTATTCCCAATACTTGTACATCCTGCATACTAGAAGACCCAGAATAAACCTGAAGTATAAGATCTATTTTACATTGTCTACGTCAGGGTCTTATCAGTAAGTTTCTCATTTGATCATTGGGAGTCGGTATCAATCATATACTTTCCAAAAGCATATATCATACCTAGGTCTTGATCATATACTTTCCAAAAGTATATATCAAACCTACAAACTCGGTCAAGCTTCCAAAGTGAGACGACCGTGCACGGAATTTGATCTTTCCCAATATGTCGTGAGTGATCTCATGTCTAACGATTCAGTAATGAACGTGTATGATCCCTTTGAGAGATTGTATTACTCATATGCCCCTACATGCACACCAACGCGCTGGTGTATAGACCTTGATTAGGTCATCAACCGATTGGTCTTCCAAGTGTACATACTCAGACATATAGTAACACATCTGTCTCCGGTTAGAGGATGCATGCCTATATCATGACAGCAAGCGACATAGGACTTTGGTTATCTCGATCTCGTTAAGTCGACTTTTTTACCTAACTTATCTAACACCTCCGAATCTCTAATCCCATGCAGAGGACCTGCATCAAGAGGTCGGTTAGATATCAGACAAAAAAGAAAGGATTGCCATCTCCTACTCAGGCTGGAGATCATCTCTTAACAATCATTTGACAATACTTGATGAGTCCTCAATCTAACTCTTTAGATATTCATCCAAGCACCAGCATCTATGATTCAATAATTGAATCAACAGTTGTATGATCATTAAGATGGCCATGGTACATAACCCTAATTGTACTAAGGGACCTATTATCAAAATTATTTATTCTTCACTTTAGATCAGGGAATGATATTCACAATAACATTTATTGCATAATAGTTCGTTGTGGGCTCGCATGTCCAACAATCTCCCACTAGCCTAAAGATTAATGTTCTAATCTTTAAACCCACACTCATGTGACAACCATAGGCTATTTAGAAAAATAGCTAGGTGAGCTGATCAGTCACTCTATTCCAAATAGATTGTGCCAAGTCCTTTTACGACACTTGCATATCCTCCAATAACAGTACTCGCATCCAATGTGAATGTTGCATCCTATGCAACCAATACTCAATCTTGTCAGTTATAGTGTCCACGACACTACATGTCAATAATTATTATAACCAGTATTCCCATAATCCTTATCAGAATACCCTTATTCATGGAGATATCTATATCATAAGGTATCTATAGTTAAGACCTTTTAGATCACTATCTATAATGTCTTAAATTCTTGAAGATAATACTTAGATATCACTATCTCTAAAGTCATGTCATCTTTGAAGATAATGTTGTTACTATAATCAAGTATTTTATCTCCATAGTAGGACTAATAATAGTTTACTACTCCCATTGTATGGCAGACATCTAGCATTTGTACACATCTAGCATACACTCTGCTTCTTGTTGCTGATGCACAAAGGCAAACAGTTCGAGCATTCACTTCATCAACTCTTTGAGGTGCTATCCTTATAGATAGGTCAGTATCATATCTTAAGGGATGGAAGCCTTTCTTGGAATTTTCCAGAAAATGGAATATGTTCAAGGTGTACTATTAATGTGATAATCCCAATACCCTCTTCTCTTCGCTTGTGAATACCTTCAGAACTAAGATCCAATAGGTATCCCTGAGATCATATTTCAAGTTATGGAATACCCAGATTATAAAACCCTTATTATTATCAGCCTTATATCATTTTAAATGATCAGGAAATCATCTACATTTAGCACGATGAATACAATGTCACTCCTACAAAGCTTCATATGGTTCATCAAGATTCTATCTAAAAGCATAACATTTATAATTTCATCAAATCTTGTGTTCCAACTATAAGAAACTTATTTGAGTCTATAGATGGATTTCTTTAGCTTGCACACCTTGCTTTCCTCAACCAAGAAGCCCTGGGGTTGCTTCATATGAATATCCTTAGACAGGTACTCATATAGGAATGTAATATTAACTTTCATCTTGTAGATGTCAAAAGTCAAGTTTGTAGCTATAGTTGGCAATGTTCTGATGTGTTTAATTATGGTCACTGAAGAGCAAGTCTCATTGCAAGAAATGTCTTTACTTCGGGTGTGTAGATCATGGTTATGAGCCATACTTTAAAGGTCTCTACCTTCTCATCACGTTCCCTCTTTCTCTTGAAGATCCATTTAAACCTTTCTTGGTCTTACCCATATAGGTGGATCCTCGATGGTCCATATACAACACTTGTATATGAAGTCTACCTTAGACTTTATTGCTAACATCCATATTTCCATGATATGATCTTTATAATTTTCATCACATGTAGTAAGATTAGGGTTGAGCATTGGGCCGGACCAGCCCAACCCGGTCCGAAACCCGGCCCATATAGCCCGGCCCAAACCCGAGCCCGCAAAGAATTGGTCCGGGCTTTGGGCCTTAATTCAAGCCCAAATGTATATTCGGGCCAGGTTCGGGCCTGATAGGGCCCCAACCCGAAAGCCCGATAGCTCGGCCTGTTTCAAGGGCCCGAACTACCAGGCCCATTAGCTTGACCCATTACTTATGCATATGAGTGATAATAGAATTTAGATGGATATTAAATTCTAAACATATTAATTTAGTAAAGTTAACAACCATCATTGTTATATATTCCATCATGATAATAATTTACCATGTTAACAAACATATATTATAAAAAATTATATTACATTGGTAATATATTTGTCATGTTTAGAGCATGTTGTTGTACATAGCAAATCCGTATCATGGACATGATTCCTTAATATTATCAATGTGTAAAACATGCAAATGTAAAACATATTTGCATGTGTAAAGAATACTCATTTTTGTTGGGGATGGGTGGTGTATTTGTAAGATAAAAACAAGCTCAATATGTCCCGGAGTTTCAATTTGGGTCGGCCCGGCCCGAACCCGGCCCATAATGTTTGGGTCGGGCTTGGGCTTGGGCCTAGATTTTGAAAAATAAAATGGGCCTAGGCTCGACCCGTTAGCCCGTATACTAAAATGGGCTTGGGCCGGGCCAAGCCGAACCCGGCCCGGACTCGGCCCATGCTCAACCCTAAGTAAGATCATTGTCAAACTTAACTGACACATAGAATACATCTTCAAATTCATTTGAAGAGGTATTAATGTTTCATCTTTAATTTTTCTTTCGGTTTCCGATTTCAGGAGCCTCATTATCTTCTCAAGATTAACTGAGTTCCTACACTTCATTTTCATCTTGATTCTCAAGATAGTCATCCTCTAAGAATCACATTCTCATAGATGAGATCTTTTAAGAATCTCAAGGTCATAAAGCCGGTATCCAATACCATCCTTTATTTTCCTAATGAAGTAGCACTCTCTAGTGCTAGATTATATCTTATTTGCATGGAACCTAATTAAGGATATATATTGTAGTCTCTACGACATATATATCTTGGAAACTAAGAGATAATTATGCTAAAATTAATCAATGATCAAATCATGTCACACATGATCTAATTGTAACTCCCTACAACTTTATTGAATTTAGGTTTATCAGGAGGAGTGAGATAGGACTTAAATTCCTTTCTCCATAAGGTATTCCATGAATTCATCTAATAGGTAGAGGATACGTAGGTTAGATCAAATTCATTTCATCTCCCTTCGTACTTTGATTCTAAACCAAAAAATGAAATCTTTGAAAATTTATAAGGTTTCTTATACATCAATATGTATGAGATCATGAATACCTTGACATCTTACACCATTCCCAAAGAATGGTGTATTGAACATATTTTTACTTTTGAATACAATATTCATAAGTATGTAAGATTTAAAATTTCAGACACTAAGATTTGAAGTTTCAGACACTCTAAAGTTTCCTATCTTACTAGTCTATTGATCTCATCAACAAAAGTCTGTCCAGGACTTGATGACAGATCATTGTCATATGATCATCATCCTACTATTAATCTTTTAAGATTTTAAATTTTCAGTATTAGAAAAGTTAATGAACCATTCATTAATTTTCTAATTTAGTAGAGTCTACTAGATGTTTAGATTACTATCTAAAATATATCCATCATAACTCTTTATGATGGGGTTTATTCCAGAATTCATGCTTATTTCTAACATTTAGAAATAAAATATGAGTGTATTACTATATCTTTGTCATAGAGACATTCTCTAAGACTAAGGACTCTCCCACTGAAAATATGAAGTTTATCTATCCAATAGAGATTGTTGCAACAATTGCATCAATATCCATAGATGACTATTAAACTTGAAGATCAAATTCTAGTCTTCTAATATATATGCAACCAATTGCAAGTGTTATTAGAAGAATGAGATACAATTATTAGACTTTGATCTTATAAAATAAGAAAATCAATTTCAATGATTATATGTAGATGTAGATCATTTCGATGCACTACCTGAGTCCTTCTCTAAGGATTCTAGATAGACTTGATAGTCACACTATCAACACATCAGCTTATTACAGTATTGGCATTATCCAACTCTTTGGATGTCATATGGAAGTCACAAAATTATAGGCAACTATTTGTCTCTCCTTCTTACTCAGGTCCGACCCATGCTTCCACTGTGCTCCTTTCATCTATAAACAACCGCAGTTTAAGACAAATGATGTCTTATGTTGAATTCAAAAGATTTCAATGTAAGAGATTTCACCATTTATTCATGCTTCATTCAATTCATAAAATATTAATATTTTTGAAGCTTCATGAATGACTAGAGTGTAGACAATAGAATGATGACACTCATCGTATCTACATCCATCTAAACTTTTAAAAAAAACTTTGGCTCAACTAGGTACTCAAACATTTTGAATACATCATCTCTTATAGAGCCACCAATTCTACATGATGCAGAGAACTGTGCCATTCATGATTAAATGTCGAGAGAGCATGTGTATTCCAGAACATCTTCCTAGATTTCATAAGGATTATTTGACAATTACGATCATCATCGACATGCCACTTCCAAAGTACATTCAATGAGAGATCAAGACTATAGATACATACAAACCCTAGATTTGTAGTCCTATTGTCTATTTAATTGTCATTCTTCATTCATATGAGGAAACTTGCACATTACAACCACATACATTATGTGTTCAACTGCAAGTATAATATCTTGATCATGGATCCAATCCACGATATTTTATTGGTTATTATTGAGTATAGTATTGAGTGGGTTTAATGAAGAATAATCTGAAATAAAAAATGCATAAATATATGTAAATATATGTTTTACTTTGATTTAGGAATTTTTCAATCAAAGTTGTCTTACCTTGTCAACACTGAAGGTTCATTTGTTAATCACTTTGAATGTAAGAGATATACTTACCATTATTTCTCAAGCAAGATATGGGATCTCCTTCCTTATCTTTGTTACATCCCAATAATACGAGAACTTGTAACTCAGATAAAAAGAAGCGGGAACACATTCCGCCTTGCAAGTCCAACTTGCATTCTCAATTCGGTCTTTACCACCCGGGCCCACCACCCCTAAGGTGATGTTGACCCATCGTTAATTAAACCAACCATCAACAGGATTAGTCGTCGCTATGCGCAATCCAATATTGCCCCAATAATATAAGGACTCAATATTGGGATCACTCCGCATATGGCCTTACTCTTTCGAGAAGCAAAGAGCCTGATCCGGATGTGCTTACATACAGGAACTGTCACTTCGGATAGGCATCTCCTACATACAATTGCTGGTGACGGGACCCTTCACCTTGACGGAAGATCATGGATGTCACTTATGTGATCCTCCTTATCATATTCAAATTCTAATTAATCATCATGAATCATATTCATTGTGATTAATTCTTACAAGGGAAATACAACTCTATTCGTAATAGAGTATTTTAATTTAAATTGGATTCCAATTAATTTAATCATATTAAATTAATGATTCAATTAATATCTAACAAACATTCTTTTATTGTTACTTGAAATATGATATTATCTCAATACGTATTATTTCGAATTCTAATAATTAGAAAAATACACCGTGATCTCTCCTACATTATGGAGCCCTACCCATTGTCATGTCCAGTATCGATGGGAGTGGGATAGACCGCATACGGTGCAATCTGTACCCCAACGCATCCGACTAGACACAATATCCACCTCAGAAAAGGATAATGCAAAATTGATCATTGTGTACTTGAGATGATCGTCGGTTTTTCAGCCGAAATTATACTATATAATAATAATCAAATAATTTTTTATTAACATTATAAAGAAATTTGCTAAACAAATTATCAATCCTATTCAAGCAACTATGTTTGTTGGAAAGTAGATCATGTAGATCATCTAACTAATTTGTGATCTAGATCATATCTAATCAATTATTGGTTAAGACAATGTCATTTAAGGAAATAATTATCATCAAATATTTAAAAAATATTTATCCATAATTATTTCAGGAAATTAAACCATTTAATTTCACTAATTGATTAAATGACAATCACAAGGTTCTTGATTAGGAAAGTAATTTCCAGCAGTGACCCTCACTTATTAAAATAACCATGTCTCAATCACTTTAAATCCAAATCATGCAAGATAAGTTTCCAAAGTTTGTTGATTTGATTTACAATAGAACCTATGTAATTGGTACGTATTTCAAGGCATTTCAAATCAGTAATTAACTCCTTAATTACGTCATGATTAGCCATCCCGAAACAGTGGATACATGTTCACTAAAATGATCAAAATTTGAGCAAACGGATTCGAAATCATGCAAACTCAGATCCTACGATTTCCTTATTTAATAGAGAACATAATCCAAGTTTTATTTTCTTGTTTAAAAAACTAAACAGGGCCTAAAATATTCACTAAGGAGAGATGCGAAAATGAAATGCGAGAAAAATTTTGCAAACCCCAACGAACCCAAGTCTTCCTAGGTTTACGGATCGCATCCAAAACCTCCAATCTAAAGCTCTGATACCACTTTAAGTATTTGGAAAGATCCTTAAGTGCATCATGGAAGCATGAGGATCGCATCGTATGCGATCGGGAGTGACTAATCGCACTAGTTGCACGAGGCAGCGGAATTTAAAAAAAATTCATGCGACAAAACCACATGATCCAAGAACATTTCTTGGATCGTTTCGTCTAAACCACATATAAGTTTACCTCTTGAAGTATGGTTGCAATCGAGTCTCTAAGCGAAGAGACCTCATGTCTCAAGTCCAATCCGACGGAGGAGACGCATGCGGGCGTGTTGATGAAATACGTGCTTCTAGCAATCCATGTTGATGATCCAAGCGGTGAATCTCCTGATATCATCCGAGAGATCTGACGTATTCTTCACGAGTGAGGTGCACCGAAGGAGACGGAGATCCACGAGCAAATGGACCGGCAGCATAACGGCGACGCTGCGGCGAGAGAGACTCTCTCTAATCCTCCATGGTGGACAGCCACAAGAGAGAGGAAGAGAGATGGCATGTATAGAATGAGAGATAGAGAGAGTTGTTGTCTCCAACTTGTGTTATGTAAAGAAGAGAAAAGAGAGTGCCTCTCCTTTTATAATATTTTGGGATCCATGGATCTCAATCCATGGACAACACAAATCCAATGACTCACATTGATTTGTCTTTCTTTTAATGGCCATGATTTGTTGCTAAAATATTTGCAACAAAAATTAATTTGAATTAAATTAAGTATATTAATATATTTCAATTTAATTCAAATCGATATCCATTGGATAAATATGAAGGAGAGTATCCTCCTTCCATAAAGAGGGGGGACGGCCACCACATTGCTTATAGGATTTGTAATTGTCCACTCTCCTTAAGAGAAAGGTGGCTATCTCCACCAATTCCATGAGATTCTATTATCCCATGAATTTCTCCAATATTTGCAACAATTTTTGTTGCAAATTAGTTTACAAAAATCAATCCAATTTATTTTGTGAACATTGTAATCATGCCATTGGAAATTTGTGAATCACATTCACAACCCAAGATAAAATGTGAATTGCATTTTCAATTATTTATCCAATGTGAATCGAATTCACATTAATATTTAATTAATAATTGTAAATTACAAATAGCTCTCTCTTATATATTATAAATCACATTAATAATATATATGATTAATATGGATAGTGATATCCGCATTATTCATATCCATGATAAATAAATCACATTTAACAATCTTGGATCTCTATTCTAATGTGCCCAAATAATATTAATCACATTGACATTATTCTCATATTTGATAATTAGATCACAGTTAATTATCTTAGATAACTCTTTTTATAATATGAATCAAATTCATATTGTTCATGATAATTAAATCATATTTAATTATCAATTTTCTCAATGCTTGGATACATAATATCAACAATGAACTTATCCTTGAACTCTTTCAGGGATGATGCTCTTTCTCCGCAGATACTTGGAGATAAGGACAAGACGATTGTATTGTTCCACACATAGTGACTTGGATAATAAGATCACATCTTAAATCCAGATCTTGAGGACCTCTCATAGATGTTTGATTAAATCAAGACCACAAATCTGATCTTCTCATTGCATTTGAATCGTATCCAATATTTGGACCAAGATCAGATCACTTCTCTACTGAGAGGAGTCACTAAAATCCAGACATGTTTCATCACTCCCTAGGAATGGAAGCGTCATGGTTAAACAATCATTTATGATCACATCACCCTCAGGTATTCCCAATACATGTACATCCTACATACTGGAAGACCCAGAATTAATCTGAAGTATAAGATCTATTTTACATTGTCTACTTCAGGATTTTATCAGTGAGTTTCTCATTTGATCATTGGGATTCGGTATCGATCATATACTTTCTAAAAGCATATATCATACCTAGGTCTTGATCATATACTTTCTAAAAGTATATATCAAACCTACAGATTCAGTCAAGCTTCCAAAGCAAGATGACCATGTACGGAATTTCATCTTTCCCAATATCTCATGAGTGAGTTGATGTCTTTCGGTTCAGTAATGAACCTATATGATCCCTTTGAGAGATTGTATTAGTCATATGCCCTTGCATGTACACCAGCGCGTCGGTGTATAGACCTTGATTAGGTCATTAATCTATTGGTCTGCCAAATGTACATACTCAGATATATAGTAACACATATGTCTATGGATAGAGGATGCTTGCCTATATCGTGACAGCATAAGACATAGGACTTTGGTTATCTCGATCTCGTTAAGTCAACTCTTTGACCTAACTTATTTAACACCTCCGAATCTCTATTCCCATGCAGAGGACCTGCATCAAGAGATCGGTTAGATATCAGTCAAAAGAGAAATGATTGCCATCTCCTACTCAAGCTAGAGATCATCTCTTAACAATCATTTGACGGTGCTCTATGAGTCCTCAATCTAACTCTTTAGATATTCATCCAAGCACTAGCCTCTGTGCTTCAATAATTGAATAAATAGCTATATGATCATTAATATGGAAACGGTACATAACCCTAATTGTACTAAGGGACCTATTATGTAAATTATTTATTCTTCATTTCAGATTAGGGAATGATATTCGCAATAACATTTATTGCATAATGGCTCGTCGTGGACTCGCATGTCCAACACATACATCCCATATCGAACTCTAAGTGGGTAAGTCACATGCATGTATTGCCAAAGATTCCAAACATAGTACCAACATTCTAACGATTCTGTGTGGATTGCAGACATCTGAACCTCGCCACTAAGAAGGACCATTTTCCATTGCCCTTCATTGACCATATTCTTGAGAGACTAGTCATGAAAGAATATTTCTGCCTCTTGGACAAGTACTCTAGATATAATCAAGTTGCAATGCACCTGAAGACCAAGAGAAAACTATGTTCACATGTCCTTTTGGGACGTACGCTTTCTGACAGATGTCGTTCAGACTAGTAACACCCCCGTTACATTCCAGTGATGTATGATAGTCGTATTTGCAGACATGGTGAGCAATTTCCTTGAGTTTTTCATGGGTGATTTTTCGATCTAGGAAGATTCATTTAGTCTATTTCTTGTTGAGTTCTAAGGAGGTGTTGTGAATTGAACCTTGTACTCTCATGGAAGAAGAGAAACTTCATGGCGACTGAAGGGATCTTGTTGGGTCATGTTGTATATAAACGTAGCATGGAAGTGGGCCCGCCCAAGGTGGAAGTAATGTCCAAACATGAGCCACCAACAAATCTGAAGCAGGTAGTCATTTTTATGACATGTCGATTCCTACTGACGATTCATCAAATACTTCAGTAAGCTTGCCTAACCGATGACTGAATTACTTGGCAAGGAGACAGATTTTATTGTGGATGATTGTGTTCTCCTAGCCTTCCATGAGCTAAAAATCTTGATCACACATTCTCCTATCCTGCAGTCACCTGATTGGTCTCTAACACTCGAGATCATGACGGACACCTACAACTATGCAATTGGTGTTGTTATAGGGTAAAGATGAGGGAATGTCCTCTTTGAGATTCATTATGCTAGCAGAACACTTGATGAGGCCTATAAAAATTACACATAAACAGAGGAAGAGCTTCTAGTCGTAGTGTTTGTACTTAAAGATTTCAAATCACACCTCCTTGGGTCCAAGGTGATTATTCACACAGATCACTCCGCCATCCAGTATTTACAAAACAAGAAGGATGCCAAACCTCGTCTAATCAGATAGATCCTTCTGCTCCAAAAGTATGACCTTGAAATCTATTACAAGCCTAGAGTCAAAAATATGGTGGTGTATCATCTTTTGAGAATCATGGAGACAAAGACTTCTGAGCAATCATCATGTTGATTACTGAGACTTTTCCAGATGAAGCTATTTTTTCTATAACTTCACTCCTTTGGTAGGCCGACATCGTGAACTATCTCGTCTCCAAGAAATCCCAGCTGACTGGCCAAAGATAAAAAAAGACAAGTTCTTGGCAGATATTCACTTCTACCAGTGGAAGGAACCACACCTATTCTGTGAGGGAGAAAACTGTATCTGGAGGAGATGCATATCTCAAAAGGAAGTAACTGGTGTCCTAGACCACTATAACAAGCTTGAAGCAGATGGACACCATTATGGGAAAAGAATGGCAGCAAAAGTACTTGTATGTGGTCTTTAGTGGCCAACTTTGTTCAAGGATGCAGCTGAATATCTGAAGAGTTGTACTGACAGTCAAAGAATGGGTGTAAATATCATCTTACAAGATATGATACCTGACAAATACATTCAAATCTCAGATGTCTTCGACGCTTGGGTCATCGACTTCATGAGCCCATTCCCTAACAGTCTACGCTATGAGTACATCATGATGGTCGTAGATTATGTAAGTAGATGGGTGGAAGCTATTCCTGCCCGAATCGCAGATAGCAAAACTATTTGCAAATTCCTCAAGGAACACATCATTTCGCTATTCAAAATTCCAAAAATCTTCATATGAAACAGGGGTAGCCATTTCATAAATAGAGAGGTCAAGAAGCTCACCAAAGAATATGGCATAGAACATCATGTTGATGTACCGTACCACCCCTAGTCAAATGGCTTGGCAAAACGTTCAAACACGGAGATTAAAACGATCTTGCATAAGCTTGTATGACTAGACAGGAAGAATTGGTCCTAGCTGTTGGATTCGGTTCTATGGGCTTACCGCACGGAGTACAAATCTCTTAGGATGTCTCCCTATTGCCTCGTGTATGGCAAGCCATGTCATCTACCTGTGGAACTAATTCACAAATCTTTATGGGCATTGAATTTGTCTAAATTGGACCCTGAGAAAGCCATCAAACTAAGAAAAGTTTATATGAACATGCTACTCGAATTCAGAGACTACACGTACGACAACAACCTAATGTACAAACAGAAAGTAAAGAAATGGCATGATAAACACATCCGGAGAAAGACTTTTGATCCTGGACAGAAAGTTTGGTTGTTTGATGTGTAGTTAAAGATTTTTCCAGGCAAGTTGAAGAGCAAGTGGACAGGGTCATACATAACCCGCACCGTACGTGACAACAGGAGTCTAATCATATAAGAACCAACATCTGATGCACAACCTTTTATTGTGAAGAGATAGTTGTTGAAGCCATACGTAGAGCCAGATACATTCATGTCAGTTATTGATTATATCGAAGTTATATCTCAAGATGAGCTCATTAATGAAAATGGTTCAGACACTTGAGCACAAAAATCACAAAAATATCTTTCATTTTCTTCTTTTTATCTTTATTTTTCCTGAAAAGGTATCCACTCCTTTCATAAGGATATACTTCGGACGTATTTTATCCTACGTATAGGAGGTGATCACCCTGAGTCGTTCAAATTCTCGATCCCTCACTTATCCCATCAACTCTTGATATCATGGCTATATTTAGGGATATTTCACCCTAAGTATAGGGGGGATAGGCCGAGCTGATGATTTCATATATTTCCATCTTTGACCCTCCATGCCTTGTGTACAACATGCTATACTTAGGATTATTTCATCCTAAGTATAAGAGGACGGTTAACTTCTCATTCGTTCATTCTTTAGTTGTTGAAGTATATATTATTATGTACATAGTACGAGTTATGTCTTCTTTTTTCCCTCTGATCTAAGAGAACATGGCTCAAGCTAAGTATAGCGGGGTCATATATACGATGACTTTAGCCATAACTCATACTTTCGTATTTTCAATAAGTATGACTAAAATATAATTAATTAATTGTGAAGAAGATACTTGAAAAAAATCCACTTAACTTCCTTGTATGTACTGATTAATAAATCAGGTAAAAAATATTTTGCAAAATTATTGAGAAATGGTTGAAATTTTTGTTGAAAATTGTTTAGAAAATATTTTGTAAAATATTTTCAACTCTTGTAAAAATATTTTTTATAAAAATTTCTTTTCATTTTGTGAATAAAATGTTTCGAAAATCTATTTGCAAATGGGTTGAAAATGGTTGTAAAAATAGTTTGAAAAAATTACACATATTGTTTGAAAAATCTTTACAAAATGATTTTCAGATTTTGTAAATGTTTGCAAAAATTATCTATTAAATTGTTTTCAAAATAAAGATTTCAAAATGTTTGTGAAAATATGTCAAATTATTCTGAGATCTATGTACATAATTTAAGCAAATAAAAATCCTTTACAAACCATGTATATACAAACCCGTAATTCCTAAATCCTAATTCTTGTAAATTAAAAGGATGCACTCTCGTGTGAATATCTGCACATATTTCTGTTTGTTTTTTAGAAAATAATTATAATTTTGAAAGCTAAACTCGGTAAAAAATTAATCTTTTCAAAAACCAACATAAAAAATTTCAAACTTTTCAAAAATCCATAAAAAGTTCAAAATTAGAAAATTGCAACACAAAAATATTTCCACTACATTGTGCATAGAATTTGCATTTTTGAATTGATTTTCCTAATTGAACAAGTCTAAATAAAATCTAAAGATTAAAGCTTGGTTAGACCTTAATCCACTTAATCATAGGAACTTTATAGGAACTAAATTAAGGCACTTCATGTCTACTAGACTTAATTCTTTGATATCATAAGACTTAGTTTAGTGTCGTCTTGACTTCCTAAGTAGATTATTTAGGAACACGCGCATTACCCTTGTTGATAATGACCTAGCTTGAACACATGCACCTTGCACTTTTCTCAACTCAGGTGGTAGAGGGTTGGATTTGTTAGCATGAGACACACGCCAATGGAAACATCGGAAGTCACACATATGGGGCCATTGTATCCCAACCCGACCAGCAGCCATGATGTCTAATGACAGAAGTTGTGGGTTGAAATTATGCTTCAAAAGAGGGATAGTCTACTTGCTCAAGAGGAAAAAGTCCATATGTAAATGATGTTGTGTATAGAATTAAAAAAATGCATATTCAAAAACTCCAAAAAGAAAAGATGGGAAGAAAATCAAAGAAATTTGATTCCCATCGGAGCATGTATATAGCCAATAAGCAAGCTTGAGCATCAAAGTCATATGTATGTGAGTCTGTAGCTGGATGACTTGGCTACATTGGTCAAGCATCTGAGGATAAGTAGTTACAGAGATACTATCCATTCTTCTCTCTACATCCTCTTCTTGAGTCAGTTGTACTTGAACTTAAAAGGGAATACCTTGCTTCTCGAGGAAAGAGTTGTTATATTGGGAAATTAGGGTCACCATGTTGACGAAGACTAACTTTTATCGCTTCAACTGAGAGGAGCTACATATCACTGATATTGTACAATATAGACTCATAGTCATAAGTGTAAAACCCCATAGTCCCATACCGTGGAAACATGAAGTTTCCAGGTGGGATAAAAGGTTAGGAGGTTACTACCTACCAACCCGGTTTAAGCATTTTGGGGGTGGTTAATCGGGTCCGTATGGGCCCGATCCCAAGAGGTTGTTAGGGCCAGTAATGCTCCGTTAACGGACCGGGGATCTAAGCCCGGGACGTTACAAATGGTATCAGAGCCGAACACTCTCTGATAGTGGAAAGGGCTACAGGAAATGGCTATCCGGAGCGTGCAGCCGCCACTATCACTGGGAATAAAAGTGATGGGCCATGTCGCAACGAGGACGTTGCGAATATAAGTGGGGGAGGTTGTAAAACCCCATAGTCCCATACCGTGGAAACATGAAGTTTCCAGGTGGGATAAAAGGTTAGGAGGTTACTACCTACCAACCCGGTTTAAGCATTTTGGGGATGGTTAATCGGGTCCGTATGGGCCCGATCCCAAGAGGTTGTTAGGGCCAGTAATGCTCCGTTAACGGACCGGGGATCTAAGCCCGGGACGTTACAATAAGGGACTACATATGACATCGACTTGTTCTGACCTAGCTTTTGTGGAGACATGGGCAGAGTTTTGTGGGTATTAGAGGTTTTTGTGTTTTCAATCTGATCCCCAATAAGATTGTGACTAATCTTAACTTCTAAAAGGTCTTACTGAGATCTAAACTTTGATTTTATGAAGACAAGTTTGAAAGTTAAAATCAATCCAAGTTCTTTCTTTTTTTTCTTTTCTTTGTTTTCTTTTCAACACTTATAGGCATAAGTATTTGCTAGGGACTAGCAAAGACGAGTATAGAAGTGATGAATCTCCATTTCATCGCATTTATTCGTTCATTTTGTCCTTTAAATCCTATCTTAATGCATGTAAATAGCATTATTTTGCATAAATTAACATCTATTATATATTATGTAAGTATTGCATAAAAGATTGTATTTAAAGCCAAATAAAAGAAAAAAAGAAATAAAATTCCAAAGGTATTTTATGATCCTAAACCTCAAGACCTAGGCATCATGATAACCGGGTCGATAAGGAATAAATAAGGGGAGATAAGAGCCAATAATTATAAGAAACCCTAATTCATAAATGCCCAATAAATCAGTTTTGAGACGTATTTTATTCTTTATTATATATACATCAAATCAATAAATTTAGTACGTGAAAATTATAGATAAAAATACATAAAAAATTACAAAATTTATTTCACATAAAAATAGTACATAATGTTCATTCTACATTCAAAATAAAAATCCAAAAATCCCAAACCTATATCTTCTCCATGTGAACTCAAAATGCATCAAAATCACCTTTAATTATATGTTGTTTTTTAACTATTTAATGAAGGTTATTTCATTCAGTTTGGAATTAAGATGTAAAAGTTAGGTTTTGGACCCCTGTTGTACAATATACCTGAATAAAATATTCATTTTATTTATTCTTTATATTCTTCATTCTTTTATATATTTATAATTTTGTAAATATTTTTTATAGTACATATACATAATTAAATTAAAATAAAACCATACAAATGAAATAAAATACAATAGCATACTAAATTGCATAAATGAAATACTATACATATACCTATACAATATATGTATTTAATGAAGTATAAAAATAACCTTTCAAAAAAACAATAAAAATATATTTATGTATATTTAATGAAGTTATAAATATATAAAATAAGTATATAAAAAATACAAAATAGAAAATAAAAATAAATTATTCAATACAAAGGTCAATATAAAAGACAGAGAATAGAATCTTGAAAAAAGATGAGAATTCAGGCAGTTGGTGACAAAATGATCGTTATATGAATATATGGGGATTTTTCAATTGGCGCAACGACGATATAGACTCTTAGAAATCTCGGCTTCTTTTTGACTTCAAAAGTTTGGAGGTAGGTCTGTAAGCAAGGGACAAGAGTCAGCTTGATTTCCTTTTCTTGATAGATGGTCTGCAGAAGCCTCAGGTCTACTATTGATTTCGGGAAGACAAGGCTAAATCGATAATAAGAAAATAATAAGAAGTTGTGGTGCTCCGGAATAGGAGCCTCAGGGAACATCATAGAAATTGGTGGTCTACCCATAGTTACTGCTAGTTCTTTAAACCAACTTAATACTGCCGCTTAGGATCTTGGACTAGAAGATTATAAGCCCGGGGATTGATCGCTAGATATAATACACCATAGAGCCCGCCTAAGCGGCGGACCGGTCTTTTGTTGGGGCCGAAAACTATGACGAACTTACCACTGTTCTTTAACAAATGGATAGAGTGGAGGATAAAAGCAAAATGGAGTCTTTCATACCCAAGAATGAACCGCTAGTACTTATAAATATACTTACAAAAAGTAATTTATTATATATTAAGTTGCAAAATAAATAGAAAGCATAATAAGATACTACATAAAATAATAATATTTTTATGTTTTAATGAACAATAAATAAAATCACTTCTTATATTAAATTCAATAAATAAGGTTTTTCAGCCTATAGGAGGACGGAGGGAGATGAAGGAGAGAGAAAGAGTGAAAGAATGAACGCCGAGTGAGAGAGAGAAAGAAAGAACGTATAAAGAAAGGAGTGAGAGAGAGAGGCGGCTGGCAAGGGCTTCTATTCGCTTGTATAATCTTTTTGAGTTTCTTTATATAGTATATATCGCGAGAGAAAATGCATAATCTCGCGAAATCTATATTGTTTCCTCTAAATTGCGCTACATGAAAGAGGTTTCCAGACGTCGATTATTGCGGAAGCAAAAATGTTCTGATAAAGGGATTGATTTGATCGGAATTATTGAACTATCGAGTTAGAGATCGGGCTACTGCAGGATCAGGACAATTCGGACGAATCTCAAACCCTCTCTATATACGTTCATTCTTTCTCTCTCTCACTAACATTTCAGAAAACTCCGACGGTTCACTTCGTCTGCACTAGTTTGTACACGAATGCGTGAGTTATACCGAGTACTCAGTAAATTATGGACCACTTCAAATCTGCGTTTTCGAGAGGGATAGCTCACTTCGAGAAGAGCGGACTCCTCTTGAGGAGACCCGGAGTCTGCGGAGGAGTGGAGCCGTTGACTTCATCTTCTAACCCGGGGGGAATGAAAGAGGCGAATTCGCGACGGCGAAAACAATGACTAAACTCGGCTCTAGGGGCGACTAAATTCTAGAATTGGGGTGAAGGGGCGGTTTACATACAACCGGGACAAAGTGGTTTAGTAGTGACCTGACCAACTAGATACCATGGGATGAAGTTGATTGAAGACTCGGGAACAATGAAAGGACTTCGAGACTGGCGACCTCTTCCGACTTTTCCTCTTTGCTTCGCTTCTGGTAGAGCTACAGCTAATAGTCCCGTGCCCGCTGAGCTTGGTCAGGTGAGACCACTTTTCCAGCTATGTCAGACGCACCTCCGAAAACTGGAACCCTTCGGGACTTTGATCGTCAGCATAACAGAAACAACAAAATTATGCTACAATTCTTGAAATAACGGACTAACAGGGTCAGCTACCTAGCCAACTTTCATAATTAAATGCCGTCACTGTATGGATAGCTCTTATTGTGAGAAGACCTATTATTATATAATTCATCAAAGTCTGTAGCTTCCCTCTTCTATTTTCTTTCCTGCGTGATTAGATTGATTTTCAGGACTGGGATGTGACTGCCCACCTACGCTACTAGTATATAAGGCTTTCAACTTCCACCTGCTCTTTCTACGTCTTACCCAAGTGGACCGACAGGTTTTCCAGAATTCAATGCTTCATCAAGAACCGAGCACAGAGACAAAGGAGCTCGCTTCCAGTGCTCAGCTTAGCAGGAAAGTGAGTGCTCTGCACCTCTTTTCTTCTCCCGCCTTATCGTTTGCGCTTCTCCCACGCTCGGCTAAGTCGTCGAACCTTCGCGCCAAATATCTAAATAATCAAGCTTTCTCAGTAGCGAAAGCGCTTCGCCCCTCCCGTCAAAGGACATTTCTCCCCGGTAGTCGAGTATCGGGGAAACCCACCCCAACTCTATCTTCCTTATCAGTGAACCACCTTCTTGGAAGATGGGCATTTGACGTTCCGGCCTAATAAGGCACTATTGGGCGAGGTGCAAGTCGACCTTTTCTAGATGGTCAAGGAGTGAAGGCAGTGGGGAGTCAGAGAAGGATCATCAGTTCCCGGGTGCTCTATCTATAGGGCATTACTGTCCAATCCCAGTCTCTTTAGCTTTCTCTGTGGAAGGGGACGGCCCCCCAGAACCCCCCTTCTTTGATGCTTAGTGGCCTGACATGGACCAATGGGTGCCCGGTCTTGATTGACCCGGTTCAGCTCCGTGTAGGCATGGCACCTGTCAGAGGTCTTTACCTCGTTTCGCTCAATTTTGGGCCCGATCCTTTCACCCATTTTGCTCATTTGACTTTTGTGCCTCCATAAATACACTTTCATGCACCATTTATTTTTTGATCCGAGGATCACTATGTCGAGCACGATTCTCCACCTAAAGCTCGCATGTACAAAGACTCTCATCTACCTTCCTTCCCATTTTGGTCCCTCTTCCACTGCAAATCCCTAACCCTAGGCACCGATCGATCCTCTTGGTGACAGCATGAGAATGCTCCACGCTTCAGAAGGATGGTGTTGGTCTCGATCTGAGGTAAATCTAAGCCTCGTTGAACTTCTCCATCATGAGCCTTCAACCAGCCATCCTGGTAGATAATCTTCTTTCTTTATTTGTATCTTTTGATTCCTAGGAAACTTTGTAGATTAGATATACTTCTATTTCTTTTAATTTCGCTTTGAATCATTGTAAAATCCAAAAAATGTCGCTCGTCAGAGCTCCAGATTCAACCCTACATTCCTCGTCCTTGCATTTGTTCTGACCTCTCGCATGTGAGGTGGTGGACTTTTTGTAGAGAGACCCCTCGCATTTTATTTATTTCATCTTAGTCCTATTTTTGGAATATTAGTGTAATGTTTTCTGGAAATTTCACATTTAGACCCCCAAACTTTGTATTACTTACGAAAATACCCCTTCAGAATAATTTATTAATAATATTCTAGAATTTTTTTCATATTTGATCATATTCTTCTCTGAGTTGTTCAGGATTGGTCCATAGATTATAAATATTTCCACGAATACTACTACCATGTCGCAGTTTCTTTTTGTAGATTTTATTTATGATAAAACTAGCTCCTAATCTTCAAAAATTCATAAAAAATCACCATAAATACCTAATACCTTAATCTACTACATATATTTTTATTTACGTATTTAGTATTTATTTCCTATTTATTAAAATAAAAAATCAAGCTATTTTTCACTAGCTAACTTAAAAAACACAAAAAATATAAAAAATTGAAAAAATTAGAAAATTTTATATTTTTTCTATTATCCTATTTAGCATTTATAGACCAAAAAATCCTAAAAATAAAAAATAAAAATATTAAAAATAAAAATCTTAAAATCCTTAAAAAATCATTAAAAAATAAGAAAATTCAAAAAAAACGTGTTTTTATTGTTGAATTTTGACTACTATATTTATTACATATTAAAATATATTTGGAAAATTTTGAGCTATTTTTATATTTTTAAAGTCCAAAACAACTCAATCTATTTGTTGTAGTTATGATTTTCCTTATCAATTCAATTAGAAATACAAAAAATAATAAAAATTGTTAGAAAAAATAAAAATATAAAAAATACAAAAATAATTTATTTTTTGATTTTTTATATTTGTAGATATATTTATAAGTAGAAAAGCTCTATATATCTATATTTACTTCTCTCATTCATTATAAATATTATAAAAATTAAAAATCTGAAAATATAAAAAAATTAATTTATAAAATTAAAAATCTAAAAATACAAAAATAAAATTCAAAAAAATAATAATTAAAACCCACAAAAATTCAAAAATCCCTAAAAATCCCAAAAACGTTTATGGTCCTTTCCAGTCAATTTTTGTTTTCTATCTCTTGTTCTCCTTGTGTTCGACCCCTACCACACTTGTCACTATATGCATTTTATTGTAGAGTATAATAAATTTTTATTCACACTTGCTTGCATTGTTTCATGTTTTCATTGTGTGAGTTGATTGTTGAAAAGTCCAGGTTTCGTGATCGGTCTTCTCAACAAAATTTTATCTTCGCTTCTCAGTGAATATATTATTTTAGACCCTTGCCCGATCCGACACTTTAGTTGGTTGCAGAGTTTAGGCTATGGTGGTTAGAGGGAGGAGATAATGGGGACATTGAGATGATTGTTTGATGATTGAGCGAGATTGAAAGGGATCAGGAGGTTTGGGGACGAAGATGGCCGAGATTGAGAGTAGGAGTCCTGGGAGAGGTAATTAGAGTTGACGGGTTCTTCTCGTTGGAGATGGAGGATAGTTGGTGGTCGTTGGTAGAGAGGATGGCAAAGAAGGTACTCAAGGTAGGGGGCGAAGGTGCAGCCATTGGATCATGCAAGATCCAACGGACCTGGATGGGCCTCGAGTGACGGGGGTTTTAATTACGACCGTTGGATTGAAAGTTGATCCATGACCCAGGTTAAGAGCTCTAGAGGATAATTTCCATTTTGAAACAATTCACACTCTATTTAAGCTAGGAAATGGACCACGTAAATGAGCTCTATGATGTGAGATTAATCCAATTACTTCTCAATCATATAGCGATACTATGGAGTCACTAAAATCCATCTGGTTTCATCACTCTATCAGAATGTAAGTTTAATTGCGTATGATCTATTATGAACATATCAACATAGAGCATTCCAAATACTCTATCATCCTACAAACTACAAGACTTAGATAAACCCGAAGTTCAAACCCTTGTTTGAATGTCTCCTTCCAGGGTATATTATTAGATTTCTCAATCGATAATTTGAGCTAAAATGATAATCATACACTTTCCAAAAGCATATATTAATATTTCTAAATTCATGATTTATTTACTAAATAAGATGACCATGCATGAAATTCTATTTGACCCTAAATATCTCACTGAGTGAGCTCTATCTCCCAGCTCATCAAGTATGGCATGTATGATCCCTTTGAGATATCATATACCTCATATATTCTTACATGTACACAAACATGCTAGTATATTGATCTTGGTCAGGTTTTCAACCTAATGGTAGGACTAATGCACATACTTGGACACATAGATGCATATATGAAACATTTAAAAGGATGTATGCACGATTGTGATAGTTACAATTCACATATTAATTGAATATGTATTCTTATGCAGAGAACCAGAATCAAGAGTTCAATCGAAAGTCAATCTTTGGAGAAAGATTGACATCTCTTTCTTAGACAAGGAATTTAATTCTGAATACCACATGATATCAATAGGGTCCGCAATCCAACTCTTTAGATTATCAACTTCATGGTATTCAAGATAAATATGATGCATAACCCTAATTGTATAAAACGATCTTTACTTAAGTGTAAATACAAGCATTTGACTCATATTAAAACAATAAATTTTATTGCTTTAATGGGTCGCCAATGGCTTACAAGTCCAACAGCATAAACACATCAAATGTTGCTTAGATTAAGAGCATTGTGAGAGACTTGCTCGATGTGGTTACAAGGTGGGAGATATGGAGATATGCTTGTCCTATTCAAGCATAAATTGGAGTACTTGGGGATTTAACATAAGAAAGCTTGTACCAAAGACACCACATGACAGAGGCGTGAGAGTTTCGTAGTTACATGTGCTTATAATGTGAGGATAAAGGATTAGATACCAAAATTTATGTCATACATCGATGAGGACCCTTATCAACATATAGTGTGCTTGTGAAGTAACTATGATAGAGTTCGTAAATGGAAATCATTAGTCAACTAAATACACATGTCGGATACGAACAAAAAGATAACATCATATAACGGTGGTCAACCACCTCTAAAAATAAAAAACCACTATGAAAAAGGTACTATAGCAATCAACCAAGATCCTAATAAGGTTTGAACATCTGATTAAATCTACGTCAAAATATACATGAAATCTAAATCATAATATTTTATTTGCCATTAGAAGCTTGATCTCAGAAATATCACACCCAAATTGTTTCCTTGAATGGTTTTATTGGAAAAGGTAAAAAGAAGGCAGAAAAGATAGACAAAATTGAGGACCCAAGTGAGACATAAAGAGGAGTACAACCTATAGTTTGATTGGGTAGGTGAATTGGGTGTGCGTGAAGGATCTCCATTCACGGGGTTGCAGTCCAGAATGGACCACATACATCAAGCACACAGCCATAGCTCCAAAATATATTAAACAGGTGTGGGGAACATAAAGCTATCAAGGAGGCAAAGAAATAAATATCCTCACTGATGAGATCTGGTTTATGGATCAGCGAAAAGGGATACGATTCCTATGAGCTTAAGGGCTTATTAGTCACATGTTGCTTAGTAATAATAATACTAATGTGAAGGCAACCTTTGTTAATTGCAAGAAAGTATGGATGACAGGAGAGGTACTGATGTGGGGAGCAAAGCCTGTGAAAGGAAAAGAAAATTTTGTCCATTCTCTAGTACTATTCGAATATCTCTCTTGCTTTGCCTTTTCACTGGTTTCTTCCTGGATATTATATTTTGACTCTTCAACCAAAGACACCCAATTCTCACTTCTCGAGCTCCTCTCTTCATTTCTTTACTCGTTTCTGCTGATTCCAAGAAACATGTCAACCATTTCATAACTATACATACATGTAGGATTCATCAGACTGACCTCACCTAATCCAGATTATGCTAGAAGAAATAGTTAAGAACTGATACAGAGTCAAGGTTTCAGTCTGATGCAACCAACCTTATGTCTATAGCTGATTTCAAAAAGAAATATTTAAAGCATCCTTCTTTTAGTACTTGGCAGCTTCCTGCACCTCTCTTTTTCCAACAGCAAAAGAGGACCATGCATGTAATAAAGGAGACGGGACTCACAATACCTTGAAAAACTAATCAGTGTGGTCTGTTGGATCCTTGCTTTGAATTAGATTCACAGGTCCTTGAACCTTTTCCTTGTTTGGATCTTTAACAAGATGATGATCAGTCCTGATGCAAACACTGGTAATTGACGGGACCTGATTAAAAAGGAAGTGTGATGGAAATAGGGTGGTGATGGAATCTGAAGCAAAAGCATGAAGCGTCCAAGAGGAAGGACATGAGATGCACGCATACCTTGTGGGTTACGATTGACAAACACTTCAATAGACCGACTCCTTTAAGAGGTCGATTTTGACCATTGACTTCTACTGTAACTGCTTTGCCAGCCGTTCCTTTCTTATCATTAGGACTTCTAGTTGATGATGATGATGCTGATGATGATGATGATGATTTCATATAATTACGATGCACTGCTTTTTCGTTTTGACTTTTATGAATGTACGTACTTTGCATGTATCATTAGAGTTTCTGCAAACTGATGAACCATATATAACAAAACCCAACTGTGAGATGAGCAGTGTTTTTGGATGCTAATGGGTTATGTCGTCACTTCAACGACGCTCTAGGTCTTAACGATGCTTATGTGGATTTCCAGAAAAGATTCGGACATAGGTAGCTACCGTAGTTGTACCTATTTTGATGGAAAATGAATATGATACTAACAGATAGAAAGTGTGTTGCAGCATATTTCAGAAAGGATGCAGATGTAGAAAGATATAAGATATAAAAAACGACTTGCAGGTAATCTTATGTGTATATGTGAAATAAAAAATAAAAATACTTTTGTTATAGCAACCATATCAAATATGTTTAGATGTGTAATTAATTGTTAAACTCATGACATGCCGATATAATTATTGGTGGATATTAAAGCGATATTTGTTTAAAATATATGAGAATGCAACAAGTCACTCCCTTTAAACTCACAAATTTCGTATGATATTATATATGGAGAGGGTGGGGGAGAGGAAAAAGGAAGTATGTTGGTGCGTTGCAGGGAACTTGTGTATTCATACCTTCATCAACCACTATTATATCTCGGGATGAGCGAAATAGGTGAGTTGCTCGAAGGTGATGAATATTGATACTCCTCATTATCATACATGAATACATACATAGATACATACATACATATATATATAGGTGTGGGTGTACCTACATGCATACATATATAGGGTAATGTGTGTGTGTGCGTGCACTCTCTGGGGGGAGCCAACTTCTCCTCAACCTCACCCTTTTTTTTATTTTTCCTAGTATTTTCTAAAAACATTTAGTGGGATTTAGTTCACTCAATGATAATATATTCATTTAAATTTTGTGAAAAACAAACAATCATATCATGTCCCTCTAAAAGAGATCAATTTCAGCACTTGTGATACCATTGAAATTTGATAAGCTTGATTGATGGGATACGAATCTTAAATTGAATAGAATTTTGAATGACAACACGATGATAATGGGGTTTAATATTCCCCAAAAGTTTTTAGAGAATATCGTAAAAAAAAGGACGGGAGCTTTAGCTCCTCCCGAGGAGCATTTACATTTTACATGTATGTATGTTTGGGTGCATGCGTACGTGTGTGGGTTGCATGAGCGCATGTTTGAAAAGGAAAGAGTCTCTCGCTTTTGGCATTACTGGCGTACCTCTTCGAATTGGACTTTTCCACGAGAGGGGCAAATAGATGAAATCGCGTTGTTTACTCGTATTTCGCATCCTTCTTAGTAAGTTGAGTGAGAAGTAAGGCTACGAAGTCCTTGAGTATGCAGTACCCTTCAGCTCTGAACCGCAATGGTCACTCTCGTTTCAAGACTGCTTAAACCTTGGTCGGATCTACAGCAATTCTAGCTCCCGATACAATGTCAACTAGAAAGGTGACATCTTTCAAACTAGCGCACTAATGTGACCTCTGTCAAACTAGCGCACTATGTGTGTGCACACGCGCACGTGCAGATAAGCGTGTGCAGGTGCGTGTGTGCAGCTCATATACATATAATTTCCATGTCCATCATATCTCCGCACATACGAAACTACACACCCACCGAGGCGCAGTCACTTACACATGTTCATCCCAAGGCAAAATCAACGGTGGATGGAGGTGATGAACGGAAGATTTCATGCAACTCAGCGTATAATCCCTTTTTCCTATATATACACACACGTGCACTCTCTTATATCTTGGTAACTTTTGTTATAACTGTGCGAATATTATGGTTTTTATCTTGATAACATTTGTTATGGTTAAGTGAAATCTTGAAAAAAAAAACAAAGATCGTAATAAATCCAACTTAGATAATTTATCCATAGCTACCAATAGGGATGGAAACAAATATTTAGTATCCATATGGCTAGATACATATTGTGTAAATAAAAAACATACACCCCTGGTCATATTTTACAACAAAAAAAGGGTAGAAACGTGTATCCTCTATTTAGATAGTTGTAAAACCCTGCTCAGCAGTTAAGGTATTTGTGGAAGAATGACATGAACTGCCCGATTTTCATAACCCAGTTCATGCGTGCCTAAGGGACTAGATTATATTGCATCGCCTGTGTTTGCACATCGAGCATGCCTTGGATCAATTTCTTCACATACGATCTCTATGATGAGCATGTATGACAAGCGATCAGAGAAACAAGACCAACCTAATGTGGCCAAAGTTGCACACATACTTGTCAACGTGCACACTACGTCGGACATACTACCGAATTTTTACTAGTTCTGGGTAACCCTGGGTGATTATCAGTATAAATAGAGGTGTTCATAGGTCTAATATTCGACTCATTCAATCATGACGTGATCAACACGTCAACCCAACCCATTTCAGTGGGTACTCGATTCTAATGAATACCCAAATTATTTGAATGAGTATCAGGTATCCATCGGTCACTGTAACAAATATACACGGTAAAAATGTGATATTATATTTAAAAATGATTCTTATTTATGTTATTCTTTCTTCCAAGATCATGTACCATCTGCAACCCAGATCAAGATGTAATGATCCAATTAACAAAATTTCCAGATCCTTAACATCCGTGCATGGTAAGAACATAGGAAGAATCAATCATGCATTGATAAGTGTTCATGGTAAGAACATAGAAAGCATCGATCCAACATTGATAAGGGATTGAAGAATTGTAAATGAACAATATTTCGTTTGGAGCCTACAACAGCATTGCCGAAGCTCCAATATACACACAGAGCAAAGCGCTATGTCAGTCCTTAAACCAGTGAAGTAAACATTGAACATCTAAATCTGAAGATGATTCGAGTCCAGCTCCTAATCTCTTGTGTACCTGCAATCAATGCCACATATCCAGTGTTCAAATCAGTGCTAATCTTCTTGTGCAACTGCAGTTCTTGAGCAGCAATAAATCTTCAAAACTTGGAAATTGCAATTAATTAACTAGCACTTGAAGCTGGTGTGGACAATGAAGCTGTTGCATATATTCTGCTCCAGCCCTTTGATCAAAGTAACAGCAAAAATATAATGCTCCAATATCTATAGGATAAATTAAAAGAAAAACGATTTCCACAGTACCAATACTGTTTGATTAGATATAAAGAATTTCGAAATCATATGCGGGAACTGAGTCAAACCTGCAAATAAGAACCACAGTTTTGCTCTAAAGTTGGTAAAAATCATGCCAAATGAAACCATAAGCAAGAAAAATGCATATAAATCAAAATCAGCCTATCAACATCAGTTGTTGCAAAGAATAATTCTATTAAAAGATTAATCTATGACATACAATCATTATATACGAAGATTAATTCTAGCAGCCACTTCCAAGAACACTGTTTGAACAGACACAATTCAAAATTGAAAAATAGGGTTTGATGAATCCTTTCTTCATGCAAAATGTCATCTTCAATGTTTGATCAAAATCATAGCATCCGGCATGAAATCCAAATCAAGAACTAAGGTCAGATCAAGCGTGCAAGATTCGACTCATGATCTCTAGAAAAGAAAGAAAGAGCAAATAAAAGTGTTGAATCTACCCCTTCCTCAAGCAAACATACCTCTTCCACATTTGACTCTCGAAAACACTAGTAATCAACCAAAAAAATCAAATTCGGTATAAAACCAAAACAAAAATCTTTTTTCCCTTTCTGTTGAAAGGAGATTGAGCAGAATCGTTTTTGCCCTCTTCCATTTACCGGTGCGTCTGTATAATTTATCAAACAAAAAATGACTTTTTTTGGAGTAAAATAAACACCAAATACTCAAATAAATCAAATCGTTCATTTGAGCCACCCCCTCCTCCACCAAATTGCAAACAACTGAATCCTAAAAATCCAAAAGTCAAGTACAATAAAATTCAATCAAAAGATCCCAACTCAATAATGGAGAAAAAAAGATCGAAATCAGAGGATGAGTACCATGATTCTCATCATCGAACCTAATCATGAAGAGCTCGATCCTATTGTTAGATCCCTAGCCGTGAAGTCGGGGTGCAGGATGGGCTGTGGGAGCAGCAGCAAGAGCTCGAGGATGGCAAGGACATATCAGGTGGGAGGCCAAGAAAAGTAGAAACCCTAGTTGTGTGCCTGATGGGAGATTGGATCAGCTAGTTGCGGCCTTGCGGGGCGAACCCAACCGGGTACCCGGAGTTTCCAGCGGGTCTTTCCATCGAGTCGCCATTGTTGAGCGGGTCAACTTATCGTGGGTACTCGATCCAAACATCTTTCTCGGAGACCCCGAACTATGAGAAATAACCGGGTCGGGTCGGGTACCCGTTTGAACTGAATATTTTGAACACCCCTGACTACAAATCAAGCTGCTAGTCCAACAAAATATAAATATGACATTCGGGATAAGTTAAGAGCATACATATTAATCTGTAATTTGATCTTTCTAAGCTAATATGTTTCAAAAAACCACATCAAGCTCTTTCGATGAAATACAGTTCAAGGTATCTCATCAGCACAACGACCTGAACGGAGCTTCCACAGTATACATCAACCACCTCACATGTGCTGTCTCAACTCTCCGAATTGATCATCATTCTCCTGAGTGTCATCTGAAAGGCGAACAGCATCCAGCTTTTGCCTGAGGACTTCCAACGCATTAATGACCATCTCATATGCAGTGATAGCTCCAGTGGATTCTACAGTAAATATGAAACTGTCCTCCCTGGCATAGATCTCCACAAGTCCAGGTTTCCCCATTGCTTCTGCTTTCTTGATCACTTCGTCATCGTAGCTATAAGCCTCCGCATCAACAACCACAACCTGCACTAGGTTTAACATAAACCTAAGTTAACTAAAGTCTTCATTTTTTTATTCAAAAGAGGGGGAAACAGAGAAAAGTGTCCGCCTCAGATTTATTAAGTTGATCAAGCCATAGTTACAGGAGCCAAACTCGAGGTGAGTCTTAACTGAAACAATATAAATAAATAAATACTTCATGAAAGCAACACATTGACAAGGTCCTTACTGAAAGCAAAAACATAAAGATGCATATCGCTTCTGCCTTACAGGAGGCATTCACATCGAGAAGTAGCCAACATACTTCAGGTAGAGTAAGGAATTTTTCAGATGCCATTGTGGTTCTGTACATTGCGTGCAGTATCTCTATAACCAAGTATGTTCTACTAACAAGAATTTCCGCAAGCACTACAACTTGCTAGTGAGAATGACATGTATCAATTAAAGCAAATATGTTAACAACCATAACCTAAACATCACTGCCTTTGACAAACGAAAAATTATCAGCGTTGGAAGGCCAAAATATAAAATCCAAGAGAACAGGAAAGGACCAGCAAAGACAAATTTGTAAGAGGGACCAAAACGAAAACAAAGACAAATGTGTAAAAGAGCGGCCAAAAGGAACACGAAATAAACATATTGTTGTAAATATTGAATGCAACTGAGATCAACCTGCTGGGTAGCTGGGTCGATGTCAAAAACCTTTGTAGGACTGCTGTCAACCCACTCCTCTTTCTCTTGCAGTGACAGTTTTTCCATTAGCTCTTCATTGATATGAATTTCTGGTTCGTACATGAATGTCACGGTTGCAGCAGGAGACCATTTAGCATGATCCTTCCCAATACCTTTGCGAGCAATTGCTCGTAGTTTCAGTTCTTGCCCACGACGCAACTTGACAATTATTATGCCCCTGGCGACAGAAATCAAAGTCAAGATATTTTCTTGCTTCATGAAATAATATAGGAACATAAGGCATCTCCATCATGAAACAAGACAACCCCATTACTCAGAAAAGCTTCGAATCAGAATATAAATAAGATGGGCCATTAACATTACATTGGAAAGATAATGTAAAATACAATTATGAGACTTTATCCTAATATCTATCAGACTATGAAGATCATCCATTAAACTGTGAAAATATATATAAGAGAATATGTGGAATCAAAAAACAAAGAAAATTTCCGATTTTTTGCGTGGAACCATATTCTCTAGATATAAGCCCGGGATTGGCCCAAGATAGATCTGAATGGAGGCGAAGAATCCATGTAGCCGACCCTACTTAATTGTGCGAAAAGGCTTTGTTGTTGTTGTTGTTGAACCATATTCCCTAAGGAGCGGGATGAAACCATGAAAGAAAATTATTAAGAGCTCATATGTTATTATGTTTCTCAATGAGTACATGTAGTGTGGCCTTCTATATATATAGCCCCACCAACATAAGCAAGTCCCACCACTCATAAGATGGGCTGTGAACATCACTTTGGAAAGAGGATGTAAAGTAAAATTACGAGGTTTTATCATAAAATCAAGGTCATCAAGACTATGAAAATATATAAAAGAGAATATGTGGAATCAAAGAAGAAAGAAAAACTTTGATTTTGCATGGAATCATATTACCAAAGGAGCGGGATGAAATCACAGGAGAAAGTCAATTAGGGATGCATCTTCTATTATGTTTCTCAAGGAGTACGTGGAGTGCGGCCCTATATATACACACACACACACATACACATGGAAAAAGATGTATGCTCCCTGGGAGCACGTAACTTACATGATCCCACCCCCTTTTCCTCGTATTTTTTTATTTTTCTGAAATGAAATCTAGTAGAATTTAGATCATAATATGTCACCATGATGCCATTCAAAATTTGACTTAATTCGAGACTTCTATCTCTTCCATCAAAACTATCAAATTTTAATGATCTCAGAATTGCTGAAATTGGCCCCCTTCAGATGGAAGTGTTACGAATGTATGTTCTACACAAAATTTGAAACACGTATTTCACGTATTATTCTAAGTAAATCTCCACATGTTTCATTTCAAAAAAATGCGGAAAGAAAAGTGGGAACATACTCTTATATGCTCCCAGGGAGCATACTCATTTAACCCATATATATTAGCTCCAACAACATAAGCAAGCCCAATCACTCATCAATGTGGAAGACAACTCTACGCAATAGCCCACTTGAAAATTCTCTCAACGCCCGCCTATCTCCTATACCCATACGGGAGATACCATTTCAATAACCCTTCTTCTCATCCCTGTTTTATCTCTCCTATTTTCTTGTCTCGGCCCTTTTCTAATATCAAAAGCAATCCTCTGTATTTTTTTACTGTTCTGCCTCTCTTCCATTTTTTTCTCATCATCCTTTTTTCATTTCTCTTCTTTCTTTTCCTCTCCGCTTCCATTTTCTTTTCCTTTTTTTAAACAAGTGTAGCAGGTCGTCTTACAAAAGAAATAAAGATAATGATCCTACACCCAGTGGGGCATCACGCCCCTTTCTTCTTTGCAAGCAACGCAGGGGAGAGAACCCATCATCGTTGCTCGGGTTTCCTCGTGAGAACACGTCTATATGGAGCCTGCCCCTCCCTCCTATCACTCATCAATGTGGAAGACAACTCTACACAATAGCCCACTTGAAAATTCTCTCAACGCCCGCCTATCTCCTATACCCATACGGGAGATACCATTTCAATAACCCCTTCTTCTCATCCTTTTTTTATCTCTCCTATTTTCTTGTCTCATCCATTTTCTAATATCAAAAGCAATCCTCTGTATTTTTTTACTGTTCTGCCTCTCTTCCATTTTTTCTCATCATCCTTTTTTCATTTCTCTTCTTTCTTTTCCTCTCCGCTTCCATTTTCTTTTCCATTTTTTAAATAAGTGTAGCAGGTCGTCTTACAAAAGAAATAAAGATAATGATCCCACACTCAGTGGGGCATCACGCCCATTTCTTCTTTGCAAGCAACGCAGGGGAGAGAACCCATCATCGTTGCTCGGGTTTTCCTCGTGAGAACACGTCTATATGGAGCCTGCCCCTCCATCATAAAATGCAAACAATCGGTCCTTCGACCATGGCTTGAATCATTCTTCGATGATGGTTCCACAGAAGGAGCCCATCATGGCATCACTATTGTTGGTCGACTTGCACTACTTGTGACTAAGCACTGCTAAGACCCCACCTCATGGACCTCGCATGTGCATTGCTGACATAGATGTTATGTGGACTTCAATGCTCGCTTATTCTCAAGCAGCATCAAAGTTGATCGTGTTGCAGCACAAACAACTTATAGGATGATGCTCATCCCTATAACTACTACATGCGCTTGGTTTAGGATTGCACAAAGAACCCAATGCAGTTATTGCTGATCATGCACTGCTCGAGACAGGATGATCGTTGAGGTTGTCTCCGGCTGGAATCTTAAGGCATTCTCCAAGCATAAACTTCTAGAACAAATGAAAGAAATAATGAAAACAACAATTTGATCCTCTGAATTGAATAAATTCCAGAATCTGTCTGCTCTGTCATTGCTGCAAGAGAGAGGATGATCTTATGTTGTCTCTGGCTGGAATCTTATGGCATTCTCCAAGCATAAAACTTCTAGAACAACAAATAAAAGAAATAATGAAAACAACAAATTGATCCCATGAATTGAATAAATCTCAGAATTTGTCAGCTCTGACATTGCAGACATTGCTGCTGATCTTCAAGCACGTACATGAACTCAAGAACAAAAAATTCCAATGTGAACTTTTAGAATTAAAACTAAACTACAGAAAACCTTGGAATCGATTGTTCTGATAGTATGTTGAAATCTGAAATATAAGAACATGGCATCAAAGAACAAGAGAAAACATGAATTTTACGTGGAATTCTACTCCCAAATGAGCGGGATGAAATCACAGGAGAAGAACCACAAAACGCTTAATCTTTATTATTTTTCTCAAAAGATTAGGAAGGGTGTAAGGCTCTTTATATAGCCCCACCAACAATACACAATCCCATCAGTAAGCAATATAAGAGTAAACATGAGTGACGTAAGTAGATCTTGGAGAGATCTAATTATTTATCCAAAACATGATTTAACACTGCCATCAAGCTGGAGCTTGGAAAAGCTACACATTGTCTCAAGAAAATACTCAACTCATCTTCACTTGATGCATCTTTTAAGGAAATGGGAGAAAACATGCGTTAAGTAGTCGACGCTGGGAGGAGACACGTGCATGGAGTGAATGCTCGAAGAAGAAGATGGTAGACAGTAGAACGGGTGCAGTGTTGATCTTCATGTAATTACTTGATAGGCAAGAAAAGTTTGAGATGATCCCAAGAAATAGCAGTAGAAGACTACAAGTACATAGGAAGTAGTAATCGATGTCAAGCACCAAAACTAAAGTGGTCCTCTCCCCTACGAGAATCTCGAGTACGGGTCTATCCATACAAGAACTCTAAGAAAGGGGCTTTCGCACATAAAAGCCATCATTGCTTCTCTTCGGTTGAGACCTCAAAGAGTGGGTCTCTCATTAGGGACCTCAAGTAGTGGATTCTCATATATAGGAACCTCGAAGATGAGGTCTCATTCTGGGGCCACGAGCAAAGGATGATAGATATAATATAAATTTCGATTGGGCAATCTAAGGTACAAAAACAAATACGCACTCTCCTCACTCTCCAATCCCCCCATATTTAACGAAAACATGAGGACAATTGACCAAAGTCAAAGAGAACGAGTGGGGATAAACAAAAAGTCCATCTATTTTCCTTTTACAACTATATATTTTCTTAAAACAATCATCATTCTCCTTTCTTTTCATTGATTGTATTGTGTCCCTTTTTACAGACCATTTTTTTGGAACAATTCCACTTCTCTTTTACATGAACTGTTTTTCCATTTTCCCTCATTTTTTTAATTCTTCATGTGGAAGAAGATGAAAGAATGAAAAGGACTTCTCTTATTCAAGGGGTCTAGGGTTTCTTATATAGCATGAAACTCTAGAGAACTCAAAGGAGAAAATACATAAATGCTCTTAAGAATATACTCCTAGCATGTAGAATATTTCTAACACATAGAATATTCTCCTATAGAATATTCCTACCACAGAGAATATTCACCTAGCATATAGAATATTCCTAGCACAGAATATTCTCCTAACACTTCCCAATCAAATCTTTTTTTACACAAAAGCCTCTTTTTAATCAAAATGTGGCTTGTTAGGCCCTCATAAAAATAAAATATTTTAAAAAGAAAACAAGCCCACTAGTCCTTACAGAACCGGCCCCCTAGTTGTTATTGATATTTAGTAAAATTTATATTTTAAAAAACATGTAAATATATAAATTATTTTTGGGTTTTTATCGCTTGTGTCCATCCAAGATATTGCAATATAAGTTATGCCCCTCCCTTTTTTGGAATATCGGTTGTACCGCCCAACTTCTTGTCATTTTATCACTCGTGCCCTTCTGTTATTTTAGTCGTCAATGAGTTGAACTTAACCATGATTTTTCAAACCATGATGCAATTAAGAGGGATATAACTATCCCAAGACACCCCTCCCACCCATCATCCTCCTCTGGCCCCTCCTCCGCCACCACAGGTACTATGACCACCCCTTCATCGTCACGCGTACCATCTTCGCCTTAATCTAAGGCGACAGAGGAAGCTGGTGCGGAGGAGGATGGGGACGAGGGTGATAAAACTCCAAGCCCCAATCCAAGGTTTGCTAGAGCTTCTTCCTTCTTAGCAATAACATCTACGATGGAGCGGGAATTATGTGATGGCGAGCGGGGAAGCGAGGCAGCGAAGTTCTCAGCAAGGCGGTGTGTGGAGTTGGCAAAGGAAGGGGAGCGCGCTAGGAAGCTCAAGCGGGGGGGAAACTCTTCTCTCGCATGATGCCAACAACGCTTCGGAGGAGGAGAGGAGGTCAGGTGCTCGTAACAATTCGTGGCAGCAGAAAGGGAGGAAGCGCTCTCAGGGGAGGGGAGGTGGTTGCATGTCTCTCATAAGAAGCCGGGGAGAGCCTGCTGGCGTTGTGGCATAAGGGGGCATTTGACGTCGGTTTGTGTTGCCAAGCACGTTGTTTTGCTTGTGGAGTCTGGGTCACAAACAGATGGATTGCGGTTCCCGTTCGCGGTTTGATGGGAATCGTTTCTCTCTTGGAAGATCGGTTGTGCTTCCGAGGAACTCTCGCGGGGAGGCGGTTGGGCTCGGCGGTGGAGGTCGTTCCCTTGCACAGGTCGTGGCCGGCGGTGCATGCACACACTCGGCGGCGGAGTCATCTTCGTTTCAAAAGGAATCTTATGTTTCATCTGTCGACCCCGGTGCTCTTGTGAGGAAGGCGCGGGAGCAGGTTACGCGAAGCTCTTCTTATAGCAGGGCGGTCGTTGACGTCTCCCTGGGTGAGTGCTTATCCATCGAGGTTGTGAGCAACCTTCTCAGGAGCTCTTGGAGGATCGATTCTCGGGGGACATCATCCCCCTTGGGACAAGGAGATGTTGTGTAAGGGGGCTGTCGAACGATCAGCGGCTAAGGCTATTTCATGGCGGGTTGAGGGGAGGCATTGCTTGGAGGGGCTTGCGTTTTGCGGACGGGGCATGCACGGACGTCGAGGTTTGCGTCGCTGAGGTTCGTGGCGTACCCTTCCTTTCTCGTTCTGTTCACTGTCTAAAGCGTCCTCTGAGAAGATGGGGTGAAGTTCTGGCCGTCACCGACGACGGCTTATCTCCGGGGTCCGATCCCTCCTCGACAAGGATTCTCATGGAGTGCCAACAAGTCCTTCCAGGACAGAGCGACGGATCAGGTATTCTTCGGGGACCTAAAATTTGGCTGCTTCTATTGTCGATTGGAATTGTCGGTGGTGCCTCCGCCACCACCTCTGGCGGAGCGTGGTGTCGCCGTGAAGTCGGACGTTGGAAGAGGTAAGGCAGTCGTTTCGGTTCTCGAGGCACAGTTACCTAAGCAGGGCGTCGCTTCGGGGTTATCGTCAGGCTATGATGTTTTCGTAAGGCACTCGGGCTTTCTCGTACGTGAAGCCCATCCTTTCGCGTGGAATCGGTGCATGGATGCTTCCCTTGGCGGTTTCCAGAGTGACGTGGCGAGTAGGTGCACAGGGTTCGAGGGGGATTTCGACCTCTCGAAGGGGATGCCAGGATCCTCGGTTCGGGCCTTCTCTCCAGTTATTCGGGTGGCTCAAATCTGGGGCGGACCCTCCTTCGGATCCGGACGTGGATCGGGCGGTCGGGTTGCGGAGCTGGATCCGATTGAACTTGACGTGGCGGCCTCGAATATATCTGAACATGGGAGATTGTTTTTGCCGCCGATTATGGGTCCCCTCTCTCTCGTTGCTACCGTGGATGTCTCCGAGGGGCTTCAACAGGGATCTCCCTCTCATATCGCGGGGCCCTTCATGCCTGGTAGTCCCTCCGAAGCTGCTGTGGGGGATCAGATCGTTACTGGATCTGATGGCGAATCAACAAGATCTACTAAGCGTTATAGGAGGAGGAATAAGTCGCGTTCGAGGTCGAGAGAGACTCAGACCTGCCTCTCCTTCAAAGAGGCGGTGGCAGCGGCTGCAGGAGTTGTTAGAGCAAGGGGTTTCGACTTTATTTCCAAATGAAGGTCTTGTCTTAGAATGTTAGGGGTTTGGGGGATGATGACAAGAGGAAATTGAAGGGTGCCAGGTTCAAAGAATGGGGTTGCGATGTGGTGCTTCTTCAGGAAACCAATCTAGGTCAGATGGGAGAAGATCTATAGCAGCCTTTTGGCTCGGGGAGTTTAGATGATTTTCGTGCCTTGGATGCCGAGGGCTCTGCTGGTGGTTTGCTCATTGCTTGGAGGTCGGCGGCCTTCTCCTTTAACTCGGTTTTTAAGGGTTGCCATTCTATTACCGTTTCGCTCACGAGGCGTGAGGATTCTTCTACTATGGTTTTTTCCTGCGCGTACGGGTCGTGCTGTCATATTAAGAGGGATCTTTGGGACGAACTTCGTCGGATCAGCCAGCTTTTTGCGGGCTTACCTTGGCTGATAGGAGGAGATTTTAAGGTTACCTTGTGTGCTTCAGATAGACCCCGGTCTAAGGGGGTGTGGATCCGGGTTCGGCTGATTTTGCTGATCTCATTGACTCCCTTGCTATGGAGGATCTGTGTGCTACTGACATTACATACACTTGGAGGAACTCTTCGTCAAGATCTTGCATTGACAGATTTATCGCATCCCAGGCCCTTATGACGGTGTTTCCCCTTGCTATAATTTTCTCTTATCCGCGGTCTTACTCGGACCACACACCTATCGTATGGGACTCGGGTGTGTCGTCTCCTTCTTCGAGCTTCTTTAGATATGAATGGTGTTGGCTGCAGGAGGACAATTTCAGGGACTTTGTGGCTAAAGTTTGGGGGAAGGAGTGTGGTGGGGGGTCGGCTGTGGGGAGATTTGGTCGGAAATTGGTACTATTGCGGAAAAGTTTGGCCACTTTTAAGAAATCTTCGTGGGTTGCACGTGCGTTTGCCAGGAAGGAAGCAGAGGAGATCGTGGCTTCTCTGGATGTCTTGGAGGGGGAAAGGGATCTCAGCTCCGAGGAGCTGGCCTCCAGTTCGGCTGCACAATCGAGGGTGGAGATTGAGGACCGGAAGAAGGTGGCGGAATGGCGTCAGAGGGCGAGAATCTCATGGCTAAGAGGAGGGGATGCTAATTCCTCTTATTTCCATAGGGTGGCTAGTAACAGGAGGCGCTCGAATTTTATTCGCTCCATCTCCTTTGGTGACAGAGAGATCGTTGGGGAGGATGCTCTGAGGAGGGAGCTTGCGGCTTACTTTAAGGATTTCTCATCCTCTCGCGCCCCTAGGCGTTAGTTCTGGTCGGGGGAGGGAACTCCTCCTCTCTCTCCCTTGCTTCGTGACGAGTTGATTAAGGACGTCACCTTGGAGGAGGTCAAGAATGCGGTTTGGGATCTCAACGTCGATGCCTCGTCGGGACCAGAAAGTTTCCCCATTACTTTCTACAAGGACTTTTGGGAGCTGGTGGGGAAGGAGGTTTGGGATGTTATTGTAGAATTTTGCAGATGTAATGCGGGTTTCGACAAAATCAATAGGGTTATCATTGTCCTATTGTCAAAGCTCTCCTCCCCCCATCGTATTGAGGACTTTCGCCCTATTGCAATTTCGAATGGTTTGTACATAATCGTGGCGAAGGTTTTCGCTCGTAGGCTCGCCCCGATGCTCGTTGATTTAATTTCGCATGGTCAGGCGGCTTTCATTCGTGGTCGACAAATTGCCGATGTTACGGCTCTGGCTTCTGAAATAGTAGAGAATTGGGTGAGAAGAGGGAGCCATGGGGTGCTCTGGAAAGTTGATTTTGCAAAGGCTTACGATTCGCTTAATTGGAACTTCCTATGGTCGGTCCTACGAACTCGTGGGTTTCCCACGTTATGGATCTCTTGGATGCGTCGATGCATCTCAACGGTGTTGTTCTCCATAATGATTAATGGTCGCATCGTGGGTGATCGCTTCCAGCCTAGAAGAGGCATGCAACAAGGCTGCCCCCTGGCCCCCCTTCTTTTTGTTCTTGCAGTCAATGTGCTTCCTCAGATGGCGGTTCGTGTGGTTGATCATGGTCTTTCCATGGGATTCTCCTGCGGCGACCGGGTCGTCCCGACCCTCCAATACGCTGACGACACTATCGTGTTCATTGAGGGAGGTCAAGATGAGGTCAGGGGGATGGCGGCGACTTTGGAAATTTTCAGCGAGCTCTCGGGTTTGCTCATAAATCAAAGCAAATCCAAAGTGATTCCCTTTGCTTTGGATTCGGAGACGATTGCCGCTTGTGGGCTGATTCTGGGCTCCCCTCCCCCCTCTTCTCTTCCGATCGACTACTTAGGCATGCCCCTGGGGGCGGGGAGGACTAGGCAGCGCGACTGGCACAAGATTATTGTGAAGGTGGAGAGGAGGCTCTCCGGCTGGAGTGCGTCCATGCTCTCACGGGGTGGCTGCCTTGTGCTCATCAAATCTGTCCTTTCTTCTATCCCCGTTTACTATCTATCCAATTGGCTGCTGCCGGTGGGGGTACGGAACCGTATTGAGAAGTTGATGCGAAAATTCCTTTGGGGAAGAAGGGGACCTTCCGCGCGTGGTCCACATCTCGTCGAATGGGGCGAGGTGACGAAGAGGAAGTGTGACGGTGGTCTTGGCATCCGTCGTCTCAGCTGGGTCAATGGCGTTCTCCTGCTTAAATGGGTGAATAGACTATGGGGTGGCTCGAACAACTTCTGCTCGTCCTTGTTGCGCGAGATTCTGGGTTTAGGTGTGGAGTTGGTGGGGGATTTCGGTGATCGCCGCTCTCGCACCCCCTTTTGGCGCAGGGTGGTATTGGTGAGTCAACGCTATTCTAATCTCTTTGCTCCTGTTCTCGGGGATGGCAGCTCTTTCAAATTCTGGATGGACAGTTGGGCTGGTGGTGCCCCCCCCCCTTAAGTATTTCTTTCCCGTGACTTTTTGCCTTGACGTCCGATGGGCGTGCTACGGTGACCTCCTCTTGGTCGGGGGATGGATGGTTTCCGTCGCTTCTAGGCAACCTCTCTGATCAGCGATTCGACGAGCTTCTGGCACTTCTGGATGATCTTAAGAGTGCGCCCAGGCCCACGAGGGGTCGTGATCACTGGGCTTGGCGGGATGGTGACTTCTCCACGAGGAAGGCTTTCAGGGCAATCTCCCTTCATCCACGTCGGTTTTTGGGACTCGTTGCGGTCCAACAAGGACAGGGCACGCAGAGACTTCGTGGGCATTTTTGCTTGCATTTGGGCGATTTGGCTGGGGCGTAACGCAACAATTTTTAGGGGCCAAAGATTTTACAAGGAGAATGTTTTGGCTCACGCGGCACATCTAACTTGCGATTGGACGTTGGTGTAATTCGCGTCTTCTGATCGGGGGGGGGGGATCTTCTCGATCCTATCTCTGTACCTCCTCTCTCTATCCCTATACTTCTTACCTTCTTGTTTACCGCTTTTTATTAATAAAGCTTTTGGGGCGAACACCATGTTGTGTCTCCCCCGAATCGTTAGATTTAAAAAAAATAACATCTACGATCAAGCCTTCTTTTTTATTGTATGGTGAGTGGACTTCTTCGAGCTGACGGCGAAGATGATGTGATTTATCGATCATGTGGTGGTTGTTTCTCAAGGCTTCTGTTGTAAGTGATCAGGCAATTTTGTGGTTGTGTCCCGACTTCAACAAGGGGCTTCCCTACTTTCTCGAAGGACAAATCCTATGGATGATGCTCTGAATCCAAGGAAGAAGGGTTTTGCTTCGAGGTGTGTCGACTAGACGATAGGGTGCTCGAGCTTTGACCTCGTCTCTGGCGCTAAAAGTCACATAGAAAAGATGGGGGAAGCTCCTAGAACGAGGCAATGGAGAGGAGCGAGGGATCCGTCGTGAACTTGGTCGGAGGAGAAATGGTGCGAGGAGGTAAAGGGTGATGTGACGTTGCTTACTGGAATGGGTTCCAGACGAAAAAGGAGAGGATGCAAAGGTGGGGGAGGAGGAGGTGGGAGGAGGAGGAGGAGGAGGAGGCTGGGGTGGAGGAGGGGAGGAGTGGGGAGGAGGCTGGGGCGAAGGAGTGGGAGGAGGAGGAGAATGCTAGGGCAGAGGATGAGGAGGAGAAGGAGGCTGGGGGAGGAGGAGGAGGAGAATGTTGGGGCAGAGGAGGAGGGGGAGAGGGAGGAGAGGGTAAGGAGGGGGAGGAAATACCTTTCAGTCATTTTTAAAATTTAATTTCCCTTGTGTCCTCAAAGTTAATGTTTGTTTGCATTGGGGATGGACGGCAACTAACCCAAGGGGCACAAGTGATAATTGTGGAAGAAGTCAGGGGGTGAATTGATATTACAAAAAAAGTAAGGGGTATAACTGATATTGCAATATCTCAGAGGGGAACAACTGATAAATACACATTATTTTTTACACATATATTCTTATCTATTTACATAAATTTATATATTTTATAGATGATGACAATTGAATTCCAATCAAACATTAAGCATCTTCAATTAAGTTTGCTTTAACAAAAGTAGAAAAAGAAAAAAAAAGTCCCAAGAAATGTGGTCGACTAGTGACCACTTAACGATAGTCCCCTAGTAGTGCACCCACCCCCAAACTAAATGGACTAGTCTACTATTTTTTGCAACTCTAACAAAATCCAATAGAATAATTTTAAGTCACTAATATATAGTACATCTTTATTAAAATATATAACTTACGTATATAATGCATGTATTTACTTGTATTTAATTAATATTATTAAGTATAAAAGTTCTTATTTACAAATCTTTTATTCTAAAAAATATACTATAAAATTTTAGGATTAGTTATTTTATTAAACTACTTTTTTGTTATTTTAAAGCTATTTATTATTTTTTGTAAATTTATTCATGTATTTTGATTTCTTAATTTACCTAGTATTGACACATGTCAACACCAGGACCATTATCTCCAAAGGGATTCATTTACTTGTCCACTCCTGAACCACATCTTCCCCGATGTCAACTTCCTCCTTGTGGACTGATCTCTAAATACCTCAACAAGGTTATTCAATCAACAACCTTGTTAGTGTCCTCCGTGGGCCCAACGGCTTCCCTATCGGATTACACAAAAGGGTCAAGCCCCCTATTTTATTCTTTCCACTCTTTTTCTCCACTTGATTCCGAGCTTCAGTGACCTCCCTCAAGTAAAAGACAAGAGTGTGTACCCTCAGCTACAAGCAAGGATTGGGAGGCAACGATCGTTGGCATGCTTCCACACTCGAAACATTAGACAATTTCAGCCATTGTTCTTTAATATACAGGTTTCTTCACCTTTTCCATCTTATTTTTCCATCCATTTCGTAGTTTGACTTTTTGGTTCTATTCTGTTTCTTTCCCTTTCTTCTCCATCAATACATCCAACACTTCAATCTAATTCACCACCTTCCCATGCTATCTGCTCAATCCGATCACATCCAGTAATCCAGCACTTGGTCATCTTCCCCGCTTTTAAATTGAGGACTATTCATCCATTTACCCCCTATTTGATCCGTCTGGTGATTGGAGATGAAGCTTCAGCTCTGTTCATCAGTGCGGCAGAGGAGATAGGTGCATGTCCTGAATCCCAACTCGCTATCATCAACTAGAGGAGCTCAAGTCTGATATATTTGAGTTTCACGTTCCACGTTTAGAGCTTCGTAGCAACATAGCATGACCGACAGAGGAGAAAAGAAGGCAGCATTTCACCATCAGACCATTCATCCAGCCAGAGAATATGATCTAAGGGTATTTGACTTCGACGTCAGTCAAACTCCAGGAAATTTGCACCTAACCTCGCAACAATTGATCTAAGGGTATTTGACTTTGATGTCAGTCAAACTCCCGGAAATTTGCACCTAACCTCGCAACAATTCATCTATTGGCACAAGAGTTCACGTCTACGGACATTGAACATCAAGGTTGAGTTCTACGAATTACATAAAAGCCCTCAGAGATCCAAAATCAATATTTCTAACAAACTTCTTTTGCAGATTGGTCCCTGGCGTGTAGAGCAAAACAAATGGGCCCATAGACATAAATATGAACTTATATCAAATTTTGAGGACGAAGAAATGAACTGACAACCTCACAATCTAGTTGGTAGTAGGTGCTAACAGAGGCAAAAGGACGTCACACCCTTTTCCTGTTCAAAAAAAAATTAAGACAAAAATTACGAAGTTAGATAATGTATGAATTACACATACGTTAATGCCATAAAGAAGTTAAAGTAGTGGAAAACTGATGAACGGTAGCAAATGCAGCAAGTGGAGACTGAAGATAGTATATCCCCCTTCTTCACGACCCTAACAAATCGTCTCCCTGTCATAATATTCTGAAATCAATGACACAGCATCAAAGATCGCATCGCAGCACATATTCTTGCAAATCCGGTTAACATATAACTTGCTAATCGAAAAATCTAAAACTAGCAACACATCAGAAGGTTGAGAATAGGGTAACGATGACTCTCCTTGTCCCATAATTGGTGATAGGTGATCATTAACAATATTGTTGAGATATTTCCACTTTCTATATATCTTTTCGTTTATTTTATGCTTCCTGGTCCACTATATGTAATTTACCCATAGGTCTCTCCCTATATAAGAGAGCCTAGGGTTACATGAATAAACAACTCTCTTATTTCCTCCAACCTGGTATCAGAGCGACGGTCCTAGACCGGAGCTCTCGAACCTCAAAACCCTAACCCTACCTTCAGCCCTTCCTTCCACGCGTCGCCCCTGCCTCGCGCGCCGCCCTTGCCTTGCGCATCACCCCCGCCTCGCTTGTCACAGCCACGCGCCGTCCCGCCCCCTCCTCGCGCTTAATCAGCGTGTACCCTTCAGTTTGTGCGGCAGTCCTTGTGGTGCGCGCGTGCACTGCTATGTACACGTGAACGCACCATTGTCTTGAGCACACCACTCACGCTTCTTGTGCATCGATTTCGTTGATTGGGTGATGGGCTTGCGTGCATGAGTCTACAATTGCACACAAACCCACATATGTCTGTGTAGACATAAAATCTTTGGTCTACAGAACCCGTAGTATTCTTCTTCCGGTAATATGTCTGAGAACAAGATTGATGTACCCGCCACAAGCGCATTCATGGTCCAGCGCCTATTGTCAAAATGGACAAGACGAATTATGAGCTATGGGCTATGCAGTTCATGAGCCTGATGAAGTCAAATGGTAAGAAGCTACCGACGAAGAGCCGGTGGAGAAGACTGGGGTGAATGCCTCGTGGGAGGCATACGATGCCTATGCCAGAGTCTGGCTTTCTGGTACACTGACGATCGAGATTTCCAATGATGTGTTACATCGGCCTACTGCCAGGGTGATGTGGGATATCCTCGCAGCAACCTATTCTCAAGCGAGAAACGAAACAAAGATCCTCCAACTCCAACACGGCATATTCACTGTGAAACAGAACGGACGTCCTCTGCACTCATTGTATACACTTTGCGTGGGATGTTTGAGAAGCCTCAGAGCTTCATGCCATTAACGGCTACTCCAGAGCAGCAGAAGACATATAGGAATGCTATCATGATTGGGGTATTCCTAGCAGCACTTGATCCCAAATATGATGCTGCTCGCTCTCAAATTCTAGCAGATGCCACAATACCCCCCATGGAGGAAGCATTTCGCAGGCTCAGCAGAATCATTATTCCGTCCACCACCTCTAGTCAGACTTCCTCAGCCATGGCAATTTCTCGAGGAAGAGGTCATTTTAACTTTCGTGGATGTGGACCTCGTGGCAGAGGAGGTCGCGCGCATCATACATGTACATTTTGTCATCGCCAAGGGCATACTGAGGAAACATGTTATTCCGAACATGGGTTTCCTGCGTCGGCTCGAGTTGCAGAGCAGATTGAGTCTCCTGCTACTTCCACATTAGATCAGATGTTTGATCACCTTGTGGCCAGATTGAGGGATATTATACCTCCTTCCGCATCACCATCTTCGGCAGATCATTCAGATGTGGTTGCCTCATCTTCTGCCAGTACCTCTGCTACAGCTAGCACCACAGGTACTTATGTTTTTACATCTTGTCATGGATCTGACATTACAGAGTGGATCATGGACTCCGGTGCAACACATCATCTCTTTAGAGACAGACATCAGCTTTCATTATATAAACAGGTTCCGCCAGAAAGAACAGATGTGATAGCTAATGGAACTCATTCCCCTATCACTGGACAGGGGGAGATTACTTTGACGCCTTCGATGCGTCTATAGAATGTGCTACATACTCCTAATTTCTCTATGAATTTACTTTGTATTAGTCGGATTACAAAGGATTTGTACTGTAGAGTCATTTTTTACCAATCGTCTCTTTTTTCAGGACATTCTTACGGGCAAAGTGACTGCGTGTGACCGTGAGCATGGTGGCCTTTATTGCTTGGTTCTGACTCTCTATGCTGGTGTATCTTCTCATTCGTCGGGATCAGTCTCTCCTTTCACATGGCATCTTCGGTTTGGTCATCTCCCTCTTCAAAAGATGTGTCATATTCTGCCGTAGGTCTCACCTAGTACTTCTTTTCAGTGCAAAGCATGTCAACTAGGAAAGCATCATCGGTCTGTCTTTCCTAGTCATCAGAGTCGGAGCAGTAGCTCCCTTTTTGAGACGTTTCATATTGATATCTGGGGTCCGAGTCGTGTACATGATCATCAGGGACACAGATTTTATCTTGTAGCTGTGAACGATTTTTCACGCATGTCATGGGTATTTCTTTTGAAAAATAAAACTGAAGCAGGGAATGTGATCAAAACCCTTATTATTGAAGTGAAAAATGTTTTCTCTGCCTCTGTGAAGTTTGTGCGAACTGACAATGCTTTGGGGTTTTGTACTCGTGATTTGTCTCATTTTCTTTCATCAAAAGAGATTACCCATCAAACTTCTTGTCCCTACACCTCTCAACAAAATGGCGTTGCTAAAAGAAAGCATCGGCATCTGCTTGATGTTGCTCGGACTCTTCTCATTCAGAGTCGTACACCACATTCGTTTTGGGGAGATGTTCTTCTCACAGCATGCTATATGGTGAATCGCATGTCGTTGTTTGTCTTGGGTGAGAAGACTCCTTTCTCTATAGCTTTCCCTGAAAAGGAGTCATTCTCCCTTACTCTTCGTGTGTTCGGATTTGTTGTGTTTGTTCACAAGCTGTCTCCTGGTCTTGACAAGCTCGCCCCTAGAGCTGTCAAATGTGTCTATGTTGGGTACTCTATGTGTCAGAAGGGATATCAGTGTTATGATCCTTTGAGCAGAAAATACTATATCAGTGTTGATGTCACCTTCTTTGAGTCAGTCATGTACTTCTCCCCTACAGGTGATCGATTAGCTTCATCCGACTTGGACAATGAGATCTACATGCCACCTCCTCCCATGCATGTTGTACCTCCACCACCATCTACTCCACCACCACCTTCTCCACCACCACCACCACCACCCTCCACCACCACCTTCTATCCAGACATGTGTGCCACTTATTCCATCCCTCGCTAAGTTCTATACGCGTCGAACTGCGCCTACTCATGGCTTTCGCCCAGCACTCACGGAGCCTCAGGTTTGTTCTGATAACATAGCTTCTAACGATGGGTCTGGAGCTGCATCGGTGCAAGAGTCATTGCAGGAAAAAAGCACGTAAATGGAGGGCATTGTATCTGACCTAGATATTCCTATTGCAGTTAGAAAGCAGAAGCGCTCCTGTGCTTCTTATCCCTTGGCATCTCAGGTCTCCTTTCACCGTCTAACAGCGGATTTTCATAATTTTGTCGTGGCTCTCTCTGCCGTGGACATTCCATGGAATTATAAGGAGGCATTGCAGGATCGTCGCTGGCGTTTAGCTATGGAAGAGAGATGGCAGCGCTACCATCGCGTGGTACGTGGAGTCTTGTCTCTGCTCCAGTTGATGCATCCATTGTGGGATGCAAATGGGTGTTCACAGTGAAACACTGTGCGGATGGCAGCGTGGATCAGTGTTGCAGAAGACGGTATTCGGTATTCAGTCGAAGGGGTCATTAAATAGAGAATAATCGGTATTCGGGTGACTATTCGGAATTATTCGATTTTGTATTTTTTTAATATAAAAATTATTTATAATACATATATTCTTAAATTTTTATACATATATGGTCACTATTTAACATGAATCCAAGATAAAAGTACCAATCAATATAATAGATGTATAGAATTTCACATTTGTGGCGATACCGTGGTAAAATGTAACCCATAAATAATGAAAATTGAAAATAAAAAAATAAAAATATGAAGACTCAAACTCCAGTCGGGCCAGTCGGCCGAATAGTCGGCCGACTATTCGGTCGGGTCGACTATAGCCTGACTGGAGGTCTGTTCAGTCGGGTACACCCCACCACACCGCATAGTCGGACCGACTATTCAGGATAGTCGGCCGACTATTGCAACACTGGCGTGGATCGCTATAAGGCGAGACTGGTGGCATATGGGTTCACCTAGATTTATGGGGTGGACTATCAGGATACTTTCTCTCCGGTGGCCAAGCATTCTACACTGCGTATTCTTCTTTCTGTTGCTGTGTCGCGAGATTGGCCGTTGTATCAACTCGATGTGAAGAATGCCTTCCTTTACGGTGCTCTTCAGGAGGAGGTCTACATGCAGCAACCACCTGAGTTTGTTGCTGAGGGGTAGTGTCAGAAGGTTTGCATACTACACAAGGCTATTTATGGACTTAAGCAGAGTCCAAGGGCATGGTTCCAGAAGCTCTCAGACTTGATAGAGCAACAGGGGTTTGTGCGATCGACTACTGATCACTCTTTGTTTGTGCAGAAGACACTGAGAGGTATGGCCTCAAATTTCAGTGAAATTCGGTCGAATTTCTGTCGAATATCGATATCCAGTCGAAATCGAAATTCGGGCGAAATAACCGAAATGACCGAAATATGGGGGTCCTAGTACAAAAAATGACCGAAATTCCATTCGAAATTCCACCGAAATTCCAACGAAATTATGTTTTGGTCGATACCGAAATGGTGACCGAAACCGACATTTAGGGCCTTGCTGAGACGTACTATCGTCATTCTTGTGTACGTTGATGACATTATTGTTACAGGAGATGATGAACAGGGCATTTAGGGAGCCAAGAACTTCCTAGGTCAGCAGTTTGTGACCAAGGATCTTGGACATCTACGTTACTTCCTTGGGCTAGAGTTTGCCAAGAACCAGCGTGGTCTGGTGATGACACAAGGGAAGTATGTTACATATCTCCTCTCAGAGACAGGCATGGCAGATTGTAGGCCTGCCACTACTCCCATTACCCGAGTATGAAACTATATGATGATGGCATTGAAGAGGTCGACAAGAGGAGATACAGGGAACTTGTTGGTAAGCTACTATATGTGACCATTACCAGGCCTGACATATCCTTTCTTGTGAGCAAAGTAAGTCAGTTCATGGAGCAACCGAGACAGACACATATGGATGCAGTCTATATGATTCTGAGATACCTGAAGAATTCACCGGGTACAGGACTTTTGTTCAGCAGGGGCACATCTCTCTCAGTTACAGCATGTGCAGATGCAGATTATGCTGGATGTCCAAAAGATAGAAAGTCTACCTCAGGATTTACTGTGTTTATAGGGAATTCGCTCGTTTCCTGGAAGAGCAAAAATCGGACGGTGGTTGCCAGATCGAGTGCTGAGTCAGAATATAGGGCTATGGCACAGGCGAGTACAGAGATGATGTGGGTCAGATCCGTCCTTACTGACTTGACTATAGAGATGCCTCTCCCCCATGAACCTCCAATGTGATAATCAGGTTGCTCTCTTCATTGCCAACAACCCCGCATTCCATGAGAGAACGAAGCATATTGAGGTAGATTGTCATTATACTAGAGATATGATCCAAAAGGGTCTGATATCTACCTCTCATGTTAGTTCAGGAGAACAAACTGCATATATCTTTACCAAGGCTTTACTCAGGAGGTCGTTTCAGAAGTATTTGTCCAAGTTGAGCATGATTGACATCTATGCTCCATCTTGAGGGGGAGTGTTGAGATATTTCTACTTTCTATGTATCTTTTCGTTTATTTTATATTTCCTGATCCACTATATGTAATTTACCCATGGGTCTCTCCATATATAGAGAGCCTAGGGTTACATGAATAAACAACTCTCTTATTTCCCCTAACAAATATGAATCGTCCTATGCCTACCGAGGGAATCTATCCAACTCTATCAAGATACCAACCAAACAAACTTAATAAAATGGACAGAGTAATGCATACTTGAAACAATTATGGGAACATGTAATGATGTGCATGTGGTGGCTACAACTACCATCCCCGGTGCCTTGACTGGTAGGGTACAACACATGCGAGGTTAACCTCATTAATCTAACTTTTATGCCATGATATTTCAATTTGAGTAACTGAAGGAGTATCACTTCCTCCATCCTCTATGTGATGTCAGGGAAGATTTGTAGCCATCGAGTATAACTGGTTGTGTTCATCTTGATGATACGACCAAAATATGGATCCCTCATAATACATGTGTCAACCGTCGATGGTCTCGAGATCCAAAATATCTTCTAAGTGCATCGTATATCAGTGGTGACTGGTGACCTAGGGTTGACCGATACTTGTAGCGTAAATGAGATTGTGCTTACTTGTAGATAGTGCCAAACTGGTGTGTGCAAATTCTTCTTGTTGAATCTGAGATGCCCAATATATGAGAACATAATTGTATGATAGTTTAACTACGCATGGTTAGTGTTGACTCTCAAGCATCTAAAGGCAGAGATGACATCAGAAAAATCCAAAGGTACTAGGCCAATCATGGTTCTTTCAGGAATCTGAAGGAGTTGCAAACAATGTCACTAGAGAATCTTTGAGCCAAGCAATTAGCGTTAAGGTTCAGAAAGTCGGTATGCAGTATTCGTTCAGTCAAGTGGTTTGGAGCGAGTAAGCAGATAGGCGAAAGTATACGCAGAAGTATATGTGGATTAAGCAGTTTGTATTATTTTAGTTAAACATAATTAATAATTTATTAATAAATTCAAATACTAGAATTTTATGTTTTAAAAAACATAATATAGATGACGAGTAAAGTATAGACCTTTTAGTACAAGGTGATTTCAAGTAAAGCATTTCAAATATCAGCCACGTATGTGAAGGAACAAGTCACATATTGTACAATATTCCGACAATATCAAAATCGCATTGATTGACCTTTGCTATGAGCTACCATGTGAAATCATCTACTTGCTAGAGCACGTGTACAGACATGATTTAGCCTATGTAGATTTGCAGGAAAATAGATGTGATTCACAAACCAATGCTTTTGTTGCATATGTTTATAGTTCAAATGCAAATACTCAAGGTTCAACACAATTGATCTCAAATCACAATAAAATTTAAAAATCAAATCAAAGACTTCATAATATATTTCATTGCATGCACAAAATACCTGATTGAATCCCTTAGTTAATTTTCAATGTAATAATCTCATACTAAAACTCGATATTTATAATTTGTATATTATCAGCACAACCAGAAAGACTAAGCATTTGATTCCACTAAGTTTTTTATAAATATATATGATTCAAATGATCAACCTGTACGCCCCCTTTATTATTTTCCTCCATTATTCCACAAACAAAATTCAAAGCAAACAATTCATTTAAAATTTAACAAAAATTGATGGTCATCAGTTTTGAACTAGAAATTGGTTAGTATCGTGAGGCTCTATAATGTCCTCAATACAAATTGTGAAAAGGTGAACAAAATCTTACATGAAAGTGGAGATAATATGATCATTGAATGCAAAGTTTAAATTCGCAAAATACCGATAAGAAGCAACGAGATGTAAGTGAAATGTGAATTGAGTGAGAAAAAAAAACAAGTTGATACAAATGAATAAAGAATACGTGAGAACAGAAGCTTACACAAATCGAAAATGCGGCAACCGGAGAGAGAGAGAGAGAGGCGATGCTCAGAGGTGCAACAGCTCACACATTCTTGGAGGGCGCTAGGGACTAGAGAGAGAGAGCACGATGAGGCATCAGGTGGAGCTAGAGAGGTCGAAGTAGAATGCTAGGGTTTCTCGATTGGGGTGGGGATATACTCAAAGTCAAGTGAAATGCTTTCTATAATCGGGTCAAATGTAATCAGGTATACATTTTTCGGTTCACAGTTCAGCTCTAATACATATGCGGGCACATATGCCATCGCATATACATATTACTCGACCACATATGCGCTTTTACCGCATATAGAGCGATTATAGACTACTCGCCACACATTACCCCCGACTCCGCATATGTGGCCGCCCGGACTGACTTTCTGAATAATGAATAGCACTATTGTAGGCTATGCAGCGATGCTTTAGGTCGAGGGATGGTGCTAAAGCAATCATTCCAAACAACCATCATAGTATCAAGCTGGACAATGGTGCCATGGGCACTAATTTAGGTGATATGATATCTAGGAAAACTCCTGAGCTTCTGGTGGTGGCTTGTCATAACTGGAGATTTCTTAGGGGACTTCCAGCGAGAAGGTGATGGAGTTTATGTGACATTCAGATCTGAATAACCTGAATCCGGCCCGATTAAGGATCTGCATGATCAATATTGAATAAACCCATATCGATCCATAAATCGCAGATCGAATTCATTCGGACGCAATCAACCAAAAGTTAGTCGCATCGTGATTCATGTCATCGGGAAAAAGGCGTGATGCAAAATTCAAACTACAAAACAAACTAAAAATACCATAAAATCCGATTCGACGAAATAAGACCAACGAAATCGACTGTTTGTCGATTAGAGGTCGTTTGACAATTCAAAATCGTAAAATTTAATCGCAAACCAAGACCATATTTCGTCAATTTCTATAGCCATCTTGGATCAGAAAAGTATGAATATTATACTCACTTTGATCGTCATTCGGAGACGGTCAAAGCGAGCTATTGAACATCTGAATTGGAGATTCAAGGTAGAAATGCAGATGACTTAGTTATTCTAGAAGAGAGAGGGATAAAGGTTTGAAAAAATAAAAAAATTAAATATTAAATTTCAACATTATCTCCACTTGACTATTTCTCTCCTCCACTTGTCAACATAAGATCCACCCGCTCTCCTTATTAATATCAACCTTCTCCTCTTCCTTCTTCAACTTTGTCTCTCTTTTTCTCTCTTTTTCCCTCCACTGACGGAGCATTCCAGCCATTTTTCCCTTAAATTCCAGAAGCTCCTGAGAGCTGCTGCAACAAGTAGCTGCAATTGTTGCTTCTTCTCGAAGCAGCTACAGTAGCTGTCTTTCCCCTCCTACTGCTCCTATAATTTCTGCAGCTGCTGCTGCTAATTGATGGAGTCTAGAGTTGTTGTCCAAGCTCCTATCGAGGGGTTGCTGCTCCCAACAACCCACTGTTGGAGCCTTATAGAAACAATTGGAGCTGTTGCTCCTCTTCTAATTAGAGCTTCAGCTGCATGCAATTTGAACCTCCAATCTCGGAGGATCCAAGGTACAAACACACCCTCCTCTGCTGTCATTTGTGTAACCTCACACACATTGATTTCCAATTTCAAGTCTAAGTTTAAGCTCTTGATTTCATAGTTTAAGATCAAATTTGGTGGTGCTTACATAAATTTTCTGCCATCAAAAGCTACAGTTTTTAGCATTTGAAAGAAGAAATTTGGGAGGATGGCATACAATTAGCTTTAAAATTCACACCACAGTCATACACTAATTTCATGAATTAAAATGTGAAGTTTTGAGGGGTGATTTGCATATATTAGGACTCAAAATCAGACCACTGTTTATGTACTGTTCATGCCTTAAAATTGAAAGAAAAGGGGGTAAATTGCATGTGATTGAAATCCTCAGATCATTTGAGGTATTTTGCATGCAATTAGAATTAAAAATCAGACCTATAAATATTTCAGATTTACATGCTTGAATGATGAGGATTTGCGGATGATTTGCATGAAATTAAACATAATTTCAGACCTCTCATTTTATATTGATTAAGGAGAAATTAAAGGTGATTCGTATATAATTAAGTCAAGTTTTAGAGCACCAATTAACCATTATTTTCATGATTAAAAATTGGGAGATCTGGGGTGATTAACATGAAATTAAGATCAAATTATAGATTATTAATTAGTCATTAACAATTAAGAGATTTGAGGTGATTAACATGAAATTAAGACCAAATTATAGATCATTAATTAGCCATTGTTTTCATGATTAAAAATTATGAGATTTGGGGTGACTAGCACGCAATTAAGATCAAATTATATATCACTAATTAGCCAATAACTTCATGGTTAAAATTGAGAGATTTGGGGATGACTTGGTATGTAAATTGAGACTAAATTTAGATCTAATAAGTAGCTCTAAATTTCTTGAGTCAAAGAAGAAAAGGGTTGGAAATTTGTATTAATTTGAACCTAAATCCAAGATCTAATGAATAACTCTTAATCCCATAATTTAAATAAGAAAAGTTGGGAATCTAGCATTGATTTAAACTTGAAATCAGATCTAATGAACAACTTCTAATCTCATGATTTGAAAAAGGAGATCATTGGGATATTTTCATACAAGTGACTTATAAAATCTAGATCAATAATCAGGTCATTAAATTATGAGTTAAATAAGAAAATATGTGACGAATGACTAAAACTCTTCATGATCAATCCTTTAGGTACGAATCACTAACTATGGATCACTATTAAATAAGATTGTCGACAAGATGCCTAGATCTGTAAAGTTAACAATAGCAGAGATTGAGAATGAATTGAGGAAACAAGCAAGTAATGGTGAATCAGTAGTGGTAGTTAATTGTGCTGGATATGGTGACCCTTACACCAAACTGGGCGAGGGTGCGATGACCCTCAGCTAGGCGAGAGATAGGAAGCCTAGTTAGGGCAGCGGTCGCCTAGTGCGTGAGTTTAGGATCCCAGTCTTCTCCTGATTTTCGTAGTTTCTCGCCTTATTGGGATCCATAAGTTTTCTTTTTGACCAGTTCCGCTGACCCCCATCCTGTTGGGTTCCTAGGCTGGAGGACCCTTAGTTTTTCTTTACGAGCTCGTTTGCCCGAACCGGTCGGGCCTGTCTAGAGTGACTCAACCCAGAGAGTCTCTCTCACATGTCTTAATGACGTATTGTGGAGTGTGTTTAGCCCTCTCATGGACCACACTTCCACTGGGAGGACGAGACGGAAGGGACTCTTCATAGGCTTCCCCACTGCTTGAGTTTGGTTACAGTTGAGCTTGGTTACTCTAAAGTTTGGTTACAGTTGAGTTGGATTACTTTTCAGTTTAATTCCATTGAGATTCTTTACTATTCTGCCAGTAGGTCCTGGCAAGGAAAAGATAATGACCTAGAAATCATCAGAATAAGAGATACTATGTTGATGATTAGATAAAGCTAGTGGACACGTTGGGAACTTAATGAAGAGCATTACACTCTATCGCATGTCTACCGAGGCACCCCAACCCTAAGGCATTCTTCACGCCTTAGAGACATAGTCTAAGGTTACACTCAGACCAAAACTACAAACTATCTACTAAGCTTGAGAAATTAAACAAAGAAAAGATCAGATCATGAAACTCATCATCTACCTCTACTGAGAACTATCAACATGATTTATAAATAAATGAAAAGATGATAACCTAAACATGGATCATATAATCAATAAATGAAAGTATTAAGCATGGGTAGTTAAGGTGTGATGAGTAAACAAACGCATGCACATACTGAACATCTTGAAAACCATCTTTCCGTGCAAGTAGCTTGTTAAATTTAAATATCAAAATCCTATCTACTTACTTTTTTGAAGCCACTGAAATGACTGTTATTTTAATAAATTAGATGTACTCAACTTTTGTTGACATTCTTTTCTTCCCAACATGGATGGCAAGCAAGGCACCTGCGACCCAGTAGATTGACAGTTAGACTTTGAGCTTCTGTAGTTCAAACTTTTACTTTTGACGGTACACATTACGGCTTTTGTTCACGATAATATAAAATTTCATGTGCTTACTTCTGTCTCTACTATTACATTTTGGGATACAAGTACATAATGTCATTTTCTTTTTGACACATGTAACTTTATATGGAATTAATGCAATAAGAATTTGTGATACTTGTTGTTTTGCGGTTGATTAATTATATTGTGAATGTCATTTCGAATCGCGAAAAATTTTCCCTCATTTCTGTAACTTAATGCGATCAATAGAGAATGTGATATTACGAGTGATGTGTAAACGAGTAACCCGGATCCCGAGGTAGGTGTGTCATAGTTTACAATTGTAAGATGACAGTCATCTTAATATGGATCCAACAACATGTGCAAGGCTTCAATCAATGTATTGCAGGCAATGATTGACTCCGGTTTCAAATGACATCGGCTATGTGACCTCATTGCAACTCTAAAGGGGAGGCACAACCGCACAAGAGAGAGAGTGTGCAAGTCTAATAAAGCGCTTGAATGGTGGTGCAAAACCTGGTTGAAACTGTGAAAGGCCAAAGAATCCTAGTAAGGGTTTGCGGTATCAAAAGGTGCATAGGTTGGACCTTGTCGGGTGGGGATGCATCAGTCTAGGACACCGATGATGGCATGTGGAAAATGAGAGATTGATATATTAATAATGAACCATATGCCTCAATAGGTAAGAGGATAGATTTAGGGAGAGTACACGTAAAAAAATAGAAAACTGTCCTTGAAGGATGACAACTATCGTATACTCCTAAAAAATAATGACCAACTTACAAATATATTTCCAAAAGTATTAAATCTTGAAAATTTTTGCTTTAAGTAAACATATAGATTTACGCAAACTTAGTAATACAGCTTAAAACAATAGATCAATTGCCCTCGACATATTTGGTATCAGACAAACTTCTATATTAAACTTATAACAAGGGAGAAAAGTGATTAGTAATGGGGAGATGTACTCTTGAAGTTATTAAGAAAGAGTGGTTTAAGACAAAAAAAAGGAGAAAGAGTTGGCATATCTTTTTTTTGATAATGATGAAAATGGATAAAGATATTTAATACTAAGAATTAATCAATAATTGAGAAAGGAAAAAACAAATTGAAGTTTGTCAAGATTAAAAATTTTCATAAATAAATAAATGTTCCGTCATCAACAAAAAAAGGGGGGAGATAGTGGATTAATTCCTATAATGGTAATGTATTATATTGTTTGTAGTGTATTTTATTTTTGAAAAGAGATTCTTTATTAATTGGGTTTATCACTTGTGCCCCTCCGAGATATCGCAATATCAATTATGCACCTATCTTTTTGGTAATATCAGTTGTGCCCCTCAATTCTTGCTCCGTCATCAGTTGTGCCCTTCCGTCAGATTGACCGTCAAAAAAATAAAATAACCATGGTTTATTCAAACCATGGTGTGGTTAAGAAGGGTATTATGGTCAAAACAAAATCAGGGGCGGAGGAGGAGCTCGAGGGAGGAGCTCGGGGCGGACCGCGACGGAAGGAGGGGGAGGCCCAGGGGGAGGGGGAGCAGGGGGCGGCGCCGGGGAGGGGAGGGGGCAGGGGGCAGGGGCGGGGGCGGCGGGCTGGGAGGAGATGCGGGGTTGGGAGGGGGTGCGGGGATGGGCGGCGCAGGGCAAAGGTGGGGGCGCGCCTTTCGAACCCCAAATTCCTGCCGATGATCGCCATACGACGCCGATCCCGAGCCTCAGATCTCCTTTGAAGGTGCGATTCCAATCATCCTCGTACCATCTCATAGTGTAGTCCGAATTTCGACGATAAATCGGTGGAGGAATCTATATTTAAGGACATTTGCGTGATATTTGGGATTAGAAATCCTGAAATGGCGTTGTTGATGCTCGATCCATTGAAATGTCGTCTTTTTTTTGGACTTAAGCTGAGATATTCGTTTAAGAATGTGTGCATGTTACTTGATCTCTCTAAGTTGAAATCGGAGGTATAATTAAGATTCAAGGATATTTGTTTGGTATTCGGGCTAAGAGTTGTTCAGAAATGGCATCATTGATGCTCAGTGTTGTTTATATGCTCAGCTGGGCAGCACGGGACAGGGATGGGGGTGGCGGGCTAGGAGGAGATGCGGGGAGCTCGGGGCGGAGCTGGGCGGCGCGGGGCAGGGTCGGGGGCGGAGAGGGAGGAGGAGGTTGGAGGAGGAGGAGGAAGAGGATGGAGAAGAGGAGGAAGAAGAAGAGGATGAGGAAGAGGGTGTAAAATGACCATATAACCTTTTTTAAAAAATTAATTCCACTTATGTCCTCAAAGTTAACGTCCGTTTGCACTGTGGATGGACGATCACTAACCCATGGGGCACAAGTGATAAAATAGCAAGAAGTGAGGGGCACAATTGATATTACCAAAAAGATAGGGGCATAACTGATATCGCGATATCTCGGAGGGGCACAAGTGATAAAAACCCTTATTAATTTGTATAAGGGAATAGGGAGCCTCCTCTCAAGAGGAGGTAACTTCCCTCCTCCCTAGTTATCTAACCGTTGATCTATTACCCTCTCACCCTTGATTTATTGCCCTTCCCCTCTTTTAAATGTCACAATAATTGCACACAGAACAGACCCTCAAAACACGAACTTCCTCTTTTCTCTGCAGACGCCACCCTCCTCCTCCGTGAATACCTCCCTTCCCCTCCTTCACTGCCAACGCAGTCCAGCTGCTCCATTGGAGAAGTACGCAACAGAGATATGCAACCTGGTCTGTAACATTCAGTTGTGGCTGAAGATGTATCATATGACACCTCCAAAGAGGCTTCTAAGGTCGACGCAGACTTTCTCTTCTCCTGCGTGGACACCGCCTTCTCTAACCTCTACAGACGCCACTCCACTTTGCAACTATTCGGCTCCATCCCTTTACCTTGCGATGCTGGTGTATCCCTCACGTACCATTGTCGTCGCTCATTTTACCTTGCGGTGTCGGTGTTTCCCTCTTGACCTTGTCTTCTGGAGCACACGTGCAGAGAACAATTGTTCCTTTCATACATTTTTGTAATTTTCCGAGTTGTTACTGCTGAAAACAATCAAAATTCCTTATGGAATATTATCCCGTGTATTGAAACACCACCATTAGATTAAAGAGGTTTTTAATATTAAATTTTCATCTCATAATTATACGGCTTGAAATATTGGTGGAGAGAGATTTTTTGTTCCGCAACATCCTCCAAGTACACCAAACTGAATATTTATTTAACATATAATGGGATGATATGTATCTCAGAATTGCACTGTTTGGGATATGTTTTAAAGAACATTGTGACTCGATGCCAGACTCGTACCCGCCGAAGTTTGACTCGGGGGAAGAGGTGGGAGGGGGAGGATGATGAGGTCGGTGGTCGTGCCAGTACCACGATTCTGGAGAGCAGCGAAGTCGTCGACCTTAGCAGCCTCTTTGGAGGTGTCGTACATCTTCAGCCACAACTTACGTGACGGACCATGTTGCGTATCTCTGGCGCACTTCTCCAATGGAGCAGTTGGACTACGTTCGCAGTGAAGGAGGGGAAGGGAGGAATTCATGGTGGAGACCGAGGGTGGCGTCTGCGGAGAAAAGAGGAAGTCCGTGTTTCGAGGGTTTGTTCTGTATGCAATTATTGTGACATTTAAAAGAGATGAAGGGGAATAAATCCAAGGGTGAGGGGGTAATAGATCAACGGTTAGAAAACTAGGGAGGAGGGAAGTTACCTCCTCTTGAGAGGAGGCTCCCTATTCCCTTTGTATAAAGGTTAACCTTTCAAGTTAATGGTTGGAGAACATTGAGAAAACCGAGTATTACTTGCTCCAGTTATTCAAAAGAAGGGCTTAAGAAGTCAAACCATTGAAGTTATACATGCTAGATGGCATGCAGATAAAGCTCTAAAGACTGAAGCTTATCAAATGCCATTACATCCCTTTAAAAACCTAACTCAATGAGCAAAATCTCAAGTTAGAGCTCAAAAGGCTCAAGCAGAAAAATTAAGAACTTTCTATTTTTACTTAGTGTTGAAATATAAAATGCGGAAACAGAATCAGAAACAAGAAACATAAACATCTTGAAATTTTACGTAAAACCCTACTCTGTAAGGAGCGAGATGAAACCACGAGAGAAGGCCTCTAAGGGTCGGACTTTTTATTCTCTCAATGAGTACAGGGTGTATGGGGCTTCTTATATAGCCCCGCAGACAGATCGGAGTCTCACTTATAGATGATGTGGGACTAAACATGAGTAGGGATAATTGGATTTGGGAGAGAAATCCAATCACCCATATATTGCATACTCCAACACTTAGTATTTATTGTGCAAGTAAAAGTTTAAGTTACACTTAATGCAAATCAAGCTTTTTCCACAAGTAATTCGAACTACTACATTTTTCAGTCGATTGATATCACAGTGAGTTGACCAATGAGTTGATTGATTCCACTAACCTTGAAAGCCTAACTCATACTTTGCCTCGAAACTTTTCAATCGACTATACCTTACCTTTAGTTGACTAAAACCTCCTAAGCGAACTGATCTAAATCTTGAATAGATTAAATCATGTGTGGAACTTAAAGCTTGAATTATGTCAATTTTTTGACCAATTTATGTTCGAGACAAATGGACGAATATTTTTTCGATCAATTAAACCTTCATTCACTCAATTACTTCTCCACTCTTGGTAGAAAACATAATGCGGAAGCAGAATCAGAGATAAATGAATAAAATAATATTGAACACGAGATTTTAACGTGGAACCCTACTTTCTAAGGAGCAAGATAAAACCACGGGAGAACGCCTCAAATGGGTGATGTATGCATTGCACTTGCTCACTGAATACAAAGGGTGTGGGGCTTCTTATATAGCCCTCACTAAGTCTCCACATCCCACAGACGGTCGATGTGAGCCTACTGGATGTGGTAAATGGATCCTGGAGTGATCCATTTACCCATCTACACCACAAGTGACGCATAACACATATACTCAAACACTTCCCCTCAAGCTAGAGCATGCAATGCTCTGCTTGGACAAACAGACAGAAATCTCAAACTCATACTACAGGACAATACGGACAATATCAGCTTAACGCGCACAACTGCCGAATGTTGTCGAGGGCGTTGCTTCTCATGTCATGCAGGTGAGGAGGACCAAACAGGCTGGAGTGTGAGTCAAAATGAGTGTACTCTATACTGCGTCTGTCAAAGCCACTGAAACTGAAAACGAGTCTCCATTTGGAGAACTCTAGCCCGCCACATGTAGAAGACCGGATCATGTGGACAACTGCTCCATCTCTGAAAGGGCCTAACTGAAAAGCCGTAGAGACATCCTCATCGGAGTCCACGGTAGCTGGAGAATGGAGTTTGAAGAAGTCTCCTCGTCGGAGAATTGGGTCTCTCCCATACTGGCTCAGAGAATAGGATCTGTCGCAAGAATAGGGCAACTGAAATCCCCACCAACCAGATCCAATTGAGAAACTCGAGCATTGCCTCTCCCATTTCCAGTCACAACGACTCATGCTCCATAACCAAATTAGTTTCATAGGTCAACATTACTTCCATCTGAAAGTTATCCATGAGCATCTGTGCACCACCATCGCCACTCTAGAACCTATCAGTGATATGTCGATTTCGACAGCTTGTTAAAATTGAAATCCGTCAATTATCTTTTTCTCTCCTATTGGCAAAATATCACAGACATATCATCGATATATCAACATATCGGTGATATTTTGCCTACGCAAGACTCTTTTCCATTTTTTTAGAAAAAAAAGTCAGTTATATATGTGATATATTTCCTCCTTTCACTCATGTTAAACTTAAACATGAACCCTTTCGTAGGCCCCCTAAGCTTGATGATCGGGCAACGAGACCCCCTTCTAGACGGCGGGCTTCACCCACCAACATTCGACGTTGCGTAATAAGATCTGCACTATTTTTTATTGGACTGACGGGTTACAATGTAAGGTATCTCAAGATCCTCAAAACAGGTTCATGACATATAATTAATATAGTATTTAGTGTGCATGTGTTCAATACATCTTTATTTTTTTATGTGCTATTTCAATTTATTTGAATTTGTGAGTGTTATTTTATTACAACTTATTTTTGCATTATATATGACCAAACTTGCACCCACTTCAATTTTCTGGTGGTACGCTGCATCACTAGGGTTCAAATTCCCCCTCATGAGGGTTGTGTTAGGTAGCCAACATCAAACGTAAAAAATACTCAAATCTTTTAACATGGATTTGAGCAAGAATCCATGTAGTCAACCCTACTTATGATGGTAGAAGGCCTTGCCATTTTTTATACATGACTAGACTTCTTACGACATTGCTTACTGAGTATTGCATATCATCCTGTGCAGTTATTATGATGATAATGCTACAACAAAACTTGTATTTAGACCTCTATTTTATCAAATAAGTGTATGTTTCTATCTTATTTATTGATCAAAACATGTTGATAAATGTTAATTTCCAAAATACAAATTCCATATGCATTTTCACCATTTTTTGTAGATTCAAGTGAAATATCAACGATGTGTCAAAATATATAGTTTCTAATGCCGGCTAAATGCCAGTGAAATCAACATTTAAGGGCATGCATCCTTCAAAGTATGTCATGATTCCAACCAAAGAGAATCCATAATATTCATTCTAATGTAGTCACAGCAACAAACTCTGTCAAGTTGGAGCCACGCACAACGCAACAAATCAAATCAGCTAAACAGTCTTTTTTAACCTCATTCAATGGTTTGTTGGTAGTACTGGGTGTCTACCATCCAATAGACCAGGGTTCGAATCTCGGGGCAGACACCATGTGAGTGTTCCCCTGCTCGCTTTAAAGAAAACAATCTAACTTTATTTTATGCAAGAGAACAAAGCATGGACTCCATTTAGACAAGTAGCCAACAACCACCACCCTCTTCTCTTGGTCGAAAAAAGTTAATGACCCTAGACGTTATAAAAGAGGGGTTTCAATAGGTAAGCATATGACCCCCCCCCCCCCCGTCAAGAAAGTTTCAACCGCCTTAGTCACCTCCCTAATGGAATCCACCTCCAAATGCTCGGATACTTGCCACAAGGAGAAACTCCTACTAGTGCAACCAAGCTGGCATTCATCTAAGCATCTACAAACAACTCGATTATGATGTACCTCTCGTGTCAGGAAGGATGGAGCGCTGGTGGAGAACGAACGCGTCGTGGAGATCGAAGGCAACTGCACGTGAAGAGTCTGGGGGCGTATTCGTGACCGAAGGCGACTGGAGACCTATCGCGCCAAGTAGAAGGACTTCGTGGAGAAAGAAGGCATCTGTGTTTGAAGCGCTTATCGTTCCTGGTAAACGAATGGAGAGCTCAGCTAGCGCGGTGGGAGGTGGCCGTGCGGGTTGGCCTGAAGACAAAGGAAAGGCAGTGCATTGGGGGAGCGGTGATGATGACGGTTAGGCGAAGGGTGATCAAGGGGGGCTTGGAGATTGGGTGCATGTATCTCACAAGAAGCCGGGTAAGCGGTGTTTTAGATGCGGCGAGTGTGGTCACGTTGCGCCGACCTGCGGGCTCCCTGCAAGATGCTTCGGTTGTGGAAGAGTTGGCCACAAAAGGGACTCTTGTTGGTTCGGCTATGGTCAGGACGTCTCTTCTGCTCGCAAGGAAGTTCTCCCGGCCAGAAGTGGGGAGGGAAAGAAAGTTGTGTCGCCGATTTTGGCACCTGTAGTGGGGAGGGGGATGAGATCGTTTGCGCAGATTGTGCAAGGTTCCAGTAGGCCAGATGGCTCGGAGGGCGTTGGAGAAGCTGAGTAGGTCCCTGTTGCCGACTCTGTGAAACTCGTAGAGGTCGGGGATGTCGACCTTTTTGGTGCGGGTCTGCATGGGAGGGGGAGGCCCGAGGAAGGTGCTCTGCATGGGCGGATGCTGAAGGGGGGTGATTGTGGCGGGGCAGTTGTGGGGATTGCCTTACGTAAGGGGTTCGAATGGAGCGATGTCTGCTCGCGTTTGCATGGGTTCTTGGGTTCCCTCTTCGTTGGGGACTTGGTTGTTTTGGATGATTCCCGGTGTTGTGTCCGTGGCCTTTCCACAGAGCAACGTGAAAGGCTGTTTGCGCGCGGTGCGTTCGAAGACTTCCTCTGGAGGCCTTTGCGTCTTGCAGATGGAGTTTGCACGAACGTCGAGGTGTGTGTTGCGGAGGTGCGAGGGGTTCCTTTCCTCTTTCGGAAGATTCACGGCCTGGGCGAGGCTCTTCGGCAATGGGGGGAGGTGCTTGCGGTTGTGGAGGATGGTCTCAAGCCTAGCTCGGATTGGAGGGTCACACGGGTTCTGATGAAGTGTAGCAAGAGCTGCTTGACGACGCAATGGGCAAAGTGTTCTTTGAAACCCTGAAGGTTGGTCGGGTCCGCTTCCCTATGGAGTTGTCGTTCTTGGAGCCTCCGGCGCCGCCGCAGGCGGCGGTTATTCCAGTGGCCTTCCCTGCGGAGATGAAGGCCCCGACGGTTGGTGACGTCGCCTCGACTTCTGTTGGCCAGGTGGCGCTGCATGGGGGATTCTCCGAAGCGTCACCCCGATTGTTGGATTGCCCGCGCCCCTTCGGCGGGTTTTCTCGAGTGTCGTGTAACTTCTCCCTAAGAAGCGACCTGTCTGAGGGGGGGGCGCCCGAGATTGATTCACTTTTCGACTCTCGTCTTTGGACGGTGGACCGTGCTCTGCATTTTAGTTATTCGGGTCCGTGGACGGATCTGTCTGCGGTGGAGATATGCGGGTCGAGGGAGCTCGGATCTTGGTCCGGAGCGGGAGCTTCTAGTAGGTATGTGTCCTCAGACTTCGATCCGATTCCGACTTTCTGTGGCCCCTTGGACGAGGTTGATCCAGTATCGAATTTGTCTCAACCTTCCGATTATAATCCTACCGTGGCCGGGTCGCATTTTTTCTCGGATGGTGGCTCGGGCAAGGTGGTGGGTACGAGCAGCGGTCCATTCTGGAGCCTCCTATTCCTGCCGAAGGAGATTTGCCTTTTATCGCTTTGTCGAGCTCTGCGGAGGGTATTTCGGCCGTGGACGATGACTGCGATTTGGGGAGACGTTCTGATAAGAGGTCGGGGAAAAGATACCGAAGGAGGAGCAGGCCCCGGGCAGGGCACTCGCGTCTTCATTTCTGTGCTACTTTGAGAGATGATGTGGCGGAGGCGGCTGGTCTCGCGGAAACTGGGTGCGTCGCCATTTGTCTTAATGAAGATCCTCTCTTGAAATGTGAGAGGGTTAGGGGAGGCAGATAAGAGAAGGGCGTTGGGGTCCAGACTTACTGAATGGGGCTGTGATATTGCCCTGATTCAGGAATCGAAACTGAGGGGGATTGATGATTCTTTGTGGCGTTCCTTTGGTGCGGGTGTGGTAGATGAACTTAGGGCGTTGGATGCGGAAGGGGTGGCAGGGGGTTTGATCATTGCCTGGAGATCGGCGGAATTTTCCTTCAGTTCTTCCATCCTGGGAAGGCATATGCTATCGGTTGTGCTTGTGAGGGGTACGACGGCCTCTCCGATTGCCTTCTCTTGCATTTACGACCCCTGCTGTCACATTAAAAGGAACGAGCTGTGGGATGACTTGCGTGAGGCGAGCAGTGCTTTTGAGGGGCTCCCTTGGATCATTGGGGGAGACTTCAACGTGACGCTTCACTCTTCGGATCGTCCCCGATCGAGGGGGGGCCAAGACCCGGGGTCCCACTTATTTGTTGAGCTTGTGGACTCCTTGGCGTTGGAGAATTTGGTGGCAACTGATATCACTTACACCTGGAGGAGCAGCGGTTCGCGATCTCGGATCGATCGCTTTTTGGCCTCTGGGAGGATGATGGAGATGTTCCCTTCTTGCTCGCTTTCCTCTAGGCCCAGATCTTTTTCGGATCATTCGCCAATTCTTTGGGACTCTGGCGAGGCCCCTTTGATGAGGGGCCTCTTTAGATACGAGAGGTGCTGGATCCAGGAGGCACGCTTCAAAGATGTTGTGGCAGAGCATTGGGCTCATTCGTGCTTTGAGGGGTCTACGGCTGCAAGATTGAGTCAGAAGCTTGAGTCGCTACGGAAGAGGCTGGCACGCTTCAAGAGGGAGTCTAGGGCGACGAGAGTGGCGGTCAGGACTGACGCGGATGCTGTTATTGCGAGGCTTGATTCGGTGGAGAATGAAAGGGAGCTGACGCGTGACGAGCTTTGTGAGCGGTCCTGTGCGCAGATGAGTGTTGCGGAGGAGGACAAAAAGAGAATCTACTAAATGGCGGCAGCGATCGAGGTTGAAGTGGCTCAAAGATGGCGATGCAAACACGGCTTTCTTTCACCACGTGGCTAGTGGAAGGAAGCGTAACAATATGCTGCGCTCTATTTCCGTTGATGGGTCGAGGTTTGTTGGGGACAGCGCGATGGGGCGTGCTATTGTAGAGCACTTCAAGGGCTTCATGGTGAGGCGCACTCCGAGGACCTGGAGGTGGTTGGGGCTGGGGGCGCCGTCGGTCTCGGAGGAGGACTGCGCGATGCTAATTAGGCCGATTTCCTTGGAGGAGACTAAAGCGGTTGTGTGGGAGTTAAATGACGACAGGTCCCCGGGGCACGACGGATTCTCTGTGGCTTTCTATCGTGACTTCTGGGAGGTGGTGGGCGAGGAAGTTTTTGAGGTTGTTGCGGAGTTTTGCTCGGGGAATGCGGGCTTCGATCGAACTAACAGGGCCATTTTGCTATTGATCCCCAAGATGACCGCGGCGGACGATATTGGGGGCTTCCGTCCCATCTCAATATCTAACGCCATTTACTTAATAGTGGCCAAGGTGCTGGCTCGGAGGCTTGCTCGGGTTCTCGATTCGATTGTTTGTCCGATTCAGGTCGCTTTTATTCGGGGGAGGCAGATTTCTGATTGTATTGCGGTCGCTTCGGAGCTGGTGGCCGATTGGAGGATCTCGAGGAGGCAGGGGGTGCTTTGGAAGATTGATTTTGCCAAAGCATATGATAGCATTGATTGGAGCTTCTTATGGTCGGTCCTCAAAAGGCGGGGATTTCCGGAGCTTTGAATTTCTTGGATGCGGCGGTGTGTGACCATTGTGTCCTTCTCGGTTTTGGTTAATGGCGACTTGGAGGGGGGGTTCTTCCAACCTAGAAGGGGGTTGCGCCAGGGGTGCCCGCTGGCCCCCCTACTGTTTGTTATTGCTACGGATGTCATGGCTCGTATGGTTGATCGGATAATTGATGCTGAGCTCTCGAATGGTTTTTCTAAGGGAATCGTGTCTGTTCCCCTGATTCAATTTGCTGATGACACCTTATGCTTCATTGAAGGTGGTGCTGCTGAGGTTGCTGGCATGTCACCGACCCTTGAATTATTTAGTGAGATGTTGGGGCTGCTTATTAATGGGGCCAAGTCTAAGGTTATTCCTTTTGGAATGACGGAGGAGTTGGCGCTTGAATGTGGTAGGATTCCGGGGTCTACTCCGGGCGAGCTGTCGATTGGATACCTTGGTCTTCCTTTGGTGATTGGGAGGGCCAGAGTTAGGGACTGGAGTCTGGTTGTTGAGAAGGTGGAGGCGCGGCTGGCAGGTTGGCGTGCGGCGCTTCTCTCCAAGGGAGGGAGGCTGGTTCTTCTTAAATCGGTGCTATCCGCTATCCCGGTGCACTTTCTGTCGATTCGTCGTTTGCCGGCCGGGATCCGTAGGAGACTCGAAGCTTGTATGCGAAGATTTTTGTGGGGGGAAGATGGGTGCGCCGGGGAGGGGAATTCACCTTGAGGCGTGGGATGAGGTGACCAGGGGGAAGCTCGAGGGGGGCTTGGGTGTTAGACGTTTGGAGTTTGTTAATGGCGCTTTCTTTCTCAAATGGGCGAGCAGGGTTTGGGGTCGGGGTGGAAACTTCTTTATTGATGTTCTGTGGGAGCTCCATGGGGCGGAATGGGCAGGGGAGGAGAGGATGGGAGTGGTTGGTGCTCGCACTCCTTTTTGGCGTGGTGTGCAGGAGGTTTTCCTGAGGAATCGGGCGAGGTTTAAGCCGGTGTTGGGGAATGGCCGTGCGTTCTTATTCTGGAAGGATAGTTGGTTGGGAGGAGACCCTTTATATGTTCGTTTCCCGCGGTTGTTTGTGATGGTTGCTGACAAGGATGCCTCGGTTGCCTCTTGCTGGGAGAACGGATCTTGGTGCCCCCGTTTTGGGGCGAATTTCTCGGATCAAAGGCTGGCTGACTTTCTTTCCCTGTTGGACGTCCTCACTGGTGTTGATAGGTCATCCGATGGTCGGGACCATTGGGTCTGGAGGGATGGCGGCTTCTCGACGCGCAAGGCCTATGGGGCGTTGGCTTTTGCACCGCTGGTGCGCTCTGACTCCTTGGTGAGGGACTGTTGCTTTTTCTGGGGGCTTGGACTACCGTTGCACATTGGGTTCTTTTTATGTCTCTTCCGCAGGAAGAGACTTTTGACGAAAGACCGATGCTCTAGATTGATGCCGATTGTGTCTAATATCTGTATGTTGTGCGATTCGGAGGTGGAATCCCTTGAGCACGTTTTCTTCGAGTGCCCTATGGTTCGAGGGTTGTGGGAGGATCCGATTGTGGATTGGGTACGAACTATTGACGTGGTGGCCTTCTGTGACTCGTTATTCCTGAACAGGCATAGAGATAGAAGGCGATTAATGACTCCGGTGGCGAGGCTATGGTCGATTTGGCTTGGACGGAATGAGGCCATATTCTCGAATCAGCGCTTTTACAAGGAGAACGTGCTTAATCGCAGTGCAAGGTTGGTGGAGGACTGGAGCGACAGCTAATTTTTTAGTTTCCTCGGTGTGGCTGGAGGCTATCTTGCCTCTTTGTACGGTTTCTGGCAGTTTTTGTACATTCGTCCCTCTTTTTTTCTTCTTTAATATATTGGGGTGAACACCATTGAGTGTCTCCCCCTTTTTTGGGCTTCAAAAAAAACAATGTCTTTGTGGCGCACGTCCATTGATGTGTTGCCTCCATGCAATGCCTTTGTGTGGCATGTCCATTGAAGAAACCATATGTCTGTTGGTGCTTCATGCCATTAAAATTAAATTAAAACTAGACCTATATATATATATATAACTCATGTTGCTCTTCATGCCTTAAAGAACCCATCCGCCCATTGACTATTCACGCCATAAACCAAATTAAAGCCAGGTGCCAAGACGTAAGTCTCGCTGCTTTTCCTACCTAGAGGAGCGCTTCCTAAACCATGTAGTTATTTGCATAATCGAAGATAAGCGCCATCGTCTGGCTAACTAGAGCCATATCATGTACATGGAGCTACTAACTAGAACCTAGTAACCTTATTTATATTGCATGTGCCACGGATCAAAGAGGTACCCAATTCCACTTCCCCTCTAAGTGAACCGACACCTATCGAGGTAACTTACATTAGGCCCTAAATTAGCACATCAAGCTATAAAATGGTCTAAACCATTCCAAATCCCCGTAAAAAGAGGATTGCCCTTGTGATTTGATGCGCCCGACCCAATACACTGCCAACGAAAGGTATATTATCTAACAATTATTTTAATAGTAGACTCGCCATGTGGTGAAGAGTTAAATGAACAAGGATCTTTGAATCTTCTCTTCCCAAAAGATGAACACGAGCATCACGATAGCAGTGATGATTGTATGCCTCGAGAAGACTGCAAAGATCTTGCACCCCAGAAAGCAATTGTCGTATGGGGGAGGAGCGTGTATGCCAAGATGAGGTCCAAAATAGCAACACAACCTCAACCGCCATTGGTGATGCATCAACCTCCACAAAATGACCCAACAATTCATCCTTAAAAAAATGGTAGATCAAATCCTCCACAGGTTGAGCCACTACAATCCACATCTATCATTGAGGATAACGAGTTCAACTCCTCCCCAAGTAGTCCTTTCGAGATAAGCATGGAAACAAAGTCTATCCCACTCGACACTTCATGTGCGTAGATATATTGATCCCAAGAGCGATAAAGAGATCAACCAACATCGTCAGTGGGACCCAAATAGAGAGGCCATCAGAGAGAATACGCACAACAGCTAAACAAGGATACACAAACACCAGCCAAAAAAGGATAGAGCAAGGGAGATAAAAAACAATCATGGCAACTTCGCAAAAGTCCCTCGATGCTAGCACATGAGGATAACCCTCAACCCCAACCGCATCCATCACAATGAATCAATCTTCGGGAGTGTGTGGAGAACTAAACATGCCTCATCGTATGAGATGCCCCTTCCATAGATAAGACCATCCCAAAGGGGGTCCATGTCACCAAACAAACGTCAGCTCAAACTCGCTCGAGCAATGCCAAGAGTCTCTGCATAGTCATCATGGTCTGAGCCAACCTCTGTACCAGCACCCCAGGAGCACATTGATACCAATTCCCTCCACTTGATTAGGTCCAAATTCATCGTCCAAAGTGGCCCTCCTTTCCTCACTAGTCCTTGCTCCTACCTCCCTTCCACCACTTTGTGTTTATATTCCAACCTTACCTGCCAAGCACCCTGGTGGATACATGTGTCGTGATGGGCCTCTGATACTACATACATTCACAAAGTGCCCAGGTAAGTTGCACTAGAAGCAACAGACATCCAAACCTTCGCCTTGTGCCATGCCCTCCACCATAGATGCATCCCATCTCTAGTCACCTCCTCAAGCCATGGCCACCACATCCTTCACTTTTTATGACTATGAACCCAAGCTCATGGGCCAGCTTCCCCACCAAGCCCAACATCGCCAGATCCATGTCTCCCCCCCCCTCTTCCGATTTACCTTTTTCTTTCTCCTCCTCTCTCTCCATCTCGATGATCTTTTAAAACTAATGTGTTTGCGAAATGTAAGTGTTTATATAATTCCTTTTCAAAACAAAAGTGGTATATTTACAAATTTATTTGCATGTGCATGTATACATATGCATTTTACATTAAAACTAATACATATCTAACTTAAACATCTAAAACAAGATTATAAACGCAAAAGTGGCAGAAGGACTCATTTCTTTCTTCAAAGGCAAGACTTAAACACATGTTGTCATGGGTCAAGTGCTCACCTAGGAGGCACTTGAGGCAAAATGCCTTGTTTAGAAAGGCAAGGTGTTGTGACCTCACCTTACCTTAGCACCTAAGCCAACACCTTATGTGCCTTCGACAACATTGTAGAATATATCTTATAATATTAGTGGGGCTAGAAACTTAAATATAGTTGCTGAAAATGATGGTCTAATCCTTCAATATTAAAAAGTTCACTCTAGACATGGACACTTAAAATGGCTATTTTTTCATCTTTGTTTCATGAAAAATGAATAAGAACACATACACCCACAATGATGCACACTTGAACTTATATATTCACAAACATTTAAAAAATACAAAGATCAGGACTCATAACGGTCTTGGCATGCTTATTATGTTAGTTCACATAGTAATCAGCAGTGTCAACACTGGGGCATACTACCTTAGTTCTATGGATACTTGGTGAACAAAGTAGGTTATTATAGTTGGGTATAGTGTAGAGATACCGATGTAGATCAAAATTTCGAGTGAGGGAAAATTATAAGGATGAGAGAAAGAAAGGGAAAGCACGCAGGAGAGCGACATTTTTGGAGATTGCATGGAGTGAGAAGGAAGAAAGTGAGATGAAATACGGAGAAAAACTCCAGTTTTATACAACTTCAAACCTATTCATAAACAATGCTTAATAGTCCCTTTATATAAAGAAGGGAAAAGTTATAAAAATACAAAATAAAAATAAAATAAAATAAAATAAATCTAAATTTATTCGACATAAATAACAAAATAGAGATCAATTGAAGTCTATTTATTTAAATAAAATTAGAACAAAAGTAGGATTCAAGTTGATGCAAGAAATGATGAAACCCCTTAATTTTATCACAATCCGTAATTTCATGATGCGTCAATGTTCTCTTTCTTCAAAAACTCATCTCCCAGTGAGTTACTTGTTCCATAAACATGGCATGAGAAGATTTGAAGTTTTTTAATCCGTTCTCTTTTGCCATCCCTCAGCATTTCTTTTGTAATTTAGAGGGTTAATTGTAAATTTTGTACGCCTTCAATGGAATGTGCACTTTCTTTTACTATTTCCCCCAAATTGAACTTTCAATAAAGTAATTTTACGTAAGGGACTTTCCTAAAAGATTCACGTAGGATATTTCTTTTCCATTTCTTATAAGATATAGTTCCAGTAGCACATAATTCCATAATTACCGCTAGGGTTTCGAGATCCTAAATCCATGGCCGGCATGACAATGAGGGATATAGAAAAACCAGCGAGTTAAACGTGGATGGATACAGCAACGACAAGTTACACGCTCGTGCAACCATGCTCCATGATCTCATGGTTTTATCATATCTTTGTCGTGTGCCAACGAGCGAGCACGACATACAATCTCCTCCACCGTGAGGATAGTAGAATTAACATGTTGATGCAAGGTGTTCCTGCAGCGTGGTCAAAAGACAATGTCGGTGCATGATAGTTCAAAGGTAGTCAGGCTGATGTTGATAGCAACCCTAACGCATGAGCATGGGGATAGCCGAAGCGAGGTCAAATATAATAATAATTTGAATTTATTATTATATTTTTAATCATTTTTATATTAGAATACTAGAAACCGCATAATCCGGATATAATTCTGCTTATATTTCTGCATGCCCGCTTACTCGCTTCAGATGGCCTGACCGAACGAATACTGTATACAGATTTTCTGAATCTTGATAGCCATAGTGTTACCCGGATATAAGACCACCGCATAGATACAAAACCACAAGCTACATACCATGTTTAGAAACTAAGACACGAAAAAAACATCTCAATCCCGACAGTTTCTACATGTTGTTGTCCAAGAAAAACCAAACTACTGAGATATGCTTCACAATTTTCATTTTTGACAAAAAGAGGTGACAACTAAATGCATAATTTCCAGTATATACAACAATGGGTATAGTTTAGGTAGGTTTTGTCTAGGGATAATAAGGATTTCTTCCTAAACAGAATACAATCATCTCCTCTAACCAAATGGGCAATGTGCATACATCCTACTCAATGAAAGCAGTGATCTAGTCCACGGGATCATCCATGCAACGTAGGGCCTCCTTAAAAAAGGAGGTACTTCTGTTTATCCCCAACTAAACAGCCAATGGACCATTAGGATCTTGAAATTATAACACTTACTCCTAAAATACGTTTTATACTCCATATTCTGCTATTACCAAAGCCGAAACCCGCTAATTGGGTCCACATTTTATAATAAATAGGTAATCTGTTAAGTCATTCAACCCGAACAAATGTGCATCAAAGAAAAACAGATGATTAACGACCTCAGGTTTCTCCTCACCGTGAGACCGTGAAAGGGAATGCCATAAACATAGCTGCCTGACTGACGGCATCCATGCCATCACAAAACCTCGGCAACTTCAAGTAATGTGTACCTTAATAAGCAAACAAACTGATGATCTAATAAAGCATGAAGCTTGGGTACCAGGAATCAAAATGCCTGCTTCCATTAAGCATGGAAGATGAAATTTTGCAGCCTACAAATATATATATCTGTGCCCTCAAAAATCAAAGCTCTAGCCACTGAAACCTTCCTCTCAAGCAACAAATCCATTGGATGGCACATGTGCCCTCAGAAATCAAAGCTCTACCGACTGAGACCTTCCTCACAAGCAACATATCCATTGGAAGGCACATAGGTCACTATTATCAGTCAATTGCACATCCTATTTGCCAGAGCTAATTGCTAGTTGAAAGAAAGGACATTCCTCGGAGAATGAGGAGAAGAATAGACCTGGGGTCGGCAACGTAGTCAGAGTCGGGGTTGAAGCCCTTGGCCGCAGCGAGGGCTTCGTCGACGGGAATGACCTTGGGGTCGACGCTGCGGAGGTCGGCACTGGTGACGTCGAGGGTGTGGTCGGAGTCGCAGCGGACGCTGAGGTGGAACTCGACGGAGCAGTAAGGGCACTGGCCATCGCCGTCGCAGGCGTCACAGTCGCGGGAGAATCGCATCTCCATGGCCTTGGAGCTGGTGAGGGGGATGAGGCCAAGCCTGTGGGCTATGAACTCGTCGTTTAGGACGGTGGAGTTGACCTCGATCTCGACGAGGTCGATGGCGACCGTGGGGACCTCGGCTATCATGACCCTCCTGAGGGCGTTGGCGATGGAGGGGTCCGTGTCCCGGAGCTCGAACTTCATGTAGTCCGGTTTCATCTCGCGGATCCTCACCTTGGGGAACCTCTGATACGACATTCCACCCCCGCCGTCCATCGCCCCGGCCGATGAATGCTGCAGGGAGGGGTTCTGCGTGGGGGATATAGGACGGAGTGTTGTGGGGGCAAGTCTACGCTTCGGACTAAGGCAGTGGGACGGATATACCCTACAATATGTTCAAATCCACATGTTGGGCCAATTTTAATAACCAAAAAATACTTATTTAAGAATAAAAAATACTTTATTTAAGAAGAAGCATGCATCGATTACTCTTTTAGATGCAAAAGCGCAATGATTGTGATTGTTAATCCAACTGAACATGTACGTATTTGATTTAATTTATTTGATAACAGTTTCAAAAACGATCATTCATTTCAAAAAAGATCCGAACATGAACTTCATATTTTAGTTTGATAAACTTAACGAACTAAGCATGAATATAACATACATTCCTTTGGTAAAAGTTTAAGTTCAATAAATGTATGTGTGTGACTTCATATTTCTACACATGAGAAGTTTGGGGTTTAAAGATATTATAGTGTTAATGGACGGGCTTTATCTCCACTTCAACTTGAAAAATTCCTTATTTTTATCGTTTATCGAACCTTATTATTGTATTTGCATTTTGAGCTTGTTCATTCGAATGGTTTTGAGTTAAGACGGATCGTTAACAAAATATTATCGAACCGACCTCGATGTTCCTTTTCTACATGAACTCAAACTCGATGATACCCTATTGAACCTTTAACGAACCGAACTCGAACTTTCGTATAGAATTATACTCATACATAGATTCGTTCATTACAATATGGTTTTATTGGCATCTCTATCAACGAAGGATGAGTCATGAGTTGGTCAATTGTGCGAGGGTTGCAAGTGGTCTGATAGTGCATGCAACGATGCTGATGGGGAAGCATAAGGTGGTGTAACAGTTCGAGCAGTTTGTGGAGTGGCCATGACGGTGGAGACAATACTAGTCATTGTGGCCATAGTGCATAGTAACGATGTGATAGTAATGGCAGTTATGACCTTGATGTGCAGTGGTGGAGGTGACGAGGGTGGTGCAACAACGGTGAGGATGGAGAAGGTGGTATTACTGGTGGTGGTTGTGGTGGTTAGCATGGAGAAATGGTGGCAATATTCAGGGAACTGTCTGAAGAACCGACATTAGCAAGGAGAAGTGGTGGTTACATTTAGAAAAGTGCCAAAAGAATCGATTTCTAAAAGTCATACTAAATATACAATGTAATCTTTTATGAAGATGTGTGGTGTTTTTTACTTAGTAAAATACAAATATCATATGGATACTAATTGAGCTGAATCATTCGAATTCGATTAAAATTCATTAAATAAAAATTTGAAAAAAAATCGATTCAAAATCAAATGAATTGAATTTGAATTTAACTTGTGGATTCGATTCCCAAATGAATCAAATCTAAATTAAGCTGAATTCAGTCAATAATAATTCGATTCGATTCGATATTTATATACATGCATATATGTATATATGTTTCCATGTATTTATATCTATGATGAATCCATGATTCATCACTCTGAAAGTTGAAAATAGGGCTTTGTTCTTGAGTAATTAGTTGCATTTCTCTATTTATTTTGCATTATTCTCATTCATACATTTAGAATTAATGTTTGCATTTTAGCATGCATATTTGCATTAAATAAGAATCCAAATTCCCTTTTAAATATCACACGTATATTCACCATATTTTCACTATTTTTATCTATTTTTTCTACTTCATAATTAAATAAAATCAACTCTATAGTGTATATATTACTAACATTAACATAGGAAAAATATCAAAAAATATTAACTTATAAAATTGCCCGATAAAACACAAACCCTAGTTTGATATTAAGAATTTTAAAACATGAATATCCCTCTCAACAGTCTCTTATGAACCTCTACTCGCTTTTGACTTAATGTCCGTTCAATTATCTTCAAAATAAAACCAAATTCAAAAGAATCAGAGTTCATATTTGAAATTTGGGTTTCCGGGCCCCTTTGCATGTTGTACATATGTTTCTGTATTTCATTTATTTATCTTTTTATTTTAGTAACTACTAAGAATCTAAAAAATAGATTAAGTTGTAAATATTTATTCCATATTTGATCTGATTTTTATTTTGATTTTTCTCTGATTTTAAAAAATGCCAAAAAAAATCTGCAAAAGACAAAAATTCGGTATTTTATATCTGTAAGATACCATCAAAAACACTTTTGTACAGATTATTTATTTTACTTTCGGATCCTTCACAAAAGTTGTAGATTTCATCAATGGAAGCAAATTTCATGTTGACCACTTTTTGATTTCACCACTTTTGTTATTTCTTTTATATTTTTTTTACATTTTTTTTTATTTTTTTTAGCAACATGTGGCAGCTCTGGAGCTGTCACGTGTCACCTCCATTTTATTTTTATTTTTAAATTTTATTTTATTATTTATTTAATCATTATTATATTCTTCTTCTTTATTATTTTTTATTATTTAATTATTTATTATAATTATTTTCTTTTTATTGTTTATTTTATTATTTACCTATTTTTTTGTTTTTTATTTCTATTTTAATTTACTTAATTAAGTATTATTATTTATTTAATATTATTTATTTTTAAATTTTTTTCTTCCTTACCACGTGGTCCAGCCCTCACGCTCCACGTAGCCTCACCCTCTCCCTTCTCTCACGTGCCCGTCGTCCGCTTCCTACGTCGATGTCGAGGGTTGTGAGATGTTCTAGTATGGATATGGATCTCAAGGTGATGGAGTTGAAGACGAAGCCCACAGGCAGTGAGGTCGATGGATGCGGGTGAAGGCTCATGTAGGTGGAATAGCTTGAAGGTTGGGCTTCCAAATGCTGCTCGTTGATGCTTCATTCAAACTTCGGCTACTAGAGCTTGATGGCATGCGGTCGACAATGGTGAGTGCTGATTCTTTGCGGTAGAGGAGCATATCAAGGGTGGAGGCGCAGAGGAGTCGAGGTGCTCCTAGCGTGGTTGTGGTGTTGTTATGCTCTACGAGTTGGTGATGCAGTGCAGAGGATGTACTAGGTCGAAGGCGGAGGGCATGAGGGTTCCTCTGGTGACGTGAAACGATGAGAGGTACAATGGATTGAAGGTGGATGTTGATGGCGCATGCGTGGTGGGTGAATGTTGCTCTTGTGTGGCGGAGGAAATATGCGAGCGGTGAAGGTGGTGGTTGGTGGGGGAGCGTAGGTGACTGAAGGGCGGTGGAGCAAGGTCACCGAGGATCGATGGACGGAGCGAATTAAACGGAATATGGGTCGAAGACAAAAAGGGAAGAGGACTCGAGTGGAGTAGTGGAGAAAGAACAGAGGCAGAAAAGCATATGATGAGAAAATAAGAAAGGGAGAAGATGTCTACCTGGGGGTGGTCGTGATGCCTGGTGGAGGAGGAGCCTATGCCTCTCCGATCATCGCTCAAGAGTTCAGCAGGACTCGAGCTAGGAAGTTGCAACGGAGCAGCTACTACAGGAGGTCGTTCTCCTCCTGGATCTCGTCAGGAAATGGGAAGGTCGTAGTCTCCTACTAATCACCTCTCTAGATGTCACCTGAGAAATGTATTAAGCTGGACCTTCATTCTCCCTATTAGCGGATGCTGCAGACGGGGATCGGTGATCGCCCTTTATGGGCAGTTTGGCGAGTTGCAGAGATCGTGGAAGAGGAGATGGGGAAGTGGGTGACGCAGGTGGTTGCGGTCTTGCAACATTGGAGAAGGCGGGTGAAGTTGCAAGGAGAGAGGGGACATGGGGGAGCGAGAGGTGTGAGTGAGATGAGGGGAAAGAAGTTGCAAGCGATTGCGCACCGCCGCAGGAAGCGGGCGACGGGTGCATGAGAGAAGGGAGAGGGGGAGCGAGATGTAGGAGTGAGGTTGACTGCACACACCGTCGCATGATGTGGGGAAAGAAGTTGTGGGTAGTCGCAAATATAGAGATGGAAAGGAGAAGGGCGAGGGTCATGCGACTGTTGCGGGGAGAGAAGATGGCATGGGATGCGTGCTGCGGGGGAGGTTGTTGCATAGATCGTGGAGTGAATGGGAGCAAAGAGAGAAAGAGAGATAAAGAAGTTGCTGACGAGAGGGAGAAGCAAAGAACGTCGTTATCTTGATTAAGGGATAGGTTTATCAGATTGACTTCACAATCTTAGACATGGAGACCCCCAATCATATAAGAGAATCTCATATCATTCTTGGGAGGCCTTTCCTTAGGATCGCAGGCACAACTTTCGATTATGTTATGGGAATGATGAAGTTCTGTTCTCCACGAAAAGAGGTGAACCTTGAGATGAAGTAGACGAAATGGCAGCGACCCGATTCAGAGAGTAGCGTAGAGTACTCATCTTCAGAGGTAGATTGCATAATGATAAGCACTGTTGGGATTTGGACACAAGTTCTTTTAGGACAGAGCGAGACCCTTTCATCTGGAAGGACATAGTGCATGATGCAGTTTGCCAGGAGTTGCTTGATTTTGTGACAGATGCATCTACTTATTCCCTTGATGAGGTAGAGATCCATCAGGATTTGTCAGTTCCATCCTCTTCGGAACAATTGGGACATAGATGATGAGTCGGATGTGGCTTTGGCCAAATTACTACGTCTCTTCACATGTTTGGTGCTTACACATTCACATGTTTGGTACTTACACATTCAGGCGCATGCCATTCAGGCTTTGCAATGCTCCATGCTCTTTTCAACGGTGCACGGTCGTCGTATTTCTCCGAGATGGTGGGATATTTCCTAGAAGTGTTCATGGATGACTTCTCCGTGCATGGTGATTCCTTTGATACATGTTTAGTGCACTTGGATCGAGTCTTCAAGCGGTGTGGGGAGGTGAATCTGGTACTCTCCTAGGAGAAGAGTCACTTTATGGCGACAGAGGGTATTGTGTTGGGGCATGTCATCTCCAAAAGGGGAATGGAGGTTGACCCTACCAAGGTGGAGGTGATCAAGAAACTCGATCCACCTACCTACGTGAAGTCAGTGAGGTCGTTTCTAGGGCATGTTGGATTCTACAGGAGATTCATTCACGATTTTTCGAAGATTGCCCACCCACTGATTGAGATCTTAGGGAAAGTCAAAGAGTTCATTATAGATCACAGGTGTCTGGAGACCTTTGAGCTCTTGAAGATGAAGACATATACCTCGCCTATCCTACAAGCTCCTGATTGATCTCTCCCCTTTGAGATCTTGACCGATGCTTCTGATTTCACTATAGGAGCTGTGTTAGGACAACGGTGAGAGGGGATCCCGTTTGCGACCAACTACACGAGCAAAGTACTAGACCCTACACAAAAGAAGTACATCATTACTGAAAAAGGAAATGCACGATGTAGTATGGACCCTCGAGGAGTTTAGATTGTTTATTTTGGGCTCTAAGGTGACAATTTACACTGATCTTATAATTATTCAGTACCTCATGGAAAATAAGAACGTGAAGGCGTGTTTTCTTAGGTGGATTTTGCTCCTATGGGAGTTTGATTTGGAGATAAAAGATAAACCTGGAGTGAAGAATGTTGTGGTTAATCACCTTTCACGATTGAGTTTAAGGATTCTCTTGATTTTGAGCATATTAGAGAGACCTTCCTAGATGAGTCAATTTGTGTTATTGAATAAGTCTCGTGGTACGCCAACATGGTGAACTTTCTTGTCTCTAATCAAATTCCCCAAGGTTGGACTAGGAACAACATTGACTGACTGAAGTTGGATTCGAGGAGATACCACTGGGACAATACGTCCCTTTCTTTGAAGGGACGGATTGTGTTTGGAGAAGGTGTATTCCTTAGGAGGAATACCAAAGTGTTCTCACATATTGTCATTCTCTTGAGGCTGGAGGACATCATTCGGGGAAGAGAACCGCTCACAAGGTACTCCAATGTGGATTGTATTGGTCGACCCTGTTTAGAGATGCTATTGATTTTGTACAGTCGTGCCCGATTTGTCATAGGATGGGAGGGACAGTTACATAGAAAGATGAGATGCTAATGCAGCATGTGATCATTTGTGATGTTTTTAATGCATGGGGCATAGATTTCATGGGTCCCTTTCCCAATATCCAAGGATATGAGTACATCTTGTTGGCAGTTGTTTATTTGTCTAGTTGGGTGACGAACCGCAAAATCGGCCCTTTAATAACGTGTTTTTAGCACATGAAATCATCATCGTAGTCGGGCCGATTTTGGTCGTCAAAGAGATCACCTCATTTAAATATACGCGATGATAAATCAAAATGAGGTGATCGTTAATTATTTTTACTTGGCAAGATACCCAAGGTCGAACTCAGGGACACGAGCCTCTCTCGTATTTATCGGACTTAAGTTTGTTTAATCAAGTGTTGAAATAGATCATATAGGTCAAAATATGCAAAGACAATGCAATTAAAATAAACATGCATTTTTATTTAAACATTTTTTTATCATGCAAATAGATGCCATGCAAAGCGAATGTTATGCCCAAAGAAAAATAATAATCACTTAAGCCATAGCAAAAAAATGCAAGTTGAACTGAGTCAGCATTAAGAAGCATTCTACCCTCATTAAGCAAGTGAGCATGATAAATAAAGAGATCAAGACACTTAGATAATAAAATAATACATCACAGTTCATAGTATCAAATCTGAAATTTAACCATGCCATAGTGAAGAGGACGAGAAGAGCTTCAAAACGAAACTGAAATCAACTTGATTGGAGCTATGTAGCTCAAGATATTCAAGTTCAAAGATAAGGGCATAAATGAAAGAAAAACATGAAAGTAAAATTGCATACAGGCCCCTGGGAGGGACAAAAAAATAAATAAACAAAGGATCGAGACCTTCCCTGTAATTTGACCACGCGCACAGGGGTATTTTTGCAATTTGGGATACCCGCGAGGGTTTCAGTGTAATTTACCCACTGTGCACCTGATCTGCACGTAAAGGAGGACCTGAGTGCAAATTGAAGAAGTCGGTGGGGCCTCGTTGCAATTAGCCCAGAAGGCACGCGCCAGGCACGCGCCCTCTAGGCTCGGGATGGCTGGGAGGCTCGGCGTTGCTTCGGCGTGGCTCGGGCATAGGTTTTGGCTCGATGCAGGCTCGGACAAGGCTCGGCGGATCCAAGCCTCTGGCTCGGTGGCTGAGGCTCGGTGCAGCTCTGGTGATGACGCGTGGCTAGATATCCGCCCTTAGATCGTGAAGATCCAAAGGCCACCGGTGAAGGCGCTGGTATCCGTCGTGGATGAACAGGAGTCATCGGATCTTGAGGATCCAACGGCCCCCTGAGATCGCTGATGTCGCTTCTTCTGGACCGTTGGATGGTCGTTGGTATAGGACCATCCAACGGCTGCTGTCCTGTCGCCTTCCCCCGAAGCTGGCGGCGAGTTTGGAGCTCCGGCGAAGGAGCTCCTCCTCCGCCGCTCCCTATCCGTAGCCGCGGACCTCCCCAGAGCTCCTTGGATGGATGTCGTGGAAGATGGAAGCTCGGGGAAGGTCCAGAGGCTTCTGGCGTCGATCTTCAGAGCTAGGAGGACGACTGCGAGGTCGATGAAAACGGCGCCGGCAGAGCTCCGGCCATTCAAGTCTTCGGATACCTGCAGGTTAGGAATGCATATAGCCGAAGCAAGGTGGCGTGTTGTGTGTGCGTAATGGAATGGAATGAGAGCTCAGGGGATGGAGAAGGTGGAAGCTCAGAGCTCCTCCGCCGTGGGTAGCGGAGGAGTTGGTTTGGAAGTGGTCGAGGTTCTGTAGGAAGGAGACGATGAGCGGAGCGAGGCGCGATGAAGGGGGAGGTGTAGCGGAGCTGTTGAAGGGGTCATCGGAGCGAGAGGGTGGCCGGAGAGGCCTAGAAAATTAAGCGAAATTAAACAAAAAAATGCAAAGGGAGATCGGAGGAGCTTACCTGCGATGGGGCGGAGCGGAGGCTTGGGCTGGAGCTCAAATGGAGCTCCGGGTCTTCGCTGAACATCTTCAGCCACCTGATGCAGCTCGGGCGGTCGCCAAGAGGCGCCGCAGCTCCGCCGTCAGAGGCAGAGGGTCTCACCGGGGGTTGGGTCGTCTTCGCTCTATCCTATCGCCTCCCCCTGTCACGGGGAGGCGGAGGAGGGCTGGGCCCCTCCCCGCGTAAAGGCGGACAAACGTGAACGGAGGAGAAGGCGGCGTTTTTAAAGACGGTACCGACGGTTTTGGCTGGTGGGCGACGTGGTTTCGAGGGAGAAATGGGAGAAGTGGAGAGAGGTTCGTGGGTTGACGAGGAGGTCGCGAGGAAGACGGTTGACTGGAGAAGGACATGGGGTATTTGGTGAGTGGAGATGGTGGAAGGTGAAGGCGAGAAAATAGGAAGGGGGAGAGGCGTTCGTGCGGTGAATCGTGGGAGAGAGGGAGTGGGCTGGAGGTTGACGACGGTCTGTCGGCCGTTGGATCTTGAGATCCAACGGCTGACAATTAGGCGCGAAGTGACGGGCCAGATTAGATCTGAGGCGGAGTGATCAGTGGCGGATGGATGCGCCACGTGGCGAGATATGCGCAAGGCGGCAGCGAACGGTTTAGATGGGGTCACGGGCTCGATCAGATGGATGAGATTGGCCTAGGAGATAACGGCGGAGATGGCAGATCTGAGGCGCCATCAAGCGGCCTATGAAGCGCCACGTGTCGAGCTGAGGATGCGGCGCTGGCGGACGGCTTAGATGAGAATGAGGAATGATCGGATGGTTGAGATTAAGGAGCGGGCGTGGCAGGAGCACAGCCATTGGATCCATGAAGGGGATCTAACGGTTGTGGTTGGCGGCGGATAAGACAAAGGGGTCGGGCCACGTGGCGCCCCCAAAATGGGCCACGTGGCCCAATCAGATTATTCAGAAGGTTTTTCTTATTTTTGAGGGCTCTATTGGCCGAATTTGAGAAAACTCAAAACATGAAAGTTGTAGATCTTGACGAGATCTACAAGTTTCATGTTGACCAAAACTGGAGATGAAATCAAACAAAGGCCCGAAATATTTGGAGGGTATTTTTTTAAGGTTAAAAATACCACGAATTTTTGATTTGCCATTTTTTTGTGATTTTAAATTTATTTAAGACTCTGTTAATTATTAGACATTAACAGGGAATTATTGACAAACTTTTAAGCAAGGGGGTTAATTCTGGAAAATAAAGATGATGAAACTGAGGTTCATCACCCCCCTATACTTAAACTATGCTCGTCCTCGAGCATCAAAAAGAATGACTAAGTTGGATTAACCCCCTTGTGCATGTGAATACATGATCCAATCTGATCAAGTCGACTCGACTTTAGAGATCCAAAATTCTAGAGTTCAACCCAGCCTTAATCAAGAGGCTTCCAATTCCTCTACTTCTCTAGACTCTCTCTTATGTACATATAAACTAAAGGATATGAGTTTAGTGTTGACTGCAATTCTGAGAGTAGAGTCAATTCGTCACCCAAAATCTTGGTCCGAGAAAATCTCCTAAGGACCTAATCCTCAGCACTAGGGAATAAATCAAATCTTGCATTCAGTCCACCGTCTCTTTAGTTGTCAGACTTAGAAAATGTGGATGGCAGGCCAGAAAATGGAGGGCATGGGATTGTGTCAATTCTTCTCTCCCTCTCATAGGAACAAGGATTCTCTCTAGTGCCTTTTACGCAACACATTTTTTTGGTGTTGATCAGTGCGTCCGTCAAGAGAAGTTGGAGCCGTCTGCACTTGTTTTCCTGGGAGTACACCGGGGTGTGTCTTTTTTGAGTATCTATTATACCTTCTACACCCAGACTTGTAGCATTTACGATGCAGAGCCCTTTTTTGGTGCAAGCCCGACTCCTGGTCCTAATAGCGGTGGTCCAAGTGGACACTTTTGAAATGGTTGGGAGCGCTCGCCTTTGGTGGAAGCTCTTTGATATTTGACTTTGTATGGAATGAGAGCTTTTCTTTGGCATTTCATTAATTTGTATAATTTTTGGCTAGCTCCACTGCTTTTACCAAGAGTTGGCGCACACTGATCAACAATTTTTTTATTTATATCACACCCAGGCACTTAGGTCAATGTCAAGAGATTAGTATAAGAATCAAGTTCTCATACTGGCTAATATTGCTGACACTCAGGTTTCCTGAAGCCTTCAAAGATTTTATCCCATCCTCGAGCATCATTAGATCAAATCCAAACTTGACTTCCTCATCCCAATCCCTCAGGTGAAAAATCAACTCATCTCAATCAAAACCGCAGTCGTGCATGTGATGTACTGATCATATTCTCTTTTGTCTGAGACTAAGCATGGAATATAGCATGCAAATCTAGAGACCTAGGGGAATGTGGATGATTAAGTCTAAGACCCTGATGGTTAAGGCTGGTTAACCTAAAATCTCAAAGACCTCAAAAAGCTAAGTCTCCTTGATCAATTCAGATCCTGAGTGAAAGTGAAAGAGTAGAGGTTTAATCCAACTTCTTCATTCAAAAACACATTTTTTTTAAAATTTTTCTCATTTTTATGGGTTTTAGTTTTTAGAATTAAAACACAGGTTAGACTCAACTTTTCTTGATAAAAGATTTTCAAAACCATGTCACACAAAAGATTTTCAAAACATTTTTCAAAAAGATTTTTCAAAACAAGAAAAACTCATTTTTTTTCAAATCATTTTCGAAAATATTTTTATCAAAATAGTGTAACATAGTTAGAAAAGCCGTGAAATCTTTTGAGTTCTCTTAGTCCAACGAATTTTACCTTAGCCAAAAAGTTTTTAATTTTTCAAAATTTTCAGATATTAGCTAAAGTAAATAAATTGTATGTACGGTATACCCCCCTATCCTTAAACTTTGCTATGTCCTCATAGCACTAGATGTTACGAGTCCATAGGTCCATTTAAAAATAGAAGAATATACGGGAGATAAGAGGGACTCCCCCCTATACTTAGGTTAGAAATAACCTAAGTATAAAGGCAAGAAAAGATGAGTGGAGAAAATCACGGGGATTTGGGTCCCCCCTATACTTAGGCTGAGATTAGCCTAAGTATAAAGATGGAGATTGATGTTGGAAGAGACCCAAGGTGAACGAAGAAGAGGGGTGGATTTACAAGTGAGTGGCTGAATCTTCGGAGATGAAATGGAGTGACTACGGTTTTGGGGTTGTGTGCCGCAACAAATATGGCTCAATCAAGCAAGCAAACCCTTAGTTTCACCAACTCACACATGAAACCAACCAAGGTTGGTTGATTATCTTGTCGGTTTTATTGGTGATAAAACTTTAGATAATTACGCGGAGAAAAATGTGAACTAAAAACCAACGCGTAACTGAGGGTGTTGCTCTCCCAAAACCGAATTTTACTCCATTTTTGGTTGACTTGCAATTAACAGACCCAATTTTATTTTGAGTTATCACTGAATTAAGGTTAGCACAAAATCAAGAAGTCATCGTCTACCGTTCATTCCATTTTCCATTAATCCTAGGTGATCAAGCTAGGAAATGAAAGCCGAGAAAAACATGTATTCGAAGAAACCGCGATCGAGGCTAAGCGAGAAATAATGCAGTGATTTGACAAAAACACGTGAAAAACGGGGGCCGTTTTGAAAACTCAAATCCAACATGTATGCAAGTCGAAAAAGCCGCACCTAATCATGCATCTATTAGCGGTGATTGATCTCCATTAATTTTAGCTAAGTGATGCGAGATTAAGTGCGTCTATATTTTAAGTGTGTCCTACCTACGATCAAGCACAAGAAAATATGAAAATTGAGCTCGGAGGGCCGCGTGCCTAGTCCTAGGTCGACACTCAAGTGGGGACGATCCCCACACAACTACCATCGTCCGATTACAATCGCGAGTCTTCGATCGAAGACCGCTGTAAAAGACGAGTTTATTATAAGTTCATGCAAACATAAAATGCGAGACATTTTTTTTTCTTTCTTCCTTGTTTGCTCCAAGCATGCTCCTGCGGCTCCTCGCAGCGGGAAACATCGGCTTCTCGCCTCCTTGAACACCAAGGGCCCTGCCACAGAAACAATAGTTAGACATCAAATAAGGAAGAAAAAATTTTATATGCAAAATATATGATCATTTGACCTATAAAAAGAAACACTAAATTAAACACACAAAAATCCAAAAAATAAAAGAAATGAGCCGTGTCCCCGGCAACGGCGCCATTTGACGAACCGCAAAATCGGCCCTTTAATAACGTGTTTTTAGCACATGAAATCATCATCGTAGTCGGGCCGATTTTGGTCGTCAAAGAGATCACCTCATTTAAATATACGCGATGATAAATCAAAATGAGGTGATCGTTAATTATTTTTACTTGGCAAGATACCCAAGGTCGAACTCAGGGACACGAGCCTCTCTCGTATTTATCGGACTTAAGTTTGTTTAATCAAGTGTTGAAATAGATCATATAGGTCAAAATATGCAAAGACAATGCAATTAAAATAAACATGCATTTTTATTTAAACATTTTTTTATCATGCAAATAGATGCCATGCAAAGCGAATGTTATGCCCAAAGAAAAATAATAATCACTTAAGCCATAGCAAAAAAATGCAAGTTGAACTGAGTCAGCATTAAGAAGCATTCTACCCTCATTAAGCAAGTGAGCATGATAAATAAAGAGATCAAGACACTTAGATAATAAAATAATACATCACAGTTCATAGTATCAAATCTGAAATTTAACCATGCCATAGTGAAGAGGACGAGAAGAGCTTCAAAACGAAACTGAAATCAACTTGATTGGAGCTATGTAGCTCAAGATATTCAAGTTCAAAGATAAGGGCATAAATGAAAGAAAAACATGAAAGTAAAATTGCATACAGGCCCCTGGGAGGGACAAAAAAATAAATAAACAAAGGATCGAGACCTTCCCTGTAATTTGACCACGCGCACAGGGGTATTTTTGCAATTTGGGATACCCGCGAGGGTTTCAGTGTAATTTACCCACTGTGCACCTGATCCGCACGTAAAGGAGGACCTGAGTGCAAATTGAAGAAGTCGGTGGGTCCTCGTTGCAATTAGCCCAGAAGGCACGCGCCAGGCACGCGCCCTCTAGGCTCGGGATGGCTGGGAGGCTCGGCGTTGCTTCGGCGTGGCTCGGGCATAGGTTTTGGCTCGATGCAGGCTCGGACAAGGCTCGACGGATCCAAGCCTCTGGCTCGGTGGCTGAGGCTCGGTGCAGCTCTGGTGATGACGCGTGGCTAGATATCCGCCCTTAGATCGTGAAGATCCAAAGGCCACCGGTGAAGGCGCTGGTAGCCGTCGTGGATGAACAGGAGTCGTCGGATCTTGAGGATCCAACGGCCCCCTGAGATCGCTGATGTCTCTTCTTCTGGACCGTTGGATGGTCGCTGGTATAGGACCATCCAACGGCTGCTGTCCTGTCGCCTTCCCCCGAAGCTGGCGGCGAGTTTGGAGCTCCGGCGAAGGAGCTCCTCCTCCGCCGCTCCCTATCTGTAGCCGCGGACCTCCCCAGAGCTCCTTGGATGGATGTCGTGGAAGATGGAAGCTCGGGGAAGGTCCAGAGGCTTCTGGCGTCGATCTTCAGAGCTAGGAGGACGACTGCGAGGTCGATGAAAACGGCGCCGGCAGAGCTCCGGCCATTCAAGTCTTCGGATACCTGCAGGTTAGGAATGCATATAGCCGAAGCAAGGTGGCGTGTTGTGTGTGCGTAATGGAATGGAATGAGAGCTCAGGGGATGGAGAAGGTGGAAGCTCAGAGCTCCTCCGCCGTGGGTAGCGGAGGAGTTGGTTTGGAAGTGGTCGAGGTTCTGTAGGAAGGAGACGATGAGCGGAGCGAGGCGCGATGAAGGGGGAGGTGTAGCGGAGCTGTTGAAGGGGTCATCGGAGCGAGAGGGTGGCCGGAGAGGCCTAGAAAATTAAGCGAAATTAAACAAAAAAATGCAAAGGGAGATCGGAGGAGCTTACCTGCGATGGGGCGGAGCGGAGGCTTGGGCTGGAGCTCAAATGGAGCTCCGGGTCTTCGCTGAACATCTTCAGCCACCTGATGCAGCTCGGGCGGTCGCCAAGAGGCGCCGCAGCTCCGCCGTCAGAGGCAGAGGGTCTCACCGGGGGTTGGGTCGTCTTCGCTCTATCCTATCGCCTCCCCCTGTCACGGGGAGGCGGAGGAGGGCTGGGCCCCTCCCCGCGTAAAGGCGGACAAACGTGAACGGAGGAGAAGGCGGCGTTTTTAAAGACGGTACCGGCGGTTTTGGCTGGTGGGCGACGTGGTTTCGAGGGAGAAATGGGAGAAGTGGAGAGAGGTTCGTGGGTTGACGAGGAGGTCGCGAGGAAGACGGTTGACTGGAGAAGGACATGGGGTATTTGGTGAGTGGAGATGGTGGAAGGTGAAGGCGAGAAAATAGGAAGGGGGAGAGGCGTTCGTGCGGTGAATCGTGGGAGAGAGGGAGTGGGCTGGAGGTTGACGACGGTCTGTCGGCCGTTGGATCTTGAGATCCAACGGCTGACAATTAGGCGCGAAGTGACGGGCCAGATTAGATCTGAGGCGGAGTGATCAGTGGCGGATGGATGCGCCACGTGGCGAGATATGCGCAAGGCGGCAGCGAACGGTTTAGATGGGGTCACGGGCTCGATCAGATGGATGAGATTGGCCTAGGAGATAACGGCGGAGATGGCAGATCTGAGGCGCCATCAAGCGGCCTATGAAGCGCCACGTGTCGAGCTGAGGATGCGGCGCTGGCGGACGGCTTAGATGAGAATGAGGAATGATCGGATGGTTGAGATTAAGGAGCGGGCGTGGCAGGAGCACAGCCGTTGGATCCATGAAGGGGATCTAACGGTTGTGGTTGGCGGCGGATAAGACAAAGGGGCCGGGCCACGTGGCGCCCCCAGAATGGGCCACGTGGCCCAATCAGATTATTCAGAAGGTTTTTCTTATTTTTGAGGGCCCTATTGGCCGAATTTGAGAAAACTCAAAACATGAAAGTTGTAGATCTTGACGAGATCTACAAGTTTCATGTTGACCAAAACTGGAGATGAAATCAAACAAAGGCCCGAAATATTTGGAGGTTATTTTTTTAAGGTTAAAAATACCACGAATTTTTGATTTGCCATTTTTTTGTGATTTTAAATTTATTTAAGACTCTGTTAATTATTAGACATTAACAGGGAATTATTGACAAACTTTTAAGCAAGGGGGTTAATTCTGGAAAATAAAGATGATGAAACTGAGGTTCATCATTGGGTAGAGGCTATCCCAACCCAAACCACAGGCAACAAGATTGTTTGTAAGTTTGTGAGAGATCATATTATTGTCAAGTTCGGGGTACCAAAAGTTCTGATTTCTGATGTGGGGTAGCCACTTTGTGAACCAAGATGTGAGATCTTTATCTAAGGAATGGATTTGAGTACAGAGTTACTAGTCCTTATCACCCACAATCCCATGGAATGGCATAGGTTTCAAACAAAGATGTGAGTATTTTGCAGAAGTTGGTTCGTCCCAATATGAAGAACCAGTCCCAGCTCCTTGGACCAAGTTCTGTGGGCCTATAAGACAACCTACAAGACACCTTTGGACACTTCACCATTTAGAATGATTTATGGCAAGCCATGCCATTTTTCCCACTGAGCTAATTCAACAAATCCGAATGGGCAATTAAACAGATTAATTGGAGTTGTCACTAGGGAAGCTTTGTCATGACTTAAACTTGAACGAGCTTGTGGAAATCCGAAACAGGGCGTATGACAACAATTTGATTTATAAGGGTAAAGTGAAGAGATGGCATGATAAACACATTAGGTGCAAAGACTTTGACCCTATGCAAAAGGTATGGTTCTTTAATGCCACATTTGAAGATGTTCCACAGAAAACTCTAATCTAAAGGACAAGTCCCTTTGTTGTTAAGAAAGTGCATGGGAATGGAAGTGTGGAGATAGATGATCTCACAGATGGTACACAATCCCATGTGGTGAATGGACAAATGTTGAAGCACTTTTTAGTGTCTAAGGAGTACTTAGTCCAAGTCGAGGTCATCAACTTCATGTAGAGTGAGTATAGAGCAGATACATCATATCACTCTTCATGAAGATGCAATATCTAGATTCAGTAGCTTAGAAGGTTCACTCACTATTGTACATCTGATCTATTTATTCTTTTAGAGCTTAGGTTCCTTCTTCTGGAGATACTATCTCCATACTTGGGCTATTTCAAGCCTAAGTATAGGGGGAACCCCCTGCTATTGCTTGTATATTCATTTTCTCTATATGTATATTCTCCAAATCTCATCGGTTCTCACACTCGCTCCTGTCCTAGACTTAGACTGACCAGAGCTTAAGTATAGGGGGGTCGATGCCCGCCATATGCATATGTTCATCCATTTCTCCTCTTGACCTCGACCGCCCTTTTTTTCTCTTCTACACTTAAGCTGACCAAAGCCTAGGTATAGGGGGGCAAGTCGACTTCTATACTTTTTGGTGTCCTACACTTAGCATGAGTTATGTCTTTTTCTTGCATCTTATGCTCTAAAGGCATAGCACATGCTAAGTATAGGGGACGTGTATATATTACATACATACTTTACCCATATCTCATACTTTCACATATTTTTGTATATATTATGCAATAATTTTGGGATGGGTAAATTTTGGTAAAAAAATTTATGTAAAATACATGTATACTTATATAATATGTATATTGTATAAAAGCTTTAAAATTAGTATAATGTGTATAAATTTGTAAAATTCTTGTAAATAATACTCTTGTAAAATTTTTGTAAAATATGATATACACCAAAAAACGAGGCTTCTTATTTACACTGCATATCATGCTTGCATTAAAAAAACTGTTCTAAACTTCATTCATATGCATTTCATGACATCTGCATGTCATATGCAAAAGTGAAAAGTTAGTGGATTCTGATCCAAATTATGATTAAAAGTCAAGAATGGATTTTATTTGACCTAAATTTACTTAATTTCAGAGGAACCTTATAGGAACTAGAGTTAAGATTTTTCAGGTCAAGTGACTTAATTCTTTGATTCCACAAGTCTATGTTCACATGTCATCTTGATTGGTCCAAGTAGAAAATTTTACACACACACATGATTCTTTTAGAGAGCGACCTAACTTGGAAAAGTACCATGCACGTATATCTTCATTGATGATGTGGTGAGGAGGTAGAATCCATTGGCTTGCAGTAGCACACGGGTGGAAATATTCATCCTCCTATAGGGAGGGTATTGCATCTCAACCTAGTCTAGTGGTGTCGACGTCTAACGACGGGATGCTGTGGGTTGCAATAAAGCTTCAAAAGAGGGATAGTCTACTAGCTCAAGAAGAAAAACTCCATATGTACATGCTGCACTTTTGTGTATAGAAAAATCTCTCAAAAAAAGTTAGACATGCAAAAAGTTAAAAAAATCCCGTCAGAGAAGAAAAATATGAATAAGCAAGGCATATGCTTCAAAGTCTCATACCAAGGAAGCATGTAGATGGAGACTTGGCTACAATGGTCAAGTTCCATGGATATGTGACTACACTAGTCATAGTCCATTATCTTCTCTACCCCCTCTTCTTGAGTTGGTTGCGCTTGAACTTAGAAGGGAATACCCCGCTCCTCAAGGAAATAGTTGCTAGATTGGATAATTATGGTTACCTTGTTAGAGGAGGTCGTTTCTTTGTCATTTTCGTCGTGGAGAGCTATATTTCACTTACACATTACAAGTAAGATTCATAGTCATCAGAATTTACGTATGAGGATTTGTTCCAACCTGACTGTTGAGGCGACCTGAATAGAAACTTGTGGAACTTAAAGGTTGTTAGGTCTTAAATTCAACTCCCAATAAGATTCTGCCACACTATTAATCCAAAGATCGAGTCAAGCTCCATTTTCACATTTTGTTCATGACCTTGGTATGGAACACAAAATCATTTCACTTTTGCATTTTATTTTAGTTGCTCATGGACGAGCAAGGTTTAAGTATAGGGGGTTGATGAATCCATGATTCATCACTCTAAAAGTTAAAAATAAAGCTTCTTTCCTGAGTAATTAGTTGTATTTCTCTATTTATTTTGCATTATTATCATTCGTGTATTTATAATTAATGTCTGCATTTTAGCATGCATATTTGCATGAAATAAGAAGCCAAATTCCCTTGTACATATCACATGTATATTTACAATAATTTCACTATTTTTTATCTATTTTTCTCTAACTCAGAATTGAATAAAATCAACACTATAATGTACATATTACTAACACTGATAAAAGAAAAATATAAAAAAATATTAACTTGTAAAATTGACCAATAAAATCCAAATCATAAATTAAGACTAAGAACCTTATAATGTGAATATCTCTCTCATACAATCTCTTATGGACCCCTGCTCACTTTTGAATTAATGTTAGTTCAATTACCTTCAAAAGAAGACCACATTCAAAAGAATCCCATTTCATAAGTGAAACTTGGATTTTTGGGCCCCTTTGTATATTGTACATATGTCCCTGTATTTCATTTATTTTATCTTTTTATTTTATTAATTATTAAAAATCCAAAAAATATATTAAGTTGTAAATATTTATTTCATATTTTCTATGAATTTTATTTTTATTTTTATCTTATTTCAAAAAATGCCAAAAGAATCTACAAAAGATAAAAATTCGATATTTTATATCTATATACAACCAAAAATATTTTTTTATACAGATGATTTATTTTACTTTCGGATCCTTCACAAAAGTTGTAGATCTCATCAAGACGAGCAACTTTTATGTTTACCACTTTTTCATTTGACCTCATTTTTATTTTTTTCCTTTATGAACAAAGTTGCTGGTCAAACTTAAAATGAGGATGAAAAATATCAAACAGAGTCCAAAATTCCTCAAACTAATTTCACAATAAAGATAATCAAATAGAGAAAATTTTGAGACAAAAATTATATTTTTAGGATTTTTGTGGAATTTTTAAGATTTTTATGAAGGTTTTTGAGGTTTTCTATAGGAGTTTTCTTTTGAAATTTTTAGTGCTTTTTGGTCTAAAGTCAAAATACACAGAAACTCATAAAATTTATTTTTTTTGGAATTTTTCAGAAGCATTTTATAATTTTTATGTATTTTCTAATGCAAACAGTAAGGAAAATGCAAGTTTTTGAATTTTTGTAAATAATAAAATGCAGTAAAATGCAAAATGAAAATATGGTGTGGAAGAGCAACAAAACAGGAACTTAAGTTAATTTTTGGTGACTTTTAGGATTTTATAGATGCATGAAATAAATAGAGACAACAAAGAGAAACTACACTACTAGCAAGGGCATATATGTAAATATCCAAGACATCCAGGGCCAACGTGCAGTTTTTCCACAAAATATCTAACTAATTAACGAAGTTCGAGGACCAAATACAAATAGCCAAACCCGCAAGGGTACTCCTACAAAAAACCCAACCCACATATGTTGTCACGCACGCCTGACATGGACTTAAACATAATATTTCAAAAATGCGTGGATAGAATGCAATTTTTCCAAAAATATTTCACTTATTAAACTACTTCTTGGACTGAATGGAAATAAATAAACCTGTAGGGCGGTCCCCTCAAAATGTCCACCACCTCATGTGCAAGGGTCACGTGAGGTTACTTGGACAGGGACCTAAATACGAAAAGTTCGGGGGTCTAAATGCAATTATTACAAAACTTTAAAACTGTAAATGAAAGTTTTAGGGCTAAATTTTAAATGCAAAAATAGGCGGGGGTCGGAGTGTAAAATACCCCTCCAAGGCGCGAATCGAATGGTGGTGGCGCCTTCACTTGACCACGTGGCGAGCCCACGTACGTCGATGCTGGTTCGCAGACGGATGGCTGGGATCAAATCCCATCACTCGATCGGATGGCTGAAACACACTGGATCGGACGGTGGAGGAAAGAACTTGGGCTGCAGCTTGATCCGACGGCGGATAGCGTTGTTAGAGGAACGAAGAAGAAGGTCCGCTACAGCGGACTTCCTCTGGAGATCACGCGCTCCTCCGATGGTCTGGGTAGCTCCAAAAATTCCCGAAAGACTCCTGTAGGCGTCCTCAGTCGCCTGGAAGCGTCAAAAGTCACCGGACGGCCACTGGGCTCCTCCACGATGTCGGAGAAGAGGGGGAGGTCCCAGGTACCTCCGACGAAAGGGGAAAAATGCCTCCAGGTGCGTTTGAATGCTTTGACCTACAAGAAAAAGGGGTGAAAGGGTCGAGGGAAAGTTGCCTCGACCCAACAGTGGTGATGCGAATGTAGGAAGCGGGATTCGAGCTTGCCGGAGGCGAAGCTCTGGCGAGGGGGTTCGATGATGGAATCGAGTGGATGAAACGCGGATTGGATGATAGGGATCTATGTCTACGACTACAAAAAAGGTGGAAATGCAAGAAAAATGAAGAGAAAAAGAGGCCTCGAAGGTGTGCGTCACATGAGGTAGACCTCGACGGCAGGGCTCGCCGGAGGTGGTTGGAGACACCCTTAGACTTCCTCCTCGATCGACCTAACGGTGGGAATAGGGAGTTGTCACCTCCCTGGATTAGTAGAGCACGAAAGGCGGAGGAAATGGTGGCCAAAAGGGGTTCAAAATCGAAATGAAAATCAGGGGTGGTATTTGAATGGTTGACGGACGCGGCTCGAAGATCGACGAATCTGGAGCGGGTTAGCGATGCAAGGATCAAGAAGAACCATAGGCGTGAATCCTTGATATATGGTGAACAAAAGTCGTGAAGGATCCATCACGAGAAGATGAAAGGATACGCCTCGAAAAAATCGTGAAGATAGACAAAAAAACGAGGTCTCTGACAAGGGCACAGGCGTGGGTCAGAGAGTTGACCCGCTGGTCAACTCTCCAGCCCTCCTGGTTGGTCCACGTGGACCAACCAGGAAAAAGCCTAGAAAAATGCATTGTTAATTCATTTTAAAATAATAAATGATTTTATTGTTTTTAGATTATTAAATAAAAAATATTCATTTTTTATAAATTATTTTGTTATGATTTTTATTTATTTTTTTGAGTATAAAAGTACAACTTGCCTTTTATGGCCTATATAGGTATATTTATCTATATATTTTAATATTTTATTTTTATTTTGTATAGGTAATTTATTTATTTTGGTTTATTATTTTGTAAATTTATAAAATATTTTTATGGACTTATATATATATATTTTTATTTTATTTTTCTGAAGTGTTTTGTACACTTAATAAAATAGAAGTATTAATTATATAGGTATGTTTATAGGTATTATATCTATATATTGTATACATGTATTTAATTTTTATGTTCTCTTTATGTTTTTTCATATTTTAAAATACACATTTATTACAAATAATATTTAAAAAATTATAAAAATAAGAAATTGTAAAAATAATGAATAATAAATGAAATGAATATTTTAATATGTACAAGTATACAATAGGGGTCCAAAATTCAACTTTCAAAATGTAGCTACGCAAAATACGAAACCACCTTCATAAAATAGATTATTAGAAATTATATACAATTAAAGGTGATTTTGATGCATTTCGAGTTTTTATTTGAGAGATACAGGTCCGGGAAGTTGGGATTCTAGAAACTTGTTCAGATCGTAACTTTTTATATGTACATCAATTTTGTATGAAATTAATTTTATATTTTTCTATGTTTAATTATCTACAACTTTCATGAACAAAGTTTCTTTATTTGAAGTATAAAAAGTGGAACCAAAAATAGATCCCAAAATGAATATAGAATCAATTAAATAAAAGGGTATTTTGGCCCTTATCTCCCCCCCCCCACTTTATTCCGTGTCGACCTATTCATCGAGATGCCTAGGTCTCTGGGTTTGTGGTCATAAAATATTTACAATATTTTATTTGTTTTCTTTTATTTTCTTTATTCTATAATTTTGGCTTTAAAAACCGTAATGTGTACACTATTTACATACATGTGCATGAATGCTAAAATGCGGGAATTAAGGGTATTTACATGCATTTGCTAGGGTTTTTGAGGCCAAAATGATAGAATAAAGATGATGAAATGGAGGTTCATCACCCGCCACCCGCTTCCTGTGGTGGTATGCAACGTGATAGCGTGCACATTTAACCTCACTCGCACCTCTTGCTCCCCCAAGTCCCATCTCTCCTTGCAACCACACTCACCTTCTTTGGCATTGAGAGACCTCAACCATCCATGTCACCCACTTCCCCATCTCCTCTTCCACGATCTCTGTGACTCTCCAAACCACCCATAAAAGGGATGATCACCGACCCCTGTCCACAACATCCTCCAATAGAGAAAACGAAGTTCCAGCTTCATACATCGTTTAGGTGATAGCTAGAGAGGTAATTTGCTAGCTACTACGACCTTCCCATTTCCCGATGAGATCCAGGAGGAGAATGACCTCCTGTAGCAGCTGCTCCATTGCAACTTCCTAGCTCGAGTCCTGCCGAACTCTTGAGAGACAACCAGAGAGGCATAGGATCCTCCTCACGAGGCATTGTGACCACCCCCAAGTAAACCTCTTATCCCTTTTTCCTTTTCTCCTCTTATGTTTTTCTTCCTCTATTCTTTGTCCACTCCTCCGCTCGAGTTCTCTTCCCTTTTTGCCTCTGAACCATATTCCATGTAATTCACTCCATCCATCGATCATTGATGACCTTAATCCATCACCCTTTAGTCACCTATGCTCCCCCACCAACCACCACCTTTGTCGCTCATATATTACCTCGGCTATGCAAGAACACCATCCACCGGCCACGCTTGCACTATCATCATTCACCTTCAATCCATTGTACCTCTCACCACTTCACATCATCAGAGGAACCCTCGTGCCCTCTATCCTCAACCTGGTCCATCCATCGCACCGCATCACCAATTCGCAGAGCATAACAATGCCACAACCGCTCCATGAGCACCTCGACTCCTCTGTGCCTCCGCCGTCAACCTTCTCCTCCACTGCAAGGGTGTAGTACTCATCGTCATCGACCACCCGCCATCAAGCTCTAGTAGCCGAAGTCTGAACGAAGCACCAACGAGCAGCATATGGAAGCCCAACCTTCAAGCTATTCCACCTACAGGAGCCTTCGCCCTCATCCATCGACCTCATTACCCTTGGGCTTCATCTCCAACTCCATAGCCTCGAGATCCAGATTCACACTAGAGCAGCTCACAACCCTCGACATTTATGATCGTCCTCCTCCGCGTTGCTATCGACCTCGGGCATACCACTTCACAACTTGACCGTGTGTCAGTCGAGCCTTCGCATGATGTTGACCTCTACTCGCAACCCATCTCCCTCGTGCCTTGACTCTTTCTGCTCGCCAACACCCAACTCTATCATGGGTCTTTGTGTCTGAGCCTTTTACCATCTTCAGGCTTAGGTGAGTTGAACCACCATCCATTCGCCTTGGAGCAGCCGAAGCACGCTCAACCGTACATCACCCACCAATCTCGCTTCATCCAGCAGCCCACTGCCGTCGCCAGGTGCAGGCTCGAGAGTCCAAACCAATCCTCTCTGTGGAACCTCTCTCGCATCGATTAGTACGCGTGAGCAGGTGGTGACGCACTTCGTGACTCAGGTTAAGGAATCAGATAATAATCAGGTAGTTGCGACCAACATCACGAGGTGAAATCAACAAGAAAAATATGAGAACCACTCAGATTAAGCAATCAAAACAAGGGAATGTCAGCATTCTCCACTATTTATTTAACCTGGTATAGCGATTAGGGTCAAACACAAGGAGCACAAAAAATGTACGAAGCAGTCGGAAATCAGAAGATTAAAAACATAATTTTACGATTTTTAATTTGCAATTTTTTTATATTTTCAAAATGAGAAAACAAACAAAACAAATGAAAAGAACAAGGTACAAGAAAGCTTCAAATTTTTTTATTAAGACTAAATATGCTCAAAAATAGGAAACAAAAATATTAAAGATTTTTCTGTTTTTTCAAATATTCAGATGTTTTTGGCATTTTTTAGGACTTTTCTGATTTTTATTTTACTTAATAAAAATCAAAGAAAGGCAAACAAAGGAAACAATGTACATCCTAACCCTAAAAGGCAAATTTGAAATATTAAAAATGCCTCAATGTCCTGGTTGTGATTTTTATGAAAAGTAAATTACAGAATCTACTACAAAAACTAGAATCCTATTTTTTGGATTTTTAGAGTTTTTAATGATTTTTATAAGTTTTTATGTCTTTTGTAATTTTTAGGGTATTTATAAGGTATAATCAAGCAAGAATAATATTGAAGGTAAATCATATAAAAACACACGCAGACAAATTTTATAGAATTTTTCAGACATTTTTCGAATTTTTATGTATTTTAGAAAATAGATAAAACAGTTTTTGGGTGTTTTTGATTTATATCAAATAAAACTAAATTAAATCACAAAAATTACCAAAAATACTACGTGTTAACACGAGTTAAATTTTTATGGAATTTTTGGAGTGAATTGGGTATTTATTTGATCAAAAATAACACATACAACAAGCATGGACCTATTTACAATTATTCAAAAGTTTTAGGACCAAATAATAACAGAAGTAAAAAGAGCAATTTATCCAATTAATTCATGCACATGCACAATAAATCACGCATAGGGGCATAAATGCCAATATTCGAAAGTTTTTATTCAAAGCATAACAGTCAAAAGCATAGGGGAATAACATGCAAATATACCAGTTATACATGTGAGATAGCACGTGAGTTCAGTTAAGCAGGATTAAAATATAAATATAGTTTAGCTGAGGTCCAAACTCTAAAATGTTTGTGCTACAAATTTATTCTACTGAACTAAATAACTATGCATAAAAATACGAGGGTAAAATATGCAATATACCCCGAAGGGGCATATGGCACGCGTGGAAGGAAACGTGAGCATACGTCTCTGATTATTTGGCGGGGCAGATCTGATGGCGTAGAATATGTCAGCGAGATACGGTGCAGATGCATCAGGGAATGTCAGATCCAACGGCCACAAAACTGGACTGGTCGGGCGGCTGAGATCAAATCTGGAAGAGCTGGATCCATTCAACGACGGGAGAGGATGTTGGACGAACTCCCTCTAGACGACCTCCGATCAGTGATTGGAGGAGATCCACCCGAATGATGAAAGATTCGAAGGTCTCGTCGCGCTCGGCGATGCTTTGCGTGTCAGGAGGACGGCTCCGATCAGAAGTGTAATGGTCGGATGGCCGTTGTGGTGGAGGTGTGCCTGGAGCCGCTCTGCCAGAGCAGTCAGGGGCCAAATAGGGGTCTTTGGTGCAAACCACGACCTGCAATGGAGAGACTGCTCAAAGGCGTAGCTCCGGCGAGGTTTTACTGCAAGTAAAGGCGAAAGAAGTGGAGGGGAATGGAGGTCGATCTCCAGTGAAGGTGGTAGGAGGAGATCTGGCCTTAATCTCGACCCGATGGTTAAGCCTAAGGATGATCAGGATGCGATGCGATATGGAGGGCGACATGTAAGTTCAATTGGAATGGATGGGTATGGATAGGGTTGGGCATTGGGCTAGGCCGGCCCGACCCGGCCCAAAACCCGACCCGTATAACCCGACCCAAACCCGAACCCGAAATTTAATGGGCGGGCCGTGGGCCCTAAAATGAGCCCATATTGATTAACGGGCCGGGTTTGGGCCTTAGAAGGCCCAAACCCGTTAGCCCGATAGCCCGATCCATTCTAAAGCAAGTATATTTATATCCAGTACGGTATAATTATATCAATTATATTCATGTTCATTCCAAATACCATGTTCTAACTTTACTATCCTTATTCAAGTGTAGAATAAATGCTTAGATACATTAATAATCATATCCAATAGTGGATTGAGGATATTATTACATTAATATACAAGATTATTACATTAATATGCAATAATGGAATCTGTGTCCTCAAGTGTTACAGCATGTACAACTGTAAGTAACCAATTTGTATTGGGTCATAGTGCCCGCATCTACAATAGAATATGTAATGGTGAATTGAATGGTGGTTTAAGTCGCCATATTTTTACCACATTTGTATTTCCAACATACAACTAATGTTAAAATCACAAATTAGTTAGCATACTTTATAGTTTTAAACATGCACACATGCATAAGAAACAACCACACAAATGCAAGAAGAATGGAAGACATGATATTCGTATACATAGGTGTTAAATTGGGCCGGCCCGACCCGAACCCGACCCATTTTATTTGGGCCGGGTTTGGGCTTGGGCCTAATTTTTGAAAATTAAATGGGCCTAGGCCCGACTCGTTAGCCCATATTCTAAAATGGGCTTGGGCCGGGCCAAGGCGAACCCGGCCCGAGCCCGGCCCATGCCCAACCCTAGGTATGGATAACGAGGCTCCGACCAGCTGGTCAGAGCAAGTGAACGTGTGGCGAAGGTGGAATGAAAGATCGAAGCGGACATGAAAATGGGAGAGAAATGAGTGTTACCTGAAGGTTGGAACACGTTCTTGAACATCAGGCAAAGAGGATCATCAGGGTAGTGGCCTCGACCGAGCTGTGGAAGGATGGGAGGTTAGACGCGGCGGTGCTCGCCGACCACATAGCTGAGATGCATCGTCACTACACCAAACCGAGATCCAAGGGTCTCTCCGAGCACCTGTCACTCAGTTGGAGGTGGCTAGGGGTCGAAGTGGGAGCGAGGAACGGGCTACCGTGCTTGTAGGCGGAATCAAAGTTTTATAGCTAACTCTAGAGTCCAGAAAGATCGACTTGGAATGTGAAACCCTAAAGAGATTCGGATCAATTGAAGGACTCGCGAGAACGTCGGATATGCAAGGAACTTTGGGTTTGTATCTTGAGGAAAGAGGAGTCGAAATCGGGCGGGAAAAATCAAAGAAGATGCTCCGACAGCGCAGAATCGACTCGATCCGATCTTGGGGGCGTTGACCGGGGTCAAAAGTCCCTCCAGGACCAATCATAAAATTCGATAATCCAAAATATTCACAAAATCAATTAAAAACAATAAATTAAGTCAAAATAAAAAGTATATTAAATAAAAAATGTTTATTAATTTTCAAACTATTTTATGTGATTTTTACTTATTTTTATGAAAAATAAATTATTGTATATACATTATATAGTATCATATACATGTATAATATACCTATGTATTATGTACAATTATTTTATTTTATTATTTTTACGCAAATACCAAAATTTTATATTTTATTTATTTTCAACATGTTTTTAGGGGTACAAAATAATTTTTATTTTATTCTTATGAGTTATTTACGCATATAAAATAAATAGGGGATGTTATATATATACATGTCTTTTGTACAAGTAAGAAGGATTTTAATTTTAATTTTTATTTTATTTTTCTGATTTTTATTTTATTTTTTGCTTTATTTTTAGGGCTATATACAAGGAGGTAAAAAGAATATTTTGTTTTTATTTTATCAAAACTAGTTTTTTCATATATATAGGTGATATGTGCAACCTAGAGTAGGCCCTATCTCTCTCTACTTATTTTCTTTGGTGATCAGGTCAAGTCTTGACCTTCTCTTGGGGCTCGGGTCACTCTGTCTCCTTCCTTTTTCTTTTCCTTTATTCTTTTATTTTTGCACAAATACATGCTAATTATATAATGTTAACACATGCATGCAGAATGCTAACTTAGTGTATTTACACATATTTACATGATGCTTTGCTAAGATAAATAGTTAAAATAAAAGAATAAAGAGTGAGGATCATGGATTCATCACCAGGATAAATTGCGATCATCCCCCTTATGTTATGCGTAATCACCAGCAAGTCCTGCAAGTTGGAGATCACGTGCTTTGCACATTCCCCAGTAGAAAATTTTGTCACACCCCCACCTCTCTCTAGTTTCGCAAAGAAGCCCCACCACCATAAGGCACGTGTGTGGCACGTGCCCAGAGCATATATTATAGTGGAGCCCTCCAACTTCCTAAATATTGCATCAAGGCCCTTTCCCGTTGAAGCACATGTGCGATGGACGTCACCCTTGGAAATTTTCATAAACACCCTCTGGCGTATTGGTAATGGCATATCTACTTGTTTTTATTTTATTTTATTTTTTATTTGTATTTTCATTTAGAACCCTATGTTTGAATATTTGTTTGAGTCTCATTTTTACGTCAATTTTCAATTTAAAAATTGCATGTTGCAGAACATATAATTCTTGATCTCTTGGATATTTATTTGTAATTTTGTGAGCAATGGCTATTAATTATAATTAATTTGGTGAAAACTTGCTTAGCATACCGATTTTATGCTCTAAAATTTCTACCAAATTAATTATAGCTCCCAAAATTCCCAAAAAAATCATTGGTAGATTTTAGTGTGTTCTACGTGGTGTCCAAAAATCATCACAATTTCACGCATATCGAGGTCGCAATAAATTAAACGGTGATTTTAGTAATTAGTTTTTAATAGGTCGTACATCTATCATTTTTAGTATTTATTAATTTTCCTTGATAGACTCATTAGATATTTAAGATAATTTAAGTTCTTGAAATTAAATTGCTTTGCTATTTATTAAAATTATTTTACTCAAAATCATCATGCATTCATATTTAATTCATATCGTATCCAAAAATTTCAAAAAATTAAAGCAGCTTAATTTGCACTCATACACATTCTAGTTAATTTTCATTGGGTTTGGAGTTCATTTATTCGAAATTTGAAGTTTAGCCCCTGAGATTTGCCAAAATTGCATTACATTTTCACTAGCATCAAAAAGCTATAAAAATGCTTCCTTGAAAACCTAGTTTCTAGATCGCCTAATAATTAACCTAAATATACAATGGCATCCTTGAGTTCGACCTTGGGATTGCCCAAGTAAAAATATAAATTGTCTGCTCGCATTAATCGATTAAGTCGCTATTTAGCGGTTTTTTATTGATCTGTTGATTGCCTGAATACAACAATTCGACAAAATTAACCATAGTAAATACGGGCTCTATCCATATATATATATAGTACATACATATAGATGCATATAATACATAAAATATTTACATACATACATGTAACAACCACTCTGGGTCGATTAGAACCTTTTTTGAATATTCACGTGCAAGGTATTATAGCGTAATTACACCAAAAGGTTGACATGCATTTATTCAAATTCATTTGTAAGTAAATAGATGCAGAAAAGAATATATGAATATGTATTAAAAAGTTGTTACGTTTAATGTACATTGAAAGATTTAGCATTTGCATTATATCATGAAGCATAACATGTGCAAGCAATTAAAGATACTCTCAAACCAACTTACTACAATGATTACGTAGTTAATTTTAAACTTATAATCATTTCTAGACTCCATTGATATCATGTCCATCATTCATTGATTATTTTTTTATCTTTTCAATTTTATTTTTGTTTTGCAGGCAAGATCTTGTAATGAGTCATTATGATCAATAACCCTATAGGAGTATGTGTGCTACTAGGCAAGCGCATTGTACTTCTTCCACCTCCTTTGTATCATATGATCTGTGCACTGGAAGGTCTTTGATCTCGTCCTAATGGGCTACTCAGCCAAAGAATAATAAAATAAATCGATAGGCGAAACCACTACTTTGAACCTCGCTCGCAACGAAATCACTTGTGAGCATGCAAGGACCTACTCGGACACAAACCGATGAAATAGACACACCCATGAGGGTGTGTCCTACGCTCAGTACTTCAGACCAATGCTCCACATAAGGCGGGAACACCGTGCTCGACAAAGCCCTACTCGGTCACATATGATAGGAGCACCAATACTTCACCATCCTAGGTGATAATTAAAGCGCCACAGATTAGGATTTGGGCTATATTCCTTATGGGTCACACCTCACTCGATTTGGAATGTGCCAGAAAACAATGAGGCTTTATGAACCCTAAATAATGATATCCATTATAATTTTTATTAAGGTCAAATTTATTTAGCAGTCCCTTTTTAAATTTTTAGTTTTCAATTTTTGAGTATTTTTCAAAGCAAGCCGCCTAACCATTTTTTTATTTTTCCTTTATGTCAAAAGCGATGTAAACATAGGGGGAGAGGACGGAAAAATCGTGCAAGTCGTCACTAAGATGGAAATATCGCCTTAATGACTAATGATGCATGTAAATATAGAATTACTTATAGTGCTTCCCAGCTTTGTCCATGCGGGATGCAGGACTTAATTAAAATATTTACACTATATGGCAATATGAAAAAGCGAGAAAACATCCTAAACATTAGATATTATTATCAGGAATAACGAAAGGCTAACTACACAAAAATAGATCCTAAGTGTCCAGTCTCGGAGACCTCTCGGTGCCTGCCACAACGGGTCATGCAAGCGTTGTATGAGGTCTCTCACGGTGGGTGGTTCCCAATTCAAGTAATTTGCAATTAATTATTTGACTAAGTCCAAGCGCATATCACTATAAGTACATGCAATATAGTTAGGGCTTTGGACTTAGCTACCGAGTCAAGCAACATAATGTCTAACGGTTGACTCACATAAAACAAATAGAAACAAAGGTGGAAAGCTCAAATCACAAGAAATAAAATAAAAGAAACGCGAGGAAAACATGAAAAACCATAATGAGGCCCCTAGGTGAACAATCACCTGGGCACTGAACCTCTCTAAGTGTGGAGTAATGTCCAAATTAATTACAAAAATAAATCACTCTCCTCACAAAACAGAAAATAAAAACTATGCCGGGCTACTCTTCTCCTCTTTCTTTGCTCCTCTTTCCTACTCTATCCTAGTTGGCTCATAAGAGAAGGCCAACCTCCGCTCACCTCGGGTGTGCCCACCTTCTAAGAGATAACCATCGTCAAGCAATCCCTCACCAGAAAGATCAACAACAAAACAATGATTAGAACATTCAAATAATTATCAAAATAAAATAAGCAGAAAATAAACGAAAAAATAGTTATATATACAAAATGTGCTACGATCCGTTGCTCCCCAGCAACCGACGATCCGTTGCTCCCCAGCAACTGCGCCATTTGAAATACCATAAAAGGATCTCGAGAGGAAGGTCATGCGTGTCACACAAGGTGGTCACACAGTCATCGAAGTGACCACTCTCTAGAATCAATCAGATAAATCAGCAATCAACCCACACAATATAATCAAGTAAGAATAAACAGATGTGAATCAAAATTTATTATAAACCATACACATAAATGTATATAGTGATAAGCAGAGTAGGGCATCGAACACAAGCAACACATGTAGTATCACGTAATATTATTTATAAATAAATAATATCGATATGTATGTATATAGTTATGCACCCTATTATTCAAATAATGTGGGCCTCTTTTTAAAAACAAACAAATGAATATTTTTTAATATATATATTTTGATTTTAAAATAATTATAAAATATTTATAATAATAATAATATAACAAATATGTTACTGTATATAAAGGTATAATACACTATGGGATAATATACTTATAAATATAAATAAAAATAGTCAAAATTATCAAAATAAAATGTTTTTTTGTGTTTTTTATATTTTTCTACTATTTTTGTGTTTTTTCAAGTAATGTTTATAATTTTTAGGTCGAATTGATTTGGGTTTAAAAAAGCAAAAAGCCTCAAAATTTTTCTCAAATCTAATTTAACATATACTAATATATAAATAAAAATATAAAATAGAAATAAATATATTTTTCTAGTTTTTGAAGATTTTTTAATTTTTATAGGCTTTAGAGCTTTTTAATTTTTTTTCTCTTTTTATTTTTCTAGTTTTAGGGATTTCCGATCAGGGTGTACTAGATATTATAATAAAACATACTTTTTTTGGGCAATTTAAATACAATTTGTATTTTTTGATTTTTTAAAGCAAACAGGAATATTCATGCACTATTCAATTTTTAATAAATAGGAAAAGAGCATAAAATGCAAATCTAATTAAATATCAGAGAAAAGCATGCATCCGAGTGGCTTATCCTTTTTTATAAACTTTTGAGCATGGGTGATATTTATAAAAATTCAAGGAACATACACAAAATACTTAAACTAATCGGGGTATATTTGCAATTAAAAATAAATATAAGGGTCACAAATATAAATAACCCAAAAGTTTATAGCTAATATCTGAACTTTTTATGTTAAACTTAATTACAAAAGGTGTAGGGGTATACATGCAATTTCTCATGAATGTGGACCACCACATGAGGTGATATGGTAGAGAACTAAAGTGTAATATGTAAAATATCTGAGGGCTTATATGCAAATTATTCCCTACTATTTAAACATTACTTAATATTTACAGAACTAAATATTAAATACAAAAACTATGGAAGGATTCTTTGAAATATTCCCACTTAAATGGACAGATCCATCCGTTGTCAAGCTGTCACGCGTCCGATCGAACAACCAACCTCAAGGCGATGCTTCGTATGATCCAAGGGTTGCGATTAAATTAGGCAGGGGTTCTTGATCCAACAATTTTCGAGGGTGTTCGAAGAACACCCATGAACACCACTTGGTGGTTGCTTCAATTGACGAATTCGAGTGACTTCGAGCTCCGTTCTCCTCGCTGGAGAGTGGGAAAGGACGTTGGTATACCTATGTGGATGTAGGGGACTTTAGATGATGTCAAGCTGGTTTGAATCGCTAGGATGGCTCCTGACCACCTAGAGTAGTTCTAAGTGCACCAAAAGGGGCCAATGAGTACATCGCATACACTTTCCTGTACCACAACGTTGTAGACCATGAGGGCTATCCCTCGGCTAATTTTTGAAGCTGTATCAGCAAGGGAAGATGAAATGCGGAGAGCTCCGACAAAATGGTCAGAGAGGATCTCGGTTCCCAGATCCACGAAGGATTTGGGTTGGTTAGATGGAGTTGAAGGTTGAGAATACATCGAGGAACAAGGAGCGGAGATGTGGTCCAGAAGCGACGGATTTGGCCTAGAGCTCAAGCTCCAGATCAAATTGGGTTTACCAAATTAAACCTAATTACTAGACTGAAGATGAAATGGAATTCATAATTAAAATATAAAGGCTAACATTACTTATAAATGCAAAAGAAGGATGACCTCAACTGAGCTGGAAGATAACGAAGCAGAACCGCCGGAGCAGGTCCGATGATGGGTGGATGCACCTGCTCCACACCTACTCCTCACCGCAAATCACTAGAAACTCCTCGTTGTCACCAAGGGGATGCTCCAAGGGTGGATTTGAGGATCTACGAAGCTTGAAGAGGAATCAAAAAGACAAAAAGAGCGAGGGGGACATATTTATAGGCAGGTTTTTGATGGTTTTCAAGGGATGATTACGTGATCTAGGACGATGGAGTGGCTGACGAGGAAGAAGATTGTACGGTCTATAGAATAGTGGGAGGTTCGAGGCTAAAGGAGGAAGGGTGGAGGCGTGAAAATTTGATGAAGGACGATGGTCTGTGACTCTGACACATGTCAGAGGGTGTTGGGGTACTGTTGATTGTAGGTCAACGAATGGGTCCCTGATTGATCCATGTGGACCAATTAGGAAAAAGAGAATTGAAAAAATCTTATAACATAAAAAATAATTAATAAATGAATTAATTAAATTTTGATTATAAAATAAAAATTGGTTATATTTTATGTAGAATTCTAATCTGATTTTTATTTATTTTTGTGGATTAATTTATTATGAGTTACTTTTTACAAGTATAAGTATAGGTACATTTACCTATAATTTGTACTTTTAATTTTATATACAAATAATTTGTATATTTATAACTTATTTAAATGTACATTTTTCAATTTATTTTTCTGATATAATATGTACACTTAAATAAATATGCATGCTTATTTTATAAGTACGAGTATAGTATATCCATCTATGTATTTATATAGTCTATTTTATTTTTTGCACTTTTCTTTATGGTTTTATTCTATTCTAAATCTGTATATATATATATATATTATAAATAATATTTACAAAATTATAAAAATATAAAATTATAAAAAATATAAATAACAAATAAAATGAATATTTTATTCAGGTAAACTATACAATAGGGGTCCAAAACCTAACTTTTGCATCTTAACTTCAAATTAAACGAAACCGCCTTTATTAAATAGTTCATTAAAAGTTATATACAATTAAAGTTGTTTTGGTACATTTTGAGTTCATATGGAGAAGATATGGGTCTCAGAAGTTTGGGTTTTGGCTTTTTATTGTGGGTGTAAAAAGTACACTGCATATTACTTTTAGGTGAAATCATTTTGCTATGTATTTTTATTTACAACTTTCATGTACAAAGTTTATTGATTGGATGCATAAATAATACAAAATATAATAGGGGCCAAAAGTTCATTATAGGTCTATTTTTGTAGGGTTTTCAGACTGTATTTTCTGTACAATTCGTCACCCTATCTCCTCCCACTTTATTCCTTGTCGACTTAGTCATCGTGATGTCTGAGTCTCGAGGGATAGGGTCACTCAACACCTATGGTGTCCCGTTTCTTTTTCTTTTCTCCCTTTATTCTTTCATTTTGAAATTAAATACGACCAAAATATTGTATTCTGTACAAACTAAAGAATGTTTATTTTGACAAATTAGTGATATATACATGCATTTAGCTAATTATTTAAGGCAAAATGAAAGAATAAAGATGATGAAATGGAGATTTATCAGACTCCAAGGTAGCAATACATTTGATGATAGCTTCATCTTCCCCTCCTTGTCTGCTTGGAGAAGGGATAGAATTGGGTGATCAGAGGTTCACCGGAGCTCCTCCGACCGAGCTTCATTTGCTCCTTAGAATAGTAAGGTAAGAGCAGTAGTTAAGTTTTTATTCTCGTAATTTAATTCAACATCTTAGTGTAGTTGTTAGTTTTAGTGATTAGGTTGTAATTTAGTTTAGTTTAGAAATTTAGTTCTGCTGGAGCATTAGGCTCCAACTTGATTTTACTATGCTCCGACTGTGCTCAACTCCATTTTCACCCTCATCATCTCGCATGTTTTCTTATTCATCGATTCCATCTATTTCCTCTTCGATCCTGCAAGGATTGAAGCTCACTCGAGCTCCTCTCCTCTACCATCATTAGAGCTTGTCCATCTCGTTCATCCATTGTGCCCACAATTCAACAGAGGGTCGATTGCGACCCCCTCATCCTTCCCTATATTTTCATGCAAGTAACGGAGGATCGTAGAACACAGAACACTACCTCGAAGCACATATTAGTGGTAGTTAGTTCTAGGCCCCTTCCCATGGGCTCGGTCATCTTTGAAGTGACATGTAGATGCGGGCGGCTCCCGCAAGAGAAGGGGACCATCGATGAGGCGATTGGTGGTTAGAGACCCCCGAAATCAATGATTGAAGTAACCCAGGAGCTCTTTTCTAGGTGTTCTTCTAGAGGCATCAGGAGTCGTCCGATCCAAGGCATGAACCATATCTAATCTCGGCCATTGAACTCCCAACAAAGCATCACCCTCCTTGGTCGTTTATCAGGACATGTGATGTAAGGAGAAGCACCTGATCCATGCCTTGATTGGGTAAAATTATAAGTAACCCTCGTCATTTTTTTATTTCCTTCTAGTCTTATAATTATTAAGTCCCGTTTAAAAGGTTTTGTAAATATTACATAGAATCCTCCATACTTTTTGTAAATTACATCAGGGTCCCTTATTAGCTACCTTAAGTGGACCCCCACGTGAGGCGGATATTTGCACTAATAACCTTATGGGTTTAGTTATTTCTATTTAGTCATGGAAAAGTGAAATATGTGTAAAGTTTTGGGATTGTTTTCATAGAGGCCCTTACTTGTTTTTAATTGCAAAGATACCCTTTCTAGGCTTGCAATTATTTATTTGCTCTTCTATCTTTATAAATTAGCTTCTATGCTTCATTAATTTTGGGAAAATGCTGTAGATGCTTTATTTGATGCATGTTCAAGATATTATTTTTATTTAGCCTTTTCTTGTATTTTCCATTTATTAAAATAGAATAGGATCTATTTATTCCGTTTTTACAGAGAACAATACAAAAAATTATAAAATTGACTTTTAAATTCCAAAAAATTAACGTATATATTACTATATACTATAACTCCAGACCAAAAATCACAAAACAATATAAAAGGAAAACACTAAAAATAGGAAAAATATTAAAATTTTATAAAAATCAGTATAAAATCTATAAAAAGTAGTTTTGTATTTCTTATTTTTATTTACATTATATAGTATACACTAAAAGTAGTTTTGGGACTTTTTGGACTTATTATATATTTTTAAATCCCAAAACAGTACGACCTATTTATTATATCTTTTGGTATGGTATATTAAATATCTTAAAATACATAGAAATTAGAAAAAAAATAAAGATAACAAAAACATAGAAAAAACTTGGAAAATACAAAACATTTTATTTTATGAATTTAGAGTATATATATTTATATTTAAAATATACTTTATATAAACTATATATACTATATATGACTTATATACATATTATCATTGCAATTATTAATTATGAATACCTATATATATATATTTAAAACCTTTAAAAAAATAAAAAGAACCATTCTTGTATATATTTCTATATTTATATATGTATTTATTGTATATCTTATATTATTATTTCTATTATTACAATATATCACTATATAGATGTATTATACTATATATTTAAAAAGAAAAAAATTTAAAATCACAAAAATAAAAAAAAATAAAATTAAAAATACGAAAATATATAAAATCATAAAAATTAAATATAACCCAAATCAAAAAGTAGAAGAAGTACAAAAATATAGTTGTTTTTATTTTTATTAATTGATAATAATTATACCTATCCCCATTGCAATATTTGGTTTGACACTCTAAATATTTATACACTATACACATATATTTTGTAGAGTTAAAATAAAAATAAATTTTGACTCACACATTTGCATTGAATTATCTTGCATTGTGGGTTGATTGTTTGTCTGATTGATTGTTGGTGTTCTGAGTGCCATGAACGATGGACGGATCTGACTTGTCAGACACCGCATGACCTCCAAGATCAGGTGTTAGGAACCTCTCTTCGATCGATAAATAATAAGCTCTTTATATTATATTGGAATGTGCGAGCTATTCTCCTCGCTTTTATCTTTTGTAGACTTTTTTTTTGTTTTGGCTAGTAACTCCACTACTTTTACCTAGCTGGTGAAATATTGTCAATAGTTTTAATGATTTTACATACATCAGCACCTAAGTTTTCATCAAGATAGTATATGAACCTTGTTCCATGACGAATATCAAATTCATCATCATTATTTGGATTATTTATCCCTCTATGTTAAACTAATCAATTAACATAACAATTAATTAAGTGAAATTAACTTTTAACACATTGTAAATAATTAAGGCTAATTATTTTACATAAAATAAAGTATAATTATGTGTCTACAACACCCCTTATTTTTCGTGTTTCCTTATATTAAAATTCCCATAAAAATAGTTTAATGGTCTATATATTATATAATATATTGTTCATTAAAAAAATCATTACAAAAATATGAAGTATGTAAATATGATGTATTTTGACTTTGAGTTCTACAAGAAAGATGTAGATCATGAAAAGATATACAACTTTCCTGTTTAATACTTTTCTATTTGACTCCTTATGATATTTTATTTCTATTTTACAAGCTTTATTTCATTTATTTTTATTTTGATTGGGCTATGTGGCCTGATCAGAGGTCACCAACCTATCTTAACTTGTGCCCCATTCTCCGTCATTTCATCACTAGATCATACAGTCGAGCGTCGTCTTCAACCTCCATTGGTTGTTCTTCCAACACTCACAACCTTTGTCGGTGACATGTCACCTTATTTTCCTCTCTAGGTCACGTATCTCCTCCATATGCTTATGGTATCACCATGATTGCCTTCACTATACATTTCAAAGCTAGGAGTTAGGCCTTAATGCATCACGTAAGCGTGAAGATCGCATCATATGCGATCAAGAGCAACTATTCGTATTAGTTGCATGGGGCAGCAGAAATTAATTTTTTTAAAAAGATGAAACCACATGATTTGAGAAAACTTCTCATTTTTTTCACAAGATTACAGATAAGTTTTGGAATACCTCTTGAAGCGTGGTTGCGATCATTGTCTCTAAAGTATGAGATCTCCTATCTCATGTCCGACCTGATAGAGGAGACTCTTGCGAGTGCATGGATGAGACACATGCTTCTTGGAATCCAAGTCGAAATTCGAGCAATGAATATACTGATTTCAACTTATGAAATATGACATCTTCTTCAAGAGCAAGGGGCACCAAAGAAGAAGGATATCCACGAGCAGCCAATCCAACAACATAATGGCATAGCGATGATGACAACGTTCTCTAGGTCAAGATGTGGAAACCACACTTGAGAGAGAGATAGAGGGGGCATGTAGAGAGAGTAGAGGAGAGCGTTTTCTATTGTAGTTATGTTGGTAAAAGAAGCGATAGGGTTTCCCTTTCTTTTATAACAAATCAGATGTTCATGGATCTTAATCCATGTACTCGCAAAATCAATGGTTTAGATTGTTTTGTGCTTTCAATCAATGGTCATGATTTTGTTGCATAAATCTACAAAAATAATTATTAATTTAAAATAAATAAAATATATTGCAAATAATTTACAATACATTATATTTAATTCAAATCAATCTCATGGGGATTTAAGGAAAGAGGAGGAATATCCTTCCCTTAATAGAGGCCATTCAAGGAGTAGAACTCCTTGGTCATCCCTCCTCTTTAAGGGGAAGGTGCTCAATTGATAGATCTCATATCTCTACAAAATACCGCATGTACAACAAAAATTATTGCATAAATATTCACAAAAATAATTCCAAATTATTTTGGGATAATTTCAATCATGCCATTGATAATTCTGAATCATATTCACACATCTAATATAAAATGTAAATTGTTTTTAAATTAATTGTCTAATGCAAATCCAATTCATTCCAACATATAATTCATAAATACTATTTAAACTAGCTCTCTCTAACATATTATAAATGACATAATATATATGATTAATATAGATAGTGATATCCACATTATTTATATCCATGATAATTAAATCATATTTACTTATCTCGGATCTCCATTCTCATGTGTCTAAATAATATAAATCATATTAATATTATTCTTGATAATTAAATCAAATTTAATTATCAGCTTCCTAATACTCAGATATATTATTCAACAATGGAATTATTCTTGAACTCTTTCAAGAATAACACGCTTTCTCCGTGGATACTTGGTGATAAGAACAAGGTGGTTGTATATTCCATGTATAGTGACTTGAATGTTGAGATCATATCTTAAATCCTAATCTCGGAGACCTCTCAAGGATGCTTGATTAAATCAAATCTGTAAATCTAATCTTCTCATTGTATGTGAATCATATTCAGATCAGTGTCCAACATTTAGATTAAGATTAGATTACTTCTCTAAATAGGAGGAGTCACTAAAATCCAAACCTATTTCATTACTCCAGCGGAATGGAAGCATCATGGTTATATATCATTTATGATCACATCACCCTCCAGTGTTCCTAGTACCCGTACATCCTTCATACAGGAAGACCTAGAATAAACCTGAAGTTTTAGATCACTTTTAGACTATCTTCTTCAGGGTTTTATCATTAAGTTCCTCATTTGGTCATTGGGAGTTGGTATCGATCATATACTTTCCAAAAGCATATATCATACTTAGGTATCAATCATATACTTTCTAGAACCATATATCATACTTACAAATTCAGTCAAGTTTCTAAAGCAAAACAACCTTTCATGGAATTTGATCCCAATATATCTTGAGTGAGCTCATGTCTTCCAGTTCAATAATGAACCTGAATGATCCCTTTGAGAGATCGTATTACTCACATGCCCTTGTATGCACATGAAGTCGTCGATGTGTAGACCTTGAATAGGTCATCAACCTATCGATCTGACAATGTACATACTCAAACATATAGTAACACATCCTTCTCTGGTTATAGGATGCATGCCTATATCGTGATTGTATACGACATATGTCTTGGTTATCTCGATCTCATTAAGTCAAATCTTTGACCTAATTTATATAACACCTATGAATCTCTATTTCTATGTAGATGACATGCACCAAGAGTTTAGTCAAATATCATCCTTTGGAGAAGGATTGTCATCTCTTTCTCAGGCTGGAGATCCTTTCTTAACAATCATTTGACAATGCTGGGTGAGTTTTCAATCTAACTCTTTAAATACCATCCAAGCACCAACCTATGATTCAACATTTGAATCAATAGTTGTATTATCATTAAGATGGCTATGGTACCTAACCCTAATTATAATAAAGGATCTATTACACAAATTAGTTATTCTCTATTTTAGATTAAGGAGCGAGTTGCAATAATATTTATTGCATAATGGCTCACTGTGGAATCACATGTCCAACAACATCCACGCCATAACCTCCATGGTCAGTGTCTCCGTCACATGAGATAACTAGTGGTGGTTGAAACCACCACCTCCAACCACCCAAACATGCACACAACCCTTATTCCAATCACTGCTCCCAACCATTTGCCTTTAAGTGAGTTGCCTCTTAGCTTCGTCCTATTTCAGGTGACAACGGGAGAGAGTGAAGAGAAGCAATAATGGAGGCCAAGCTTCAGTGAGATCCATGACCCTCTTGGACATGTTGCAACCCCGTATCCAAGTGTTGATCGAGCTCTGCTTCTTGCTGTAGCATAGAGCGATGACTAGAGGCTACCTTAAGCTTCACTCCCACACGACTTCCTACACAACTGAGTTTTGGAGCCTACCAATCCCAACCACATAGGAAACCATTTGTACGTCAACAACAATATCAGTTGGGCTAGTAGGGCCCAACCTTTCAGAGCTATCCAAAGCAGTAACAATATCATGCTCAACAGGTCCAATCTTCATGATCTTTGACCTATCAGGAAGGACAACCTAAGCAGAACCTAGGTTTACAACATTCTTCTTCAGATCCTACAAACATCTTCCATCATATTCTTGAGGAGCTTCATTGCTATGTGAAAGAGATTCAAGATATAAGAGTTGGCATCAACTGCTTATCCCAATGAAAAGACGAGAGATCTACACAAGCTACCTCCATTACTTCACATGTTCAGGATAACCCTAATGGTATGAATAAGACACAGCAACAACACTATGATCAGGTATACTAATCAGATTTACCTCAACATGAGTATGAGATCCTTTTGTTTGATAATGCCAGTCATATCTCATTCAAGAGTAGAAGGACTATGATCATACTTGATCGGGTACAAGATATGGAGGAGGATGTCTCTGATGCTCCAATAAGGAGACCTTAAAGTATGAGAAGGACAAGCATCGTGAGACACAACATCCCCGTGATCAATAAAGAAGGAGATCATTAGAGGACAGATAAAGGATGAAAAGAACACTAGCACATCATGATGGAGATGCAGATGCAGAGTCTATGGAGGACCTTGCACCTTCAGTTGAGGAGGATGTACCAACAGTAGACATTCCCAACCTATAGTAAACAATAAAATTTCTAATTCCAAGTTAAATGTAAAAGATTCATGTATGAAGAACTCATCTCCAAGCAGAGAGGTGAAACTTGAGATGCATCTGACAAAATGATAGAGACCTGATTCATAGTCCAGCACATATTTCTCATCTTCTAAGGTAGAGTGCATAGTGATAGGCATAATTGGGCCATGGAAACAAACAACAATATTGAGAAAGACCCTCTAATCTAGAGAGGACGATGTTCATGATGCAGTTTACTAGGTGTTACCAAGCTTCTTGATAGATGTATCCCCCCTACAACCTTTATGACATAGAAGTCTCTCTGGATTTGTCGGTTCCATCTTTCACATAACAAACAAGGGTTGAGGATGATAATTTCGATGCAACTTTAGCCGAACTACCACAGATTTTTAGCGAGCCAACTCAAAATACAATAGAGTTTGTGGCAATCACAACACATATATACCCACCTTCATGTAGAATGGAACCAGATTTATATATGGTACATCCTGATTTACTTGGTGATACATTTTGGCAGAGATGAAACCATTGCCTCCTACATTAAAGTGTGCACTTCTTGCGTGACCTAAGACTAGATTCCCTGGCATCATTAGTTCCAAGTTGACTATAGAACATGAGTATAGGTTGTTAAAAGTTTTATAGAAGAACCACAAGTCAATAGGTTGGACAATATCAGACCTCGTGGGGATTAATTGATAAATCCCAGATTTATCATCATGTCATTGATTTATTATCCATATTGCTTAAACAATCAAATAAGATTCATTGACAACTAACTCTATTTAACAATGAACTCTTTGTAAATAATCAACATTAATTATTGTGCATAAATAAATCTTTATTATGCCTTAATGTTCTATATTTTCTTAATATTAAAAGTCCCATAAACATTAGATTAATCTTGTATATTTATTTTAATTTCGTTATAAAATAAAAAATACAAAATAATAACAAAAGAAATTAAATTAAGTATTTTTATTAAGTTATAAATACTTGAAAAATATTAGTTTGTACATATAATGTATTTTAACTTTGTATTCTCCATGAAAATTGTAGTTCTTGAAAAGATCTACAACTTTCATGTTGAACACTTTTTAATTTGACACATATACATATTTTATTTATATTTTACTAACTTTTTTTATTTGCCTCTTTTCCTAATGGGCTACATGGTTTCACCTCATCCTCCCATGTGGCCCCAGCTCTTCAATCACATCGCCTCCTCTCACAACCGTTTGATCCCCTGTGATGATCCCATCAGAGCTGCACATCTTCGCGTCACCCCATCCATATGATCACTTCGCTCAGATACTGCGCCCTTCCCTCAACACTTGGATGATCTTCATCCAATGGTTGAGCCCTCATTTTCTTCCCCCAACCACACATCCTTTGCACGATACACCTCTGTAACCTCTTGTCTTCTCCCTTTTACCCTAACCTCTCAAGTCACTCTCATTGCCAACCAACCACCCTATGTCCAAGATCTAGCCACCCACATCTTCGTCAACGACCTAACCTCCACTCATGTTCAACCTACGGTCAAGGAGAGGCGGTCGAACCTTGACCCGCAACCCACCCATAACCACCATTTCTCTCTTCAGTTAACACCTCACTGACCACTGCATACCTTGTCTGCCATTTCACTCATGGCGGCCTAACCATTCTCCTTCTCCTGTGACAGAGGAGTAAGAAGTTGATGAGCAATAGAGTCGCATCATGCATATGTTGACTATGGCATTCGACCTTGCTACAACGCTTCAAGGTGGTTGTTTGGGAATCCTCTAGTGCTCGTGGAGGTCAAGTGACAAACAGAGGACACATGAGCCTCGCCCCCTGATTCGTATATGCATTCATCTTCAAGTTCCATGTAACTTAGGTCTTATTTTTTTGTTTATTTATTTGTTTTTCCCTCATTCGTACAAAGAACTTCCACACACTTAGACATGTTCTCAACCTTTATTGAGGATTAGTGATCCTTGCAGAAGATCCAACTCATCCTTTCCGATCCTCCATAACCTCATTTGCTTTGACCCATTTCCTCTCCAATGAGCTGGAGATGAACCCATCAGACCTCCCCTTTCTCTCCTTGATCAGTTCCTTAGTTCACCCACCTTGCACGTACACACCCACTTCGACTATTCACTAAAAACCTTGCAGGTATACTATCTTCAATAGCCAAAACTTGGGTGGGAATCTATTCGAGAGCCTTTCCTCCGGTGAGCGAGTATGGATACTCCACAGTAGAGGGATCTAGCCTTTCCTGAAGTATGAGCTTCATCGTTGAGATTTTAGGAAGCTTCTTGGGACTCCAACAACCACGGAGGAGTGTGGTGGAGGTCTGGAACCATTGTCGGAGCTCCCATTACACCAACGTCAAGGGGAGGAGGAGCCACTTTGAGGAAGTACATGTGCCGTCAGATGGCACCCTTCCGATGTCGATCCAACAGCGAAGGAACAATCATATTGCATGCCGAAGTGAGAGGCTTGGTGATGTCCGAGCCTCATCCCGAAGCTTCTTGGGTAGCCCACGTGGCCCAAGGCACTTGTATCAGCCCTGAGCCATTGCCCACGCCTCCGCCTACATGCTCAACACATGTATGCTTGGGATATTTACAACACACCTACGATGCTTCTTCAAATTGCTTCTAGGTTAAGGCGTGTATGACACGTGTTCTGATGGAGACATTATGCAAAAGACCCTGCTCGGTTCCTAATATTTCATTGATGCCCCCTCGTATGAGTAAAAATTTCCGATAAGGCCCTTGTGTCTTTTCCTACTTAAAAACATACCCCTACCTGGATTGATATGTCATATATTTTGTATTTTTATTGCATGCCCACTGATGGACTGTTTAAGTTATATCTTGAGCATGCGAAGTCCAATTGATGTGATTTTATTTTCTCTGTGAAGTTGATCTAGTTATCTTTGATATGTCAGTATTTATTTTTCGATGTGATGCTTAAGTAATGATTAATTAATCAAAGGTGATTCTTTTTATTCTTCATGTTCTTAAAGTCCATAAATTAATAGAGCTTTAATTTTATGCATCATTTGGAACCTAACTTTAATTGAACATATTTCTTGACACATTTTATTGACTCATAAGCAAACTGAATGTATAAATATGCACGATTGTATTTAATCTCATTATGTGCCATTCTGTCTTCAACTAACATGCATGAAAACCAAATAAATGATTTATGTTGCATAAGTTGTCTTGTATTGTCTTATGTGTTCATTGACCTAGATGATATAACTATCACTTAACCTTGATGTTAATAGCCTAATTGATCACATAGAGAGCTTGTATCCCTGAGTTCGACCATGGATTTACCCAGGTTAAACAAAATATTTAACCGAGCCACTCCTTGTGGAGATCTTTGCTCGATTCTAATCGACTCGCATCTGACCACACTACAACTAAATCTAATTAACATAGTCGGATTGCGACTCGTAATTAACCCTACTTTATGTTCATACCACATATATGTTGAGGATAATGCTATACTTTCTAGAGAATTTCAAATAAGATCGAATCCAAATCTAAGGGAAGTTGTGAAGAAAGTAATTGAGAAATGGTGTGGAGCAGGCTTTATATACCCCATCTCTGACCCCAAATGGGTGGCCCCATTACAAACTATCCCGAAGAAGTCATGAATTTAGATGGTCACTAGCGAGGAGGTGGTAGAGATAGTGATATGACTACCCACATCGTGGTGTGTCTGTGTGGACCACAGATGCCTCAATGCTGTGACCAAGAAAGGCCACTTTCCCTTGCCGTTTAATGATCATATTTTAGAGATATTAGTAGGGAAAGAGTTCTTTTATTTTCTTGATGGATAATTTGACTATAATCAAGTAGCCATAGCTCCCAAAGACTAGGAAAAAAACCACATTCACATGACATTCGACACATACGCATTCAAGGGCCTGCCATTTAGGCTTTACAATGCCCAAGCACTTTTCAGCGATGCATGATTGCGATGTTTGTCAAGATTGTGGGAGATTTACAGGAGGTCTTCATGGATGATTTCGTGATCCAGGGTGATTCCTTTAATTAATATCTTGTATACTTAGACCGAGTTCTTTAAAGATGCAGGGAGTTAAATTTGGTGCTCTATTGAGAAAAAAAGTCAATTTATGATTATGGAGGATACCATGTTAGGGCACATCATATCCAAAAATATAATGGAGGTTGACCTTACCAATGTGGATGCGATCGAAAAAATTGATCCACCAACCAACATCAAGTTAGTGCATTCTTTTTTAGGGCATGTTAGATTTTATAGGAGATTTATTAATTTTTTTAAAGATTTCCTGCTCGCTACCTAATCTCTTCGGAAAAGACACCGAGTTCATTGTAGATCACAGGTGGTTTGAAGCCTTTAAGCTCTTGAAAAGAAGATAGTTGATTCTTTTGTCTTACAAACTTCTGACTGGTCTCTTCCCTTTGAGATCTATGACCGATGCGTCTGATTTTACTATAGGAGCTATGTTAGGAAGAGGCGAGAAGGGATGCAATTAGCATTACACGACACAAGTAAAGTCTTAGATTACACACAAGAATTTTGTGATTACTAAAAGGAAATGCTTGCAGTAGTATGGGCCCTAGAGAAGTTCAGATCTTATATATTGGGATCCAAGGTGATAATATACACTGATCAGACATTTATTTGATAATTATTGGAAAATAAGGATATGAAGGTGTGTCTTCTTAGGTGGATCTTATCACTTCAGGAATTTTATTTGGAGATTAAGAATAAACCTAGAATCGAGAATGTTGTAGCTGATCACTTATCATGGATTGAGCATAAGGATTCCCTCGAGTTCCTTGGTATGACAAAATGGTGAATTACCTTGTCTCCAAGAAAGTTCTCCAAGGTTGGACTAGGAGCAATATTGATTGACTGAAGTTGGATTCGAGGAAATACCGTTGGGAGGATCTGTTCCTTTTCTTTGAAGGATTGGATTGTGTCAAAAAACATTATTACTCAGGAGGAATATAGAAGGACACCACTCGAGAAAGTGAATCGTGCATAAAGTGCTCCAATGTGGATTCTATTAACCAACCTTGTTTACGAGATGATTTTGATTTTGTAAGGTCATGCCCAATCTGTCACAAAATGGGAGGGGCAGTTGGATCTAGAGACGAGATGCACATGCCTAGTGATATTTTATGATGTTTTTGATGCATGGAGGATTGAGGAGTCTCTTTCCAAATAGTCATTGATACGAGCACATTTTGTTGGCGGTAGACTATCTATCAAGGTGATGAATCCATGATTCATTAACATTTCTATTGCATTTTGTCTTAAAACCCTTAACAAATACATGTAAATATGCATTAGTGTTCATCTTTTATCAAAATGACATTCATAAATAAAAATGCATTTTTATGCATTAAAAAGACAGAAAAAATTAAGAAAATAAAAATAGAGAAAATAAGGTAGACTGTAAAAATGTATATTATACAGGATAACTAATAATATATATATAGCTGGAAGATATACTTATATAACCTATCCCCCGAGACCAAGTCAGCATGGCTTGGTCCACAAATAATAAAATAGGGGCAGATAAGGAAGAAAACACAAAAAATAACAAACCATGTACATTACATACTAATTCCAATGTATTTATTGTATATATAATCTTCACCTAATTTTTAAATTTATATACATATTTTCACTAATTTCTTCACCAATGTATTCATAAAAATGTATATAAAAATGTAAAAAAAATAAAAATTCCAACTTGTAAACATGCCAAATAAACAGACTTTCAAATTATCGATTTCCCAACTTCCAAACATCATAACTTTGTCAAAAAAACTCAAATTTCATCTACTTACCTTTAGAATTCATGAAATATAACTCTCTAATTATTGAAGGAGATTTCATCGAAACGGAGTTCGTTTGCAAGAAGTCGATTTTTGGACCTAATGACAATTGGGTTTCTAGCTATTTATTTTATCATGTACATACTATTTAAAATACAATTGATTTATAAGATTTTAATTTTTTTCTTGATCTTGTAGCTTTTTATACAATATAATAATAATATAAAATCTTTATTTAATATTTTAAATAATAAAAAACCTTAAAATGGGCAAATTAGAATTGCGATGCATATACATGTATTTATTAATATACGTAAACTATATTATTAAAATCTATAAAATTTCACATGAAATCTATTTATTATTATATAAATTAACAAAATATAAAAATGATATCTTATTTATTAAAATAATAATTTAAAATATATGCTATTTATCAAGTTTATTATATATATTTATAAAGAAATTATTAATATATCTTAAAATATACATTAAATATGAAAAAGTACCATAAGCTAGTTAATTTAATTATATATAGTTTTCGTTTATATCTTTTTAAAATAGTGCTATTTAATATTTATTATCGATTTTATAAAGGATTTTGGTTCCTGATTATTGTGGCGCCGACACGATTTCAGCACTAGCATGCTTTTTCAACCTCAAGATCCGGGATTGTTGTTCATTCTAGCAACCCGCCTTCAACTAATTAATTCACCTTTGATTAACACCCAAAGCCTGATTTGATCCCTCCATTTCATTCTCCAAACAAACCACCTTCACGCGAGTCCTTCGATTCAACTCAAGCCTTCTCCACCTTCCCTATTTAATGCTCTCAAGTTGGCTCGAACTTCTCCAACTACCTCAAGCTCCAGTCTAATATATTGAATCCCCCATCTTCCAAGACTAACTGCTTCGTCCTCGGGTGACAGATGTTGAATGAGATGCCTCTGTGTGTAAGAGGAGTTGTCGAGGAGTGGTTCCAAGGCTTCCTCCGCCTTACATCATGACTAACTGGCCACATATAGCTCTGGGGGTCGTTGCCTATCAAGCGAAGATCGAGGTCATAAACCTCAATCCCAAGTGACTTCGTTCACCCCTTTTTCTTCTAATTTTAATCACATTTTTATAGCTTTTATCCCCCTTTAGTTAGGATAATCACCCACTTTCAATTCACGACCTAATCTCACTTTCAATTCGGCCCAATTTGATTCAATTTTGTGTGAAATTAGGAGCTGAAAGATATATGTTCTAAAGTCTATTTTGTTGCATTACAAGAACCCAATTCCCAGGTCAATTCCCATTTGAATTGAGCCTCTTAATCCTCTTGCAAGTTGTGCTGTTGCTTGCAGCGAATCGAGAGGAGCATCTGGAGCTGCAACAATCTTCCAAGTCACTAACTAGAGCTTCATGCGAAGTTTCGGAGCTGCATCAGACCTAGTAGCCCTAGAACGACATCTCCTTTTCTTCTTTGCCATTTTCACACTGTAGGAGATCTCAAAGGGGGAGTTTCCCCCTTCTGGCCCTCCCGGATCTACTCCAGATCTTCACACCACCACCCAATAGTCGTTGGAGCTCGATCGATGCCAAAACCACCACTGTTCTTCCCAAATAGGGGAAGAACATGAAGAACATTAGAGATAACAGTTGGACGACACACGACATCCACGAACAACCCATATCAAGTGCTCGTATCTTAATCTCATCTGCTCGTTCAAAAGTTGTAGGAATTTTGCATTAAGAGCTTTCCAACTTCCAGAAGTTCAACACGTGCCAGAACAATTTTTATTTGCAAATTAGTCCCCGTGCATGGACTAAATTGCAAAGAACTAATCTCTTTTCCAGAAACTATTCTTGCAGTTATACCCTTGTATTGTATTGAACATTTGGATATTATATAAACATTATTTCTTTGCCATTTTTTAGGGTAGTTATATAACTACCTTAGAGTGGGTTTGAGATGATTTTTGAGGATTTTACTGCTTTATCACTTTGTTTTGATTTTAGACCTTTGTCTCCATTTTGATTTTGTTGTATGTTTTCGTCGAGCCTGTTGCTTGGTTTTCATACTCTTCTATACTATATAGTATCATCTATACACATTCACTTATATCTACTACATATTATATATATATATATATATATATTTAAAATATATTCATTCTTTTTGAAATAAGAAAATCATTTTATTTTCTTTCTCTTCATTTCTGATAAGTATAATAGAATAATACTTTACACTATATTCTACATACTATATTGTATCATTTCTTTTGCAAAATTAATCATTTTTGAAAAATAAAATAAAATATTGCAAAATATAAAACCAATAAAAAATAAAAATTAAAACTAACAAAAAGAACTTTTCGAAGAAGAAAATTACCATAAAATATGCTCTCAAAATCTAGGTATACGCTCCGCTTCCTTGTGTTCGACCCAGGGATACTTACCTGGTCAATATCTAGTGAAAAGTAAAGAGAGAGAAATTATCTTCCTTGTATTCACCTATTCTTCCTCTCTCTTCTCCTTATTTTTGTTTGATCGAGTCGCTCTTCTCTTTATGGATTACTACAATCCCATGACACTCTTCTTAATTTAATAACCAAAAAGGGGAAAGCATTCAAAATGACATCGTTGCCAAGGAGGTGCTAGTTATACTTAGGTTTCAAGATTTTTTTATGATTTTTATTTCTTCTTGTGTTATTCAATTTTCTCGATTTCTTTTCCCGTAATTACGGTTTTATCGATTTTTTTGTCACAAATTTCTTCTCAAGTTTTGATTTCTCCCGAATTTTTTTATTTTTTTGATTTCTTTATTATTTTTTTATACTGACAAGTGGTGTAGGGCCTACAATATTAGCTGACTTCTTTGTAGGTCGAATCAGTTGAGAGTTCACATATCAACTCCTTCTCTATAAACCAGTTGTAGAGGAGCAATACAAGTCATAATTTTTGTATATTTTTTATTTTCTTTGAGCGAGAGGGCACTTGCCTATTTTTATGTTTTGGTGAGAGAGTAAGGGGCATTTTCCCCTTTTTACTTTCGTAGAATTGGTCCCTTAAGGACATCTCAACTTGTATCCGTACTTTAGATAGTTGTTCTCGAGGTCTATTTCACCAGCATGGATGCTGGGGGCCTCACCGTAGTTTTTGATTTTCTCGACTATATTTCTTTGTTTCCCATGATTTTATGGAGCCAAGGGGTGCATTCCTAACTGATTAGATGACTAAAATAGAACCTACTTCCCTAATCCACACTTAAGCGTAAAAATCAGACAGTTTTGAAGATCAACTCATTCTTACGCTAGAGCTATCTATCTAGGGTATAGTTTTATAGCTTTTGAATGCATTAAAATTATGTTTTATATTTTTGCACGATCACTTGCATGCAGAGTGTTGGAGTCGGGTATGATTTCTATATATGCATGCATCATGTTTTCTCACCACATTCTGTGATTCCCCCCCCTTTGCTACTAGGGATGCTATCGGATATGGATATATCCGTATCCGCCCAATACCGTATATGCTTTTAAGCGGATATGGATATACATTTTCGGATTTTAGCAGATACGGATACATATACAGATGCTAGTTTTATTTTTTTTGAAGATACGGATTCGGATACAGATGCCAATATAGAATTTTTTTCGGATACGGATATGGATACAAATGTATATATTTTTCACGGATACAAATACAAATATCCGTAACATATTTTCAATAATATTTTACCTTCGCAAATATTTTGCATGCCTCAATGTAGCTCTGACACAAAATTGTATCTCATCATGAAATGTCAAAAAAAGTAATAAACTTTTATAATTTATCATAATGTCGTTTCATGAAATATACCATATCACCTTTATCTTATTAGTTGGTTACAATATTATAGTACAAACATTTCAAATGAAGGAAGACAGATATACGTCATCATAGAATTTTATTATATATATGCTCTTCAATTTATTTCATTCAATATTTTAATTTATTTTTTATTTATTATGTAACATTGTAAGTTTATTGAATTTAGGGTTACTTGTCCATCAATTACAAGTTCGTAAAGACATTGTTTCTAATTAAAAGTACGAAGAGGCACTTAATATTTATAGGATAATCCGTATCCGTTTCTTAAATATCCGTATCCAAATCATGATTATCCGATTCCGAATCCGTATCCATATTTAAGGATGTAATATTCAATTTTTGATATCTGTATGATATCTGTATTCGTACCGTATCCATATTTTGAAACGGATAAGGATATGGTAATATCTATATCCGTATCCGTCCGTTTACATCCCTATTTGCTACACATTTTTCACTGAAAAAGAAAATCAAATTCCCGATGGATTTGTTAAAATTACCAAAAAAGTGAAAACCCTATAATAAAAAAATCCTTTTTATACTCTGACGTAAAAATAAAAAATTGGAATTAATTTCTTTGGTAGAGAAATCTCCTCATTGTTGTAGGTACTTACCTCCAGGAAGAGCGGGTGAGGATGTAGCCCTTAAGGACTAAAGCAAAAAATCCTTGGACTTGTGCCCTAAGTACCCGTGTATTACCTTTAAGTACACTGTCGCAGCTGTAATCACATGCCTCCGATCATAGAAAGTCATTTTGGTGTACTTCGCTTCACATTTCCCTTTGAGATTGATATAACCCAGTAGCCCAGTTAGATGGTTCCACAATTTGGGGGAGTGTAAAGACGTACCTTGGGCAACAGGGCGACACCACTTGTGAGTCTATTATAATTTCACTACTTGAATAACCTAACTTTAAAACTGAAAAGATAAACAATCCAACTCTTACGATCATCATTGTGTAAAGTTGGTGAATTGGAGGTTGCTATTGTGTTTGTTTGCAGTACATGTGTGACTATGCATCTTACACGCCTTCCTTCTGTCTCTTGTTTTTCATCATGTTCCTATTTTGTATCTTTTGGCATTGAAGATGACGTTCTTTTGGCATTGAAGATGACGTGTTGATGATCTTTACGATCGGATTTCGCGAGCCGTTAATCTTCCACTGTGATGCATACATCTTCACATACTCAGGATGACCCCTTTCCAAGTCGGTTTCACTTAGTCATGAGAGGAGTGATGAATCTCCGTTTCATCATCTTTATTCTATCATTTTTAGCCTTAAAACCGTAGTAAATGCGTGTAATCAGCCTTAATTCATGCATTTTTCATTCATGCATCATTGTGTAAATACTATATAAAATACAATTTTTAATGCAAAAATTATATAATAAAGAAAAGAAAAAAGAATAAAATACCGTAGATATTTTATGATCGAAACCCCGAGACATATGCATCTCGATAACTAGGTCGACAAGGAATAAAGTAGGGGGAGATAAGGACCAAAATTCGATAAAAACTCACTTTTATTTTATTCATTTTTATTCATTTTGGACCTATTTTAGTTCATCTTTTTATACCTTAAATAAAGAAACTTTGTACATGAAAGTTGTAGATAATAAATTATAGAAAAATGAAAATTTATTTCTAACAAAAATAATATACAGATAAAAAGATATACTCAGAATAAGTTTCCAAAATCCTAGCTTCCCAGACCCATATCTCTCAAATAAAAACTCAAAATATATCAAATAATACTTAATTATATATAACTTTTAATAAGCAATTTAATGAAGGTGTTTCATATTTTTTGGAGTTATGGTGTGAAAGTTAGGTTTTAGACCCCTATTGTATAACTATACCGATTAAAATATTCATTTTACTTATTCTTCATTATTTTTATAAATTTATATTTACATAATTTTGTAAATATTATTTATAATATATGTTCATATTAAAATATGAATGAAAATATGAAGAAAATGCAAAAATAAATAGGTGAAGAAAATACACAAATGAATTGCCTATAATTATACCTATATAAATAATATACCTATTTATTTAAGGGTAAAATGGGGCTGCCCCCTTGAGGGGGAGATAACTTGGCTCCCCCACCCCATTTTCCCTTTTTTTTTTATTTTTTTTGGAAATTTCTTCTGGGAACATTCATCACCATATACCCTATATTATGCCATTCAAATTTCGTGCTAAACAGAGGCTCCTACGGCCTCCATCCAGACGAAGTTGTTTTTAGCAATTCTGTTACCGTTAAAAAATGACTGTCTGGATGGAGGCCGTAAGAGTCTCTGTTTCGTATGAAATTTGAACAACATAATATATGAATATAGTGATGAATATTCATGGAAGAATTTTTCAAAAAAATTAAAAAATGGGGAAAATGGGGTAGGGGGAGTCAAGTTAGCTCCCCCTTGATGGCAACCCCATTAAACCCTTTATTTAATTGTATATATCATATTAGAAAAATAAAATAAAAATATATTTAAGTGTATAAAATTGAGTTAATATATAAAATAATACACTAAATTAATAAAATTTAAAATACACAATAAAAATAAAACATTAAAATACATAGATGAATATACATATATATAGCCTTCAAAACGTAACTTGTATTCTTAAAGCTCTAAAAAATAAATAAAATTATGATAAAATAATTCAGAAAATAACAAATATTTTTCAATTTATAACCTTAAATAAATAAAATCATTTATTATTTTTAATCGAATTTCTAAATCTTTTTGCCAGGGATTTTTCTGGTTGGTCCACGCAGACCAACCAAAGCTTCCCGTTGGTTGACCTCGATCAATTCTCTGACCGATGTCTGCTCCCTGTTAGAATTCATTTTTCTCCGATTTCACGGATTTTTTGTGGCCAAAGCTTGCACCATTTCAAGTCGATCCCTTCGCGACTTTTGCTCCTCCTTCCACCACCTTACATGCCCATGCTTAATCTCGAGGATTTGAGCCGCATTCGGGCACTATTCTTCGATCTTTGAGCCCGCTCATCAATGTGTACAAAAGCACCCCCGACTTTCCATTCAAACTTTGATCTCTCTTCTGCCATTTTGCCCTAGATCTGAGTTTCCCCCCTGACTTCCCCGGTGACATCAGGAGGACCTTGTGGATCTTTTCTTGGTGTGTGGCAACAAATCGAGGACGATCTAGTTTGCCGGAGCTACTTTGTTGGAGCTTTCTAAAGGATATGGAGAAATCCTCAAGCGCATCACGGAAGCGTGATCGTCGTATCGAATACGACGAAGAACGACTAGTCGTACTAGTTGTTCGGTGCAGCGGAATTTAAAAATTTTTAAACCGATGAAACCACATGATCCGAGAACCATTCTCAAATCGTTTCATCTGTAACCACAACAAGTATAATGCAATACCTCTTGAAGCGTGGTTGATCAAGTCTCTACGAAAAGAGACCTCCTGTCTCAAGTCCGATCGTCGGAGTAACGGCTTGCGAGCGCGGAGATGAGTCGCGGTGTCCTCGCAATCCAAGTTGATCCAAGCGCGGTTGCTCCTGATCTCGTCGCACGAGATCAAACGTCTCCTTCGTGAGTGAAGCACTCCAAGAAGACAAAGAACTGCAGAGAGTCGAAGCGGCAGCACGATGGCGCGGGCGTCGACGATTCTCTCCACCAAGGTGGACGGCCACCAAGAAGAGAGGGAGAGAGAGGGCTGTCGTGTATGAGAAAGAGAAAGAGAGTTTGTGCTACAATAGCATGTGTAAAGAGAGAGCCAAGCATGCCTCTCTATTTATAGGGTTTTGGGATCCATGGATCTCAATCCATGGGACACATAGAATCAATGGATGAGATTGATTTATGTTTATCCAATGGCTAAGATTGTTGTTGTCAAAAACAACAAATTTAGGTTAAAATATATTTGACAAAATCAAATATAATTCATTCCTAAATCAACCCAAACAAATAAGGAGAGAAGACACATGGAGATTTCATCTCCATGTGCCTTCCAAGTGGGCGCCCACTCATTCCATATTGGAATGGTGTGCCGCCCATGAGATTGCATGGAGATTGCAATCTCATGGAAATCCATGAGATTGCATATCTCCATGAAATCTCTCTTATTTATTTGCAACAAATTTATTGGGTTTTATTCTTCAAAAATAATTCACAATTATCTTTGAGAATATTGCAATCTTGCCATGGAAAAATTGTGAATCATATTCACAACCCAAAACAACATGTAATTCATATTGTTAATTAATTACACAATGTGTATCCAATACACATCATAATTAATCAACACATATAAATTATCATTAACTCTCTCTAATACATTATAAATCACATTTATAATATATTATGAATAATTGGATATTTCTATCCACATTATTCTTACCCAAAATAATTAAATCACATTTAATCATATTGGATAATTTCTCATACATCATGATAATTAAAACACTTTTAATTATCAAATTCTCTTCGCTTAGATCTTATGGAATTGTTCTTAAACCATTTAAGAACAATGCTATTTCTCCTCAGATACTTGGAGATAAGGACAGGGTGATTGTATTGTTCCACGTATAGTGACTTGGATGTTGAGATCATATCTCAAATCCAGATCCTATGGACCTCCCACTGATGCTTGATCAAATCAAGACCGTAGACTTAATCTTCTCATTGCATCTGAATCTCATTCAGATCAATGTCCAGTTCATGGACTAAGATTAGGTCACTTCTCTAATGAGAGGAGTCACTAAAAACCAAACCTGTTTCATCACTCCCTCGGAATGGAAGCGTCATGGTTATACAATCGTATATGATCAAATCACCCTTCAGGTATTCCCAATACCTGCACATCCTACATACTGGAAGACTCATGATCATTCTGAAGATAAAGATCACTTTTGCACTGTCATCTTCAGAGTTAGATCATTTAAGTTTCTCAATCTTGGTCATTGGGATTTGGTATAGATCATATGCTTTCACAAAGCATATATCTTACCTTCAAATTCATGTCATGCTTCCAAAGCACGATGACCATGCATGGAATTTGTTCAGTCCCAATACCTCATGAGTGAGCTCATGTCTCCCGGTTCACAAGTGAACCCGTATGATCCCTTTGAGAGATCGCATTACTCATATGTCCTTAAATGCACAACAGCTAGCCGGTATATAGACCTTGATTAGGTCATCAACCTTTTGGTCTGCCAAATGTACATACTCAGACATATAGCAATACATCTGTCTCTAGTCAGAGGATGCATGCCTATGTTGTGACAGTATTCAACGTAGGTCTTTGGTTATCTCGATCTCGTCAAGTCAACCCATTGACTTAACTAACCTGACACCTCTGAATCACTATTCCCATGCAGAGGACCTGCATCAAGAGGTCAGTCAGATATCAGTCATATGAGATAGGATTGCCATCTCCTACTCAGACTGGAGATCATCACTTAATGATCATTTGATGATGCTTGATGAGTCCTCTATCTAACTCCTTAGATATTCATCCAAGCATCAGCCTCTATGATCCATCCAATGAATCAACAGCTGTATGATCATCAAGTTGGCCATGGTACATAACCCTTATTGTACAGAGGGACCCTATAGTGCATTCATTCATTAATCTCAGAAAGGGAGTGAAAAATAATCAATAACTTTCATTGATAATTTATTCATTACAATAACATTTATTGTAGAAATGGTTCGCCCGGGGCTCACATTGCTAACAATCTCCCACTAGCCCTCAGAACCATTCAGGTACAATCTTTAAACCCATACTCATTACATGCTGGTCGAAAACCTTCTGTGTCAGAGGTTTGGTAAGAGGATCAGCAACGTTGTCGGCAGAGGCCACCTTGGTGATGATGATGTCACCACGCTTTTGTATCTCCCGAATGATGTGGTATTTCCTTTCCACGTGCTTGCTCTTTTGATGCCATCTGGGTTCCTTTGCCTGGGCAATGGCTCCCGTGTTATCGCAGAGTAACGGGATGGGAGTATCAGAGGAAACTACGCCAAGCTCCAGCACGAACTTGCGCAACCACACCGCCTCCTTTGCAGCATCCGATGCGGCAATGTATTCGGCTTCTGTTGTTGAATCTGCAGTAGTGTCCTGCTTCTTGCTTCTCCAGCTCACAACACCACCATTCAACAAGAACACGAACCCCGATGTCGACTTTCGATCATCTACATCCGATTGGAAGTCAGAATCTGTATATCCCAAGACTTGGAGATCACCATCTCCATAGACCAAGATGTAATCTTGCGTCCGTCTTAGATATTTGAATATGTTCTTTACTGCATTCCAGTGTTGTTCTCCATAGCAGGATTGGTAACGACTTACCACTCCCACTGCATGGCAGATATCTGGCCTAGTACACATCATGGCATACATTAAGCTTCCTACGGCTGATGCATAAGGACATCCAGCCATGGCTTTCTTTTCCTCAACTGTTTGAGGAGCCATTCCTTTAGACAGGTGGATACCATGTCTTAAGGGTAGGAATCCTTTCTTAGAACTATCCATACGGAATCGTTCAAGAATCTTCTTAATGTATCCATGTTGCGACAATCCCAAAATCCTCTTTTCTCGGTTTCTGAACAGCTTCAGGCCTAAGATATAAGAGG